>NQII01000190.1:220933-247753 GCA_002778355.1 Clitarchus hookeri | reverse complement strand
CCTGTTAATGAGGGAGGGGGGGGGTGCCATCGCTGTCGCGTTATGGCTGCCTCGCTGCGCTTGCCCTGCGCCGTTGATGTAATGGCGCCTGCAAAGCTGGTTTTGGCGCGCTTTTACGCCACGTTGTGTGGCGTCGTTCTGGCATCTGACTGGCATCAGAGCATTGTCTCAGATTGATCACTCTGCTCCTGACGTAGTCTAATGGTTTTCAGCAGGAAATGGCCCCACGGAAGGGCGCCAATTTAACGCCTGTTGGCTGGGTGGTGTTGGGTTAATGGAAGTTTTGAGGAGCGGTGAAAACATTGTTAGGTGGGTTTGGAGTTGAATACCCGACTAGGCGCCAGACACTGTCGGCAGGCGGTGTCGATTACTGCTGCTGCTGCTGATGATCTCAGGGTACGGCGGGCCTTTCGCCCGGACGTGCGCAATTCCTCGCTGAAATTGGTGGATGAGCCGCTCTGGACAGGAAAACCAGACTGATACTTACGTCGGAATGAAGTGGGCCTATTCAGGCTGACCAACACGCATTTCACTGATAAAAACGCGGCGTTGAGCATGCTGGTTAATAAGGTAAATAACGTGAAATTACGGTGAAAGCGGGTTGTAGGGGACCCGGACCCCGAAACGCTCGCATGCAGTGCTTGAAATGAAAAACACGAAGTCTGAAAACTTTCGTGTAATTACTCTTGCACAAAACTTTACATCACTATATGTGAAAACTTTACACGGGTTCTGGCCGGCGTCCCGTCAGATTAGACAAAACTGCGAAAGTACACAGGTGTCCACAACAATGAATTACTGGTGTGTTAAGCTTCCCCGGGCGATGCTGTTCCCGGGGGAGAAGGGGTGTCGTCTCCGGGTGCAGAAAAGAACGGGTTCCAGTCAGTTACACCAGACTATTGCAGCTATAAGATGATTGGCGCGAAAACGTGAAAGCACCCGGAGCGCGATGCGGTGCGTGCCGAGTTCTTGAGACACTCGACGGCGACTGAATCGCGAGCTCGCGAGGCGCGGACTATGGCGGCACGCGGCTCGCCCTGCACTACTTTTTGTCGAACTAAAACACTTGTACAACTAAATGGACATGAACTCTTGCATAAAACACGAATAAATAGATACTATTATTACACTGCACACGAACAAACACAATTTAAATGTGGATGGCATGAAATGAGGGTGAGACAACCGAGGTGAAAAATACGTGAATTTTCAAATAAACATAATTAAGGCACTGAAACGCTTATTGGGGTGTCTTTGAGAGCTCACACGCCTGGCGTGTCTTCTTTTGCTTTTAATTATTTGATCTTAAATTTTCCTATAATTAATATGTGCCGAGTCCGTCATAACGTACCCTCGCCATTCCTAGAGGGGTGGGGGGTGGTATGAAGTTGCGCGGCACTACTCTACACTCTCCTCTTACACTACACTGCCCGCGGCACTGTACTGTGCACTGAGGGCACACTGGTACCGGTTGATGCGGTGGACTCGCGGCTTGACAAACGGTCTGGAAGGCAGGACGCTGTCCTGCGTCAGTTGGACTAATTCTTAAAATAATAAATAATATACTTTGTTCTCTTAAACACAACTTATTTTAATTCTCATCATTTTTGTCTTTTTTTTTACACCATAGAGTAGATATGAATATTCTTTCTTTTAGTATTTTAAACACAGAATAAAACTACCAAGGAGATTGAAAAATAATAAGAACAATTATTTCAATGAAAGCTATGATTACATCATAGCACCAACACTTCCTCTCATTAAATCATTTTTAAACACCAAGAAGTCCCATCTTGTTACCCAAACTTAGAAGTCTTGGCTTGTGAATCAGTTTAGTCATCATATCTGCCACTTGATGCTCATTTGCTACTCTTCTAATGCCAATCTCACCTTCAGTAACTAGTTATCTCACAAAGAAATGCCGAGTCCTTATGTGTTTAGTTTGGCGATGGTATTCTGGGTTCTGCGCAAGTCTGATAGTTGCCTCGTTGTCTACCTGCAGTTCTGGAAGTCTCGTCAGTTCCATTATTTCTGAGAAGAAGCGCTAAACCCAAGCCAGCTCTCCTGCAGCTTCAATAGCTGCAACCACCTCTGACTCATTTGTAGAGTGTGCTTTTGATGTCGGCCTTTGACTCAACCAGGATATAGCTCCACCTGCATAGACAGAAACAACTCTTGTTGAGGATCTTTTAGTCATATGATCATCTCCTAGGTCTGCATCAATGTAACTCTCCAGGATGCCACTTTTGTAATTCCTCTTGTGCGTTATGCTATCTATAGTTCATATTACCTCTGAAATATCTCAATATCCTTTTTCTGTTTTGGACTTTCCAATGTACAGGATGCTACTCCACCGCATATGTGATGTCAGGCCTTGTTCCTGTCATAAGGTATATCAAAGCGCCCACTACTTGCCTGTATAGAAATGTACTTTTATCAATGCTCACCATGTCATCTTCGTAAGTACTTTCTCTGATTGCGAATTCTCACTGACTATCGGCGTGGCAACTGGCTTATATTCAAGCATCCTAAATTGGTCTAATATCTTGCGAGCATAACCCTTCTGGCTGATCTTAATGGATCCATCTTTTTGTTGGATGATTTTGAGTCCTAGGAAGTACGATGCAGGCTTTTCTGTGACCTTAAACGCACTTTGTAAAGTTGCCATAAACTCATCCAGTTCATAAAAATCTGTAGCAGCCACAAGTACATCATCAACATACAGGGCTATTATGATTTTTGTAGATCCATCATTTCATATGAACGAACAGGGATCTGCATCATTAACTTTAAAACCTTGTTTCACTAGATAGCTACCAAATTTTTTTTCCAACATCTGGGAGCCTGCTTCAATCCATATAGGCTTTTGTGAAGTTTGCATACTTAACCTGAGTCGTCATCATATCGTTCGGGCTGTTCCATGTATATTTCCCCTTTAAGTTAACCTTACAGGAATGCAGTTGAGACATTGAACTGTCTTAAAGACAAACCTTCCCTCGCAGCTATACAAAACAATGACCGGATAGTCTGTGATTTAGCTACTGGGCTAAATGTTCGATCATAGTCATAACCTTCACGTTGGGAGTAGCCCTTGATGACTAGCCTTGCATTGTACCTCTCCACTGAACCATCAGGATTTGTCTTGATCCGGTAAACCCATTTGCATGGAATAGCTTTCTTCCCTTTTGGTAACATTTCCAGAGTCCAGGTTTTCTTTCCTTATAGTGATTTCGTTTCACTTGCCATAGCTTCTTCCCATTGCTTTTCACTATGTGTTTACATTGCTTATTTATAATTACATGGTTCCTTCAGTTCTGCCACATCATAAATTGCTGCCATCACATAGTCATCAAGTCTCGTGGGATGATGAATATTTGAACGATCTCTAAGCTCCATCCTTTCATATGGCATTTCAATGTTCATCTTATCTTCCTCTTTCTCGTGATTGTGGGCAAGGTCTTGCTCTTTTGTTTCCTCTATTTCTTCAATGTCTTTGTCAATTTCACTTTCATTCTTCAATTCTCTAAAATTTCCTGTGGTAGTATGTGCACTAGTTAATGGTTGCTCTTTAAAAACAGCATTTAGTGATCGAATAAATATGTTGTTTTCTTTGGCCCATATTCTGTAGCCAACATCTCCTTCATACCCAATTAGAATACCTTTCTTAGCCGTCTTGCCCATTTTTTTTTCTGTTGCTTTGGAAAATAAGCATAGCGAGTAGAACCAATAATTCTCAGGTGTTTAATTTCAGGCTTCTTTTTTATCCAGAGCTCGTTTGGAGACTTGCCATCCACACTTGAAGGCCCAGTCTGATTTAAAATATACGCTGCAGTATTTATCATATCAGCCCACAAACCTTGAGGTATTTCTTCATGTGCATGCATAATAGAATGAGCAGTCACTGATAGAGTGAGGTTTTCTCTTTCACTACAATGATTCTGTTGAGGTGTGTAGGACATTGTTAACATGTGCGCTCACATTAATCGTTTGGCTACGTAACCCTTCAATTAATGTTCGCAGTGCCTCCTTTTTCGGCCTACAGCATATTTTTTAATAAATTAATTTCCTTAAAATTACTGATTACAAGCTTAATGCTTAATATGATTTACAATTGATTAATTAATAATTGCCTCCATTTCACTTCTGACACCAGTGTTACAAGATGTCATAGGGACGTATTCAACTTCTTAAGGGACGGAGGTCTTAAAAAAAAAAATCTGATTTTAATTTGTTTATACAGCTATTATTTAGAGCATTAAACTATATATCCCCACTATTACTCTTGTTGTTCTCAGTGACCGCAATATTTAATGTTTATCTCAATTGCAATTAAAGTCCTTCTCAATGTCTATATATTGACTATAGTCACTTAATTCACACTCATTATTAACACATATCCAGTCTGTCTGTTGTCATCGTTTGAAATGTCTTGCACTGACACAGCCAGTTCAATAGTCCCGCCTGAAAGCCTCACTTTCACTGTACCTATGCTCGCAGTAGGCAGATTTTTCTCCCGCTGGTCACTTCCGTCACCACTCGTTTCTCTACTTGCTCGTCGTCTATCGCTTAAGGTCGCGCAATCACCCAAACTCTCACATCTTAAAATCTGTTGGCTCAGAGGCCGTCGTGGTTTAAATAATCGCGTTGGCCCTAATCTGAAATGTTCCCCGCACCCCGAGTCTCGCTGAGAGAGGCAATGACAATGACCCAGAATATTCTTTCAGATAATCGCAGAAATTCAATCTACTGGAGGTCAGGAGCACACAAGTTGTGATATGCTTATCGCGGCGGCACGAAGCGACACATGTGGCGGAGGACCTTTGAAGATCGCCGCGTGGTTCTTACGTTGTAATTCTGGCCTTAAAACTTTCCTTCGCTGTTGTGAGCAAGACGGGGCAAGGGAATGCGATGCAAACCAGCGACACGTAACACTATGAAACTTCCCGCACAGTCAAATTAATATAGCATACTATTAATCAAGACACCTTTTATTGTAGTGCATTCACGATTACGTCCAACTTTTTTGAAGCCCTGCTAAAGTTCTACTTCGCGGTTATTGCTCCGCCTCGTGCAAACGAAGCTTAACCAAGTCTAGAAAATTACACCAGAGGGACTACGCACCGCGTTCGTGCGCGTTCAGTGTAATAACATTTTTCATAAGAACTATTTCGTACTAGACATTACCAACACACCTGTTTTCTTACTGTTTACATTTATATTAATTAGGAATGAAATATTATTATTTATAGATAAAATAAAAGTTTAAATTTCAACTGAACGAAAAAAGGGTACTTTAACTTACCTAAGTATAAAACGCTTGTGATACATGGCGTATTTAGGAAAAAACCATATACGTCAAACATGGGGTGATTTTTCAAAGGTTAGATTGAAAAAGTGTGAAGAAACCGCGAATATACTAAAACATAAATCTATAGGGGTCACCTCTGAAAGCGAGACATGCGAGGCAAGTCAACGAAAGACGACCATACACTCGATGCACGCGTCTAGGTCGCTCTTAGCGCTCCCCGCTTCTACGCCTCCGTCAAAGCTACATACCTCCAATCAGACGGCGCCCTTAATAGCAGCATTCCTTATATAGCCTTTTCTCGGTTTCTTCACACTTTTTGATTCAAACCTTTGAAAAATCACCCCATGTATGACGTGTTTGCTTGTTTCCTAAGTATGTCGTGTATCAGAAGCGTTTTATACTTGTGTAAAAATTAAAGTACCTTATTTTTTGGTTAAATTGAACTATAACTTATATAAAATATTTATAAATTAAAATATTTCATTTTATAAACAATGTGAATAAAACTAGGGATAAAACAGATGTGTTGGTAATGCTTAGTAAGAAATAGTTCTTATGCAAACTATTATTATACTCAGTGCCCACGAATATGGCACGTTGTCCCTCTGGTTTAATTTTCTAGACTTTACTAGATTTGCACGAGGTGGAGGGATATCTTGGAGGTAGAAGTTTAGCAGGGTTTCAGAAAATTTAGAAATAACCGTGAATGGACTATAGTCGATGCCTTTAGTGTATCCCCCTACCCCTTATATTATATTTATTTATGAATTTATGAATATTTTTCATCTAGTGCTTCAGTAAACCTTTTAATAAAGATTATCCTTTCCCAACCTATGTTCTAGTATAAACCTTTTTTCTACTTCTGGTATCCATGCAATTTAAAACTATTTATCTTACGGGGTTTTTGCGTTGTATTTACCGGTGATTGTGGTTGCCATTGCGGTTCAGTTCAGGTTAGCCTGGGAGGTAACCACCGCCCCAATCACGACCATGTTTACCCAATCCCAGTCAAGCCGTGAGTATGCGTCCTTGTAGTTCCCTGCATGCCTAGGCCTATAGGGTTCAGCCCTGTGTAGTGGTTAGATTGCACGCCTCCCACCAAGGCGAACCGGGTTCGATTCCCGGGGTCGCCCCCGAATTTTCGCATGTGGGAATCGTGCCGGACGATGTTGCTGGTCGACGCGTTTTCTCGGAGATCTCCCATTTTCCTCGCCCTTGAAATCCGGCGCTGCTCCATATTCACATCGCTTCACCCTCGTCAGCTCTCAAGACCACGATGTCCGTCCAAATCTCTTCACCAACTAAATAGTGTAGGATGATGTGAAAAGAAGGGTAGGAGGTAGAAAGGAAAGCGAGCGGGCGGGTCACTTAAGCTGTCGTGGACAGAGCAACATGCATCACTTTCTTCTGGGTCGCTGTATGAGCGTCAAACTAGCCGAGATGTTCGTGCTCTATTAAGTATGAACAAGCGAGGCCATGAGAAGTGATGCTCTGGCCTGCGCCAGCAACAACACAGCACGCACTTTCCCCCTCACGTCTGCCTGCGTGACCTACCACTTCCTCTGCGTCACGGAGTAGTAACGTCAACAGAAGAGAAACGCCGCCGCGGTTCCTCTGACGTCGACCAACCTATTCCCTGATGGGCTGAGCGTGACTCTGGGAACGGACCTTGTGTCTGATTGGTAGGAACACCTGATTTTCGCGAAAATATTTCACGACCAGTAGTATTTCACAACACTTTAGCTCAGATGCACTTTCGTGATTGGATAGTTTCCGTGTTACGGGTCTTAGGTTTTTGCCTGCGAATCACACACGTACAGTATTGAAGTTACCTAATTCTTATTGGCCGGTCAAGTAGGAAAATGTCTTCACACAGAGGCACGCCACCAATAAGCAAACTAAAACTGCTGGTACTTCTGTATAGTATTGAAATCTAGCATGTGCTGAAACATTTTCGCGAAATTCGGGTGTCCCTACTGACTGACTACTGCGTGCTGCGAAAAGTTCCCTATTGGCTGGGTTGCTAGCTGGTGAGCAGGTTACCAGGCGCTGATTGGCGTTGTTGGCCAGTGACGTCATTTTGCTTGCGTGTGCGGCTGGAGTTCGCGGAATAAGCGGCTGTTTCATCTCCGTATCTTTGAGCGGAGACCCAGAGTGAGTGAGTGAAGAGATTTGGGCGGCTCTTAACGCCGAGGTCTTGAGAGCCGATGAGGGTGAAGCGAGGTAAGGAGCGGCGCTGGAATTAAATAGCGGGGGGAAACGGGAGATCCTCGAGAAAATCCGCCAACCAGCAGCATCGTCAGGCACGATTCCCACGTGCAAAAATCCGAACGTGACCTCGCCGGGAATGGAACCCGATTCGCCTTGGTGGGAGGCGAGTAGTCTAATAGTCTAACCACTACACCACCGTGGCCCTGAGAGACCCATACATTGGTGAATTTATTCGGCAATAAGCTAGGCTCTACAATCTTTGTAGTCTCCCTAACAAAGAATTCTAAACGCCTCAAGGTCACGTACGGTCGTAAGGTAGCATTATTACACCGAGTGCGCACGAATGGGGTACTTTGTCCCTTTGGCGTAATTTTCTACTCTCGGGTAAGCTTTGTTTGCATGAGGCAGAAGAACACCCTGGAAGTACAACTTAAGCAGGGCTTCAGAAAAGTTATAAGTAATTATTGCGAAAGATTGATGGAAATATTGCAAATGATTGCATTTTCTAGTGTAGTAACAGGCAGGTGCTGGCATCCACCTCAATTTGGACTGTAAGTTGAGTTGAGAGGTTTGGGCGGTTTTTAACAACAAGGTCTTGAGAGCCGATTTAGTTTTAAGCCACGCCACTTTTTTAACGCGGCGCTTGAAAAATTGCACGTTTTTTAGATAACACCTTTCCCCCTCATTTTTTTGAACAACCCCGATATATTTTACAAGTCGGTACCTCCGAGGCCTATCAGAATTAAGTTACTCCGACAATGAACGTCCGTGATTGGCTGGTAGACACCTAATACGCGTGACAGATTTTAAAAATCATCGAATCACGAATGTACTTCAGAACTAAAGTGTTTCGGGTAAAACTCATAGACTAAATATGAGCTGGACCGATTATTCGTTTTCTGCTCATGTACCCAACATTGACCGACCTACTTCAAAGCAACACAACTGTCAAAGTCACATGGTCAACAATGATGAACGTGTTTGCTAATAACTTAATTTTTAAATGACAAGCAATATCATACTAATAAAATATTTTTACCAATTTGAATGTAATCTAACTGAATTACAAATTGGTTAGGGGAAGTATACATAAATCTCAAATCACTTGTTTACAAATCGGTGTTCTAACCTCAAATCCAATCCACGTCGCTTTTTCTATTCGTGTTAGCAGGTGAGCAGTTCAATGTTGGGACACGGAGACTGATTGTGCGCAGCCAACGAGATCGGTCTATCTCATCTTTAGGCTATGGTAAAACTAGTGGTGTAATATTTTCGCGGGAAATAGGTGCGCCTAGACATAATAGTTCTCAGTGTAGCTGAGAGACGGCCAGGTATGGCGCGTCAAATTGGTGCGGAGTTGCGGGCGATGGCGGAGCAGTGAAAGTGTATGCCATCAAGCGTGCAGTGCGGATTGTTGGAAAGTTCCGAATATGTTATGGATGCTCTATAACAGCTGGAGGAGCGTGCGTTACCACGCAGGTAACTTTCTCCCACTCTCGTCCGAAACGAACAGCAGCAGGCGAACTGTTTTGCTTAGCTGGCAGCTGACCCTTCTTATGTTTCTAATATTTTGTACTTGGGTCTGGGGACTATAGAAGGTTTATACTATTGTGAGGGAAGAACTGAAGTTAATTATGAAGACAGAACATATATTTATAATACACTTTTTAGGAGTTACCGTAATTATAAGCTATCGGGGAGGGAGGTCCTAAACAATTACAAGATATGACTGACCTGAATGATACCATCGCCGTAGGCTGAGTGGTGAGTCGGAAAGTGACGAGCAGCACGCCAAGCTGTATCTTGATGGCTCCATCTCGGCGTAGGTCCACAGACAGACAGGCTGACAGACCGCGCGTGCAAAGTGTTGCCGTATTATATAGTTTCTGGTGGCGTAATTGTCCCAAATACCGTGCCGCCGGGAGAGGAACTCCACTGGCGCTTCGCTGATGTGGTTTATAAACTATTATTCAATGTGTTTGGGATTCTTCGCCTGGCCCGGATACCAACGCGTCACTGCTGTTCTCTAGGCTTGTCCGCCTTTACTGACGTGCTTGGTGGTTTCCTAAACGTGTCGCGTATTACAAATGTTATATTCTTGTGTTAACATAGTACCTTATTTTGGTTCAGTTTAATTTTTACTTAAATTTAACTATCAACTATAATATTTCATTTATAGCTAATATGTATAAAAACAGTGAGAAAATAGGTGTGTTGGTAATACCCAGTAAGAAATAGTTGTGCAAAATGTCATTACACTGAGTGCGCACGAATGCGGTGGTTTGGCGCTCTGGTGTAATTTTCTAAGCTTTGTTTGCATGAGGTATGGGCTATATCCGAATTCTCTTCAAGTATAGTTCATTAACGGTTACTTCCCTCTTTTATGAAACCCTGCTAAAGTTCTACTTTCAGAATATTCCTCCGCTTCGTACAGCCAAAGCTTAACTAAGTCTGCATAATTAATCCAAAGGGACATAGCACATTCTTACGCACTCTGTGTAGTAGCATTTTGCATAATAACTATTTCGTATTAGTAGGGGCAGTGATATTTCGCGAGAAGATTTCGAGACAAGATACAGTACAAAGCACTGTAGGGTCGTCCAGGTTCTTTGATTGGCTAAAATATTATCTGGCCCGTGTTAACCATTTGCGTACGACTCACGAAGGTTCAGTGTCGGAGTTACTTAGTCCTGAGTGGCAACCAGTTTCTGCCTGTGCCGTGGTCGTCCCAATGGAGGTATAACAACAGCTGAGATGTGTATGTAGTATTGAAGCCCACTGTGTGCTCCGATTATTACGCGAAAAGTCACTGGCCCTACGTATTAGGCATTACCAACACGCCTATTTTCTCCCTGTTTTTATTCATGTTAATCATAAAATGATATTGCATTATTTATAAATAAAATATTATTTAAATTAAAATTTAATCAAAACTAAGATAATTTTATTTTTTACAAAAGTCTAAAACGCTAAGATACATAGAGTATTTAGGAAACAAGCAAACATGGGGTAATACATGGGGTGATTTTTTGAAGGTTTGATTAAAAAGTGTGAAGAAACCATATCCGTACACTGCGCCGTCTGTGACGTCACCATGTATGTACTACTACCAACGCTGTCCAAATTTTCACTATAGTACGTGTAGGTTCTATACAGGCAAGAATACGAAGTTGCTTACTTGCTGGGCGTACTTGCACACTTTCGGCAGTCCGCCAATTTGTTTTGTTTGTCGCCGTGTCGTTGTGACTGTTTACAGGTAATAAAGAACGGAAGTTTGAAAATATGATTAATATCTACCGATATACAAAATGTATTTCAGCTGTAGCCAGGCAAACAATTTTAAGTACCCGATTTCCCTTTTTTCTCCTCCCGTGAATGGCGCGTGTGTGTAATTACTGTTATACGCTGTTCACGGTAAAGTGAGCACTTTTTGAAGCCCTCTCATTTGGAACAATTGTCAATAAATATTTTTTATTGTAGCCTTAGGTGTTAACTTTCGAGTCCTGTGAAATATACTGTATACACACTGTGATTATTACTTAAATGGCAATATTTATTTTTATAAGTGGTGGAGGGATAAAAAATATATGATGAAAAAAAAGTAACTTGGGTTTCAAAAATGCTCACTTTACGGCGAACAGCAGATAGGAATAGTGCTCCCAGTTATTTGATAGTGTGGTGGTATCTTTGGGGCTTCTGTATCAGGAACTGAAAAACAAAGGAGAATTCAAAATCTAGTTAAATAGTTATTTGTTTCGTACAATACTATAGACATTTCAGCTAAAAGTAGAAACACGCTCTTGCCTCCATGCATATCTTTTTCCTATTCTTTGCTGTTGTTGCGGTTGCTAGCAGATTGTACGACGAATGTGGTATGGAGATGAGATGAGCCGTTTGAATAAATTCTGGACAAGTACATACTAAAAGGAAGCATATGTATTAATTTAACAAAAGTAAACTGACAGTTTCGATACGGCATTAAGCTGGGTTTATAATATAAAAACCAAGCGTTAATTATGCGTTATGACGTGCACAGAAGAAGTGAAAATGTGTCTTCTTATGCGTAGGTTTCCAATGGAAGTTAGCTGGTAATGTGCGGTTTTGGGATTTCCTTAAGCGATAAGGGAAATAGTTATATGTTATATCTTACGTGAAACTTGTGAGGCGACGACCAATCAGAAAAGAGCAGCCTGTGTTGTTAGCGGGAAACGGTTATTTGCAGTAATGTAAGTCTAAAAAATTAGGGACAAAATTTTATTTAGTTATTTCTTTTCTAAACTTGTTAAATGTTCAGAGTGAACAACGGAATACGGAGACTGTCACAAACAGAACAGGATAGTAGCAATTTTCCATCGGCTGGACTTATTAGGAGGTGAATAGTGAATCGCAATGACAGGAGACGTAAACCACAATAACTGCATAATTTTTAATGCATAATGTTTTGGTTGTGAATCAANTGAATCGCAATGACAGGAGACGTAAACCACAATAACTGCATAATTTTTAATGCATAATGTTTTGGTTGTGAATCAAGATTGAGGCGGGCTGCCAAGTTCCTGTGACAGAGTAAACAAGGACACAGAGACGTAATTGCGTGGCGGTTCCTGCGAAGTGCGAGTTCCGTATTGGCTGGGCTGCCGGCTGACGAGTAAGTTACCAGGCTTTGATTGGCGAACGACCTTCCGACGTTTAGCTGGCATGTGCGGCTGAAGTTCGTGATGTAAAGAGCTGTTAGACCTCTGTAGAGTTAAGTGTTCAACCTGCCTGACGCTTGAACTGCGTTGCAGTGTGTTTGAAATATTAGTTTTTTTTTACAAAACTACATATTAAACCTGTCGCCAGTATGTTTACCTACGAAAAGACATCATACCTCAGACGACCTGAAAGTNGACAAAACTACATATTAAACCTGTCGCCAGTATGTTTACCTACGAAAAGACATCATACCTCAGACGACCTGAAAGTTACCACGCATGCTGTAAATGTTATTTTGTAGCCCTCCAATATAGTTGAAAACGGCTTCCTCAGACTGACGTATCTTAAAACATAATAGCCAGACACGAGCCAAACTACGACAGGAGCCTGTATTGAACTTTACTACAAACTTATCTTCAATAAAATGATAGGTGACCGCTGAAAGTGCCATAGGTACATACACGCAGCACTACGAGAACACTGCAAGGCGGGACCCTGAAGTACAGTATGGCGCAGTGTAGAGGGCAGGTAGGTAGGTCCAACGCGTGTCATGTAGGGAGGAGGTGCGTGGATGCACGCAGGTTGTTTGTCCTGAGAGGGAGACGTGGCGAGGAGAGACGGTGAAAGCCTCCGGTGGAGAGAGGAGGGGTGTGTGGACGGATGCTGTAGCGGCTGCGGGTCCAGCCAGTCCGCCGGTGTGTGCGGTGAGGTGCGTGTGTGTAGTGTCGTGTGCGCGAGCACCTGTGGCTACTCCGCTCTCGCCATGTCCTCGCTAGGTGAGTGTCTCGTGTCCTGTCTTCGTATACCCCTCCTGCAGCTCGTCTACACCCGTAGCTTACCAGCACCGAGGAAGCGATAAGGACGACAATGCCGCGCGTACCAAGTGCGCCAACACCGCTACGTGCAAGCCTCTGAACTGGCCTGCAGTGTTCTCGTTGGCAAGTCTGCAGCGAATAGGCGCTGGTCATGGAAAATTGTTATTTTATATCTGTACTACATACTGTTCAACTTTGAGACATTATCACTGATTACGTTTTCATCGGGGAAAAAAACATTTTTGAGCCCATAACTCTCGTATAAATACGTGTCAAAGTCAAAATTTTATTGGTTTAAAAATGTAGACATTATGAAAACTGACTTACGTACATAAATGAGACAATTCGCTCTGAAATAAGGTGTCAAGAGCTACTTCAAGATTGCTATAAAATCGTACAAATTTTTTTTAAATTAAAAATATTGCCGCACAAAAGGAAATTCTTGCATATTTTTTATTTGTGGCTGCCTCTGAATTTTTNTTTTTTAAATTAAAAATATTGCCGCACAAAAGGAAATTCTTGCATATTTTTTATTTGTGGCTGCCTCTGAATTTTTGCTAAGCGTACCTTAAATTAAATTGAGAAAAAACCTTTCAGTTGCTCTTGCTAAATTTTCTGCAAATAGTTNTTTTTGCTAAGCGTACCTTAAATTAAATTGAGAAAAAACCTTTCAGTTGCTCTTGCTAAATTTTCTGCAAATAGTTTGGTTTATTTTATTTGTGAATTACGAAAACAGTAAAATTTGTACTTTGATATGCAATTTTGCAAAAACCATGCTATCTAAAAAAAGTTATCCGAGGAAAAATTAGTTACATATAATGTCTACAAGTTCAACAGTATGTGGTTCAAATATAAAATTACAATTATGACAAGTTGTTTCTTGGCCAACGCTTGTAATGCAGGTTCCTCCTACCATAGTTCCAGTCGTGCCCGGGTATTATTTTTACTGCTGCTGGTAAGAAAAAAAATCATTATTTTATATTTGTACGAAATAATATTCAACTTGTACACTTTGCTAACAAGTACTCTTTCGTTACTTAAAATATTTTTACCGCATTGTTTTTGCAACTTGGCATGGCAAAATCACAATTTTAGTGTTTTTGGGACGTACAAGTAAAATAAACAAAATAATTCACAGAAAATGTAACAAGGACGACTGAAAGATAATGTCATAATTCATCCTAATGTATAAGTAGCAAAACTTATTTTACGAAAATTATAGACTGCAAAGATAAAAAAGAATATGCAATAATTTCTCCATATTGAGCAATTTAAGAAAAAATTGCGAAAACATTTCACTGTTTGATTTACACATTATTTGTAGTAACTCAATATAACATTTAAATTTGAATTATCTTATTTCGATAAGTGCGTCAGTTTGTATTATTTGTACTTATAAAAAAGGCCATTGTGTAAAAATATGCTGTTAAAAAATTTATATGCGAGGAAATAGTACTTGTAAGTAACGTCTATAAGCTGAATAACATTTAGTACAAATATAAAATAATGAATTTTTAGATGATAAACACCCTTACAGCAGTTTGGAAGAGCAGTTTATAATACTTATATCATGCTTGATATCTTGAAAGGACCGTTCCGTTCTCATCTGGTGTGTTTTTTCTCTTCGTATGTAAACTTATTGCGGGCCGCGTTTAATAATTTCGTCAAAAAACCGTATTTCAAACACGATGCAATGCTGTTCAAACGCCAGGTGGCGGTCACCTTGCGGTTTTAGATGCACGTTCAACTGGGTTTCATATGACAGCCGATTCGCCTGTAAAATTTCTCATTTAGCCTTCTGGCACAAAAAAAAATTGCCATAAAAACAACTGCGAGTATTTACTTAATATAAAGTGTTGGGATAATATTTATTTGTCGTGTCAAATCCTAAGCTACGCAAGTAAACTAACGAATTGTTTCTACCGAAGTTGGCTCTGGCGTCGGTCAGTGACATAAAACACACTGGCTTTTGTTTACGCCTAGTTGTTCCCGTGCACACATTTCAAGAAGGTTATGTTTTTAAGAGGTATAACTTGGTACGAATAACGTGTCACGTCAAACATTCGTCTTGGTGAGACACTCTTGTATGGCCAGTGTCTCTCTTCCTTGTCGGAAAAATGTCGCTACAATACGCAGACAGCCGCGGACAGAGTGAGAAGCTAAAATAGTTTACATTCATAATTAAATTTTACTTTAACCATGGCATATGTTAACTGCAATAAACAAGCGTACGGTGAAATATTTTCAATTACATATTTTTTTGGTTTAATTTTTAACGATGGTCTTACTATTAGTAATATTTATTATTTGAAATCTGCTTTTAAGTAGGCGATATTTACAAATGAATTATTTTGGCGTTTGTTACGAGTGATTGTGTTCGTTGAAAATATACTCTCATTTCGTTGCTTTGTTTCTCTTCAATGGTTCCGTATTATAGGTAATATGCACAATTATTCCCTAGTTTAGTTAAGCTTATTTTCTCTTTTAACTGTTAGAAAAATATTCTTAATTCTGTTTTGTGGTTAAGTTATCAGAGAGAAGCAGGAGAAAAAGCATGTTCGTATGTTTGTAATTATTACAAAATGAAATGTGACTTTAATTTCCAGTATTTGGGCCAAGGTTATCCGCAAGGGCCAAAGTAACCGCAACGTACGGCACACAACTGATATTAAACTTCATAAAAAAATAAACCACGTGTTATCTCTTTCGATGTATGGAAACTCTGGAAATACGTTGTCACTGTTACAAATGAAATGGCGGAATCCTGGAAATTTAGCGTTATTTCTTGTAAGACATCAGATTTCAGTTATTTTGTACAGTCGTGTCAGCGTAGTTTGTTTATTGGCGTCCAGCTGAGGAAATACCTAGTTTTCCTCATTACTTGGTCGCACCTGGTTTGACTGTGTAACTGTTGATTGTTTCTAATTGGCTCGGAGTTCTACGGCATGCGTCGTCTAAACTGTGGTCCAAAGGCACAAGCAACAGTGACGTACAAACGTTTTAAAATCTAGCATGTCGTCAAATAGTAACACGTCCTTACTTATGGGCTGAGTGGCAGTCCTGCACTCGGGAGATGACGGGACTTCCCAAGCACAGCGGTCTCCGAACCATAGGTACACACCCGGCACTCGCAAACCCGTGGGTCTGGAACACCACTGGTCCCTTCCTTAAGGACGAGTAAGAACACTGATGGCTTGTAGCCTCGAGCTACTTATGGCCTTGCCTAGTCTCGTGTTTCTACTCCAGCAGTGTTCTCCGCAGTGACGAAGTTGACAGTTCAGTTGGGCGCCACTACAAGTCGTTAGAGAAGGTCAGTCAGAGGCGAGGGATAGACCATGGTTTCTGTCAAAGAACCTTTCTGGAATTCGCCTGGAGTGATTTGGGAAAAAAACACAGGAAAGCGAGGTTGGCGTGGCTGGACCGGGAAGTGAACACGGATCTCCTCACTGCATGAATGTATACCAATGAAATAAAAATCTTTGATCTGGATTTATTAACAGTAGGTCTAAATAAATCATACTTTATACCAAAGAAAATGGTGAATCGGTATTAAAACTTTTTTCAGTACACTTTAGTTTATAGCGCGTCACATAACTTACGAAATGCTACGTTACCAAAAAGCTAATTAATTAAATTCTCGATATTACGATTTAACTTAAAAATAAATCAACTAACATTACCACAAATAACTGTAACGACAGTACTGTAACAACAGTACAAGGTTTTCATTGCTATTAAAATAAAGATAAAGCCAAACAAATTAAACATACTTTGCAGTTGTTTATATTTAACCAGAATTTTATTTGCGGCAACCAATCGTGCGTTGCAGTAAAGAAAGTGTTTTTATAGTACACACCCAGTAAGCAGTATATCAGGGATTGATATACGGCGTCTGGATCATAAACTAAAGATTAGGCGAACCGTTTATTCATTTTCTGCGCATGTACCCGACATTGACGTATCGCAAACAAACACAACTGTCAAAGTCGCGTGGTCAACGATGATGAACGCGTTTGTTAATATCTTAATTTTAAAAAGATAGACACTTCAATATGAATAAAATACTTTTACCAATCTAAATTTAATCAAACTGCATTAAAAATTGGTAAGAGGAAGTATGAAAACATCTCGAATCACTTGTTTACTAAACAGTGTTCTAACCTCAAATCCAATCTACGTCGTTTTTGCTATTCGAGTTGGCAGAAAAAACAGTTAAATGTTGGGACACGGAGTCAGCGAGATCGGTCTACCTCATCTTTAGTCTATGGTCTGACCCAGACACCAGACAATAAACAATGCTGTCCGTTACACGGAGCAGTTTGTATCTTCCCTTGGTCACTTTTAAACAGAAAAACTGACGTTCGCCTGTGCTCTATGCGTCGACATGGAGTTTTCCAACTGTTGCGAACATAAATACGTTACCAGTTACACCTATAATTTCTTTAATGTCTGCGTATGTCTGGCCTTTATATGCTGTTCACGGTAAAGCGAGTACTTTGAGGCCCTAGTTACTTTTTCCTTACAGCCATTTTTTTTATCCTCTAACCACCTTTTTAAATAAATATTACCATGTAAATAATTAACACAGTGTGTATATTCCACCGCACTCTGAAGTAAACATCTAAGGCTAAAATAAAATATATTTATTGACTATTATTCCAAATGAGAGGGCTTCAAAAGTGCTCACTTTACCGTGAATAGCATACAGTTAAAAATACTACACTTTTATCACTTTAAAATCCGAGCAGTTAAAACAGTTCCAAATTAGTGAATTTGAGAGCAGATCTGTTGAAACTGCTCCCTTTGAATCAGCAAAATTCTACTCATGAATTTAGTTGCTGGTATTCACTGATGAAATAATTACTTCTACTCTGATTCCTCTTGAATTGTACTGGCCTGGCAGTAAAACCTCAGTGCATCCCACTGATTGGCCAGTAGATAGCAGCTCATCAACTGAAGATTCAATGAAATAATTCTACTAATCGAAATAACTGATTCAGATTTAGAGTGAATGAGAATTTAAGGGCGTTGGCCGCCACGGATAAATACGTTATTTTATATTTGCACCACGTTGTGTTCAACATTTAGACATTATCAATGATTACCTTACCTCGCAAAGAAAAACTGTCAGAGGCGTAGTTTTCGCATAAATACATTTCAGAATTACAATTTGGTTTTGGAAATGTACAAATTATGAAAACGAAATAACGTGCAGAAAAAATATATTTTTCACTGAAAAAAAAATACCGAATGATACTTCAAGACGTCTATAAAATCGCACAAGGAAATATATTTGCAATTTAAAAACATTGCTGGAAATAAGGAAATGTTTGCATATATTTTATTTGTGGCTGCCTAAAATATTTGTAAAACACCTTATGCTAAGCAAAACTTAAAATGCATTAAGACAAAACCTTTCAGCTGCTTTTGTTAAATTTTCTGCAAATAGTTTGGTATAGTTTATTTGTACATTACAAAAAACAGTATACCATTTTGACTTTGACAATTAATTTTGCAAAAACCATTCAAACCTGAAAAAAAATTATCTAAGGAAAAATAGTTTTAGATAGTGTATACAGGTTGAACAGTATGTGGTAAAAATATAAAGTAACGAATTTTTTTCTAGGTTAACGCCCTAAAGCGTGGCGTTCCTTTTTTCTGATTCCCTGAAAAAAAAAAAAAAAAAAAAAAAGAACGCGCTGCAATCAATGTTTTCCTAATAACCTAATAAGTACACTTGTTGGCAGGGACATTTTTATAAGCTTCTTTTTAAATATGTAGACTGCTACAACAAGTTCTGGAGCCGGCTTACATCCGTTTATAGACTGTCCACGGTAAAGTGAGCACTTATGAAAGCCCTCTCATTTGAAATATATTTTATTTTAGCCTTAGACGTTAACTTCCGAGTGCGGTGGAATATACACACTGTATTTATTACTTATGCATTATTTAAAAAGGTGGTTAAAGGATAAAAAATGTCTCAAAGGAAAAAGTAACTAGGGCCTTATAGCGATTTCAGCATTTAAAGCCATTTGTTTATAATTTAGTTTGTTTTGAGTTGAATGTTTATTTATTTTGAACGTATTCTAAAATCACCTACCCTCAGGAATACGTAGTTAGAATTGTAATTCAGGACATCACCTCAAAATTATTATTTATTTTCTTGTTTGTTAACACTTCACGTATTTTGACAGTTATTTCTTTTATGTTATTTTGCTATGTGAACTGAACTCAATTATCTTTGTAATTGTTAATTATTTTGGCACGGTTTTCTCTTTGCACTTTACCTGGTTTAATAAAGCATGTTTTGCCATGGAGGAATGCATCTAATTACAGTTCTAATAAGATAAGTGCCACATCTCAGGAAGTGACTAATATCTTGGAATTTCCCATTTTTAATTAGCGTCACCTTGTTAACCCCTTTTGATTGACACTCCCTCCGTAGAAGCTATGGACAGTGGTACATCGTAACTTTTGTTCTGCATGAATTCATTAATTTTGCACTTACCGCCCATCATAATGTTAGGAAAGGTGTACGAGAGGCACCTAGTTTGTTAAAATATGCGGGCGTGATAAAGAAGAGGCCCTAAACGCATTGCGGTAGTTTTGAAGTGATACGCAAAACTACGTGAGCTGCTGTCTCCACAAGTACTGAATAAGAATGGCCTACTTTGGGTATGGTACTGCAATTTTAAAGAACTGTTACGTATGTGCACTGCAATAATTTTGAACAGCTTGGATTATCAAATTAACTTGAATTTTCAAAAGAGTGATTTTCGGAATTTTGTATTATTTTCTGAAATTAATGAAGGGCATAACTATTTGGTTGGACATTAACCAGAAGCCAACAGATAATATATTTTTTTCTGTAGTCGTGCAAAACCATGACTATTCTAACAAGATTAATTTCTGAGTATGCTATGAGCCAGTTAAATTGCAATTTCTCACGTAAATCTATCACAACTGATTTTCTTAATTGAATGACAGAAATTTTTTTATTGATTTGATGAATATTTCTGGATTTTCAGCAGTGAATATTTTAATTTATCATCGAATTCTCAATTCTTCACTTATCATTTCTGCAATAAAAGTAGTTTTCACACACCCAATGAATGACGTATGTGATGTGTAGTATTTGAAAGTAGTTTTAATATTTTATTCCCAAGGGTCATTTTTATTTTTGAGTGTTTTATTTCATACATAGGGTATGAGATTTTGTGTTTTGTCTGTGTCTACATTCTAAGGGTTAAATGTGTCTTCACGAAATTCAGAATTCATTAATGATCACTGCTAATGTGTCAAAAGTATCACATTACTTACCTACCTGGTTTCAAAACTAAGGATCAGTCATATTTTCATCGTATGTGTCAAACAAAGGGAGGCCGAATCGCCTGACACCATTACATTCCAACTAGACGCCACGAGCAAAGAGAAAGTAAGCGGCGTAGTAGGAATTCTGCTAAGCATCACATGCACGCCCGACATATATCTGCATAATTATTCATTTAAATTCTCTTTCTTTTCACACTACATATTTTGTTATTTGTGAATTCATACACACTAAAGGTTATATTAAAACGTTTGGCGCATAAACGTTTGGGCCTTACTATTTTTTAAGTAACACCAATAAAATTTAAAGCATACAAAGATAAGTCTTTATTCTTCTTGAAGCTTCGAAAGTGCTCACTTTACCGTGAACATCCTATAGCAGCGGGCATGTACGCCTGGTCGNATATAAGGAATTGTTTGGCGTTGCAACGGACAACATCTTTTGTGGAATTCCAGTAGTATTGGTATAAAGCTCTGTATGTCGGGACCAATAAAAATGTACTTGTATCTGATGTTATTGGCAGCAGGTGTTTGAGACCACGGCATGCATCCTCATCAACGAATGATGTTTCCCACCACGTGACGGAACTTCTCTTATCGCACGTTGTTTTCTGCTTTTTGTGTAGGTAAACAATTCTACCTCTTGTGCAACGTTCAATTTATAAACTACCGTTATCGAAAAGGTTAAGGATGTTGGATACCAAAAAGGTGATCGGTTTATACATGTACCAAACGTTGTTTAACTTGTTCGCATTGTATATGGCATTTTCCTCGAATAAAAAAAAAAAAATTAGATATAATATTTTTTGAATAATTAGTTGTAAAATGAAAATAAATTATGTTTTGCTGCAGGCATAATAACAAATACTAAATACGATATATTTACGAAAAAAGTTTAAAGTAAACTAATGCTTATGGGCTACCACTTGACATATATTTCATCACCAAGTAACAGTTATTGCATTAAAAAAACACTTTTAAAATATGCAAAAAAATATGTTTAACGTTTATCTTATCAAATTTACGGCTTGTTATTTGGCTATTACATATGTGCCACGCAGTAGTCCATGACATTAGTTAACATTGTACATTTTTTCATCTGCACCACTTTGTCAGTATTTGTTATTATGGCTGCAGCAAAACAGAAATATTTTGAATTTGACATCAAATTATTCAAAAAATATAAAGTGGACAATTATTTTATCCGAGGAAAATGGCATTACATGCAATGCGTAGAAGGTGAACAATTTTTGGTACAAATAAAAAATAATGAATTTTTTTGTAACCAGTGTTCTTAAGGACAAATCCCATTCATCCTGAATTTATTTTTATTTCTTCGTAACACGTGTTTTAAGATTAAATATTGAAATAAAGACCGGGTCTGTTAGAGCACAAGACACAACTTAACGGTTATTTTCATGTGCATAATGTTTTATTTACGTTGCAGCTGTCGCATCTGTAATCAAAATAACAGTTAACTACTGATTTATTATACTTTGTATCACGTCGACAGGTAAGAATGGAAGTCAATCCATGTGACAGTCTCTAATTTTTAATTAGTAATTCCTAGTAAGAAATAGTTCTTACGCAAAATATTATTAAAGCGAGTGCGCACGAATGCTGTGTACTGCTCCTTTGGTGTAGTTGTCTACACTTAGTTAAGTTTTGTTTGCATGAGGCGGAGGAATATTCTGCAAGTAGAACTTTAACAGGGTTTCATAAAAGTGGGAAGTAACCATGCATGTACTATACGTGAATTTCGCACGTACTTCTGGTGGCAGGGTAGATTTTCAGCATTTATACTCCATTGTTCCTTTTATGTTAGGAACAAAGTGGTTTTGACATGCCCTGTTCAACTCTTCAACCAGTTACAAACAGGAAGAAATATGTAACGTGACCGTACCACGTGAAACAAAGTTGAATAAGAAAAAAAACCTAATATGAAGACAGCAGCCGATGTATGAACACAATTGAGGCCCAAGTACATAAGATGTTCGGAAACTCAGTGTATTCAAAGTTGCGGTGTACAACGCCTGCAGAACAAGGCAGGTGTGACCATGCGTATATGACAAGTCGCATAGGAAGTAGGAACGTGACGCTGCGTGCGTATGTAATAATTTAGTGTCTCGCGCCTTAGTCCTATGCAACTTGTACTACGTGCATGATCGCACCGTCTTGTTCTGGAGGCGTTGTGCGCCGCAACTCTGAACACAATTATTTTATATAACAATACGTTTCCCGATATAAGTGTACAGGGCTTTAGTGTTACTATTGGTTCAGAGAAACGTATGGTCACTGAGTTTCCGATCATCCTGTATGAAGGAGTGATAAGTCTAGGCTGCTGCTCAACGAATGTGTGAAGTTCACGCGCCTCTGATGATCATAAAGACTTGAAGTTATGGTATACAGGGCTATGTAACGAGCTATTTGTTGTATATACTGTTTCTCTAATATCCGTATTTTTCTACGCGAAACAAAAATAATTTAATTATGAGGAAACTTTCAGTTATGGCCAGGCTTACGAAAATAATAACACGAGAAAAACAACATGGAATTCAAAATAAATGTTAGGATGTTCCATGTGCCTCGATAGCTGTCTAATGCCAAAATATTTTCTGTATATTTAAGATAATTGTGCATTTTTTGTGAAAATATACCAATTATAAATCTGACGAAGCTGCAAAAAATGGCGAAGTAATTTGCAAACACTATTTAAGAAAATTGTGAGAATTTTAAACTCATATACTTGGCCACGATTCCCATGATTATTATTAACATGTTTGGCTATGTTCGAAATTGTTTTTGAAGTCACCAGAATGACATGAAGAAATTTCGTGTTAACTCATTATGAAGTTAACCTGTAGTTTATTTTAAGGTTAAATATATCATTGCGAGTAAAAGAATCCAATGTTGAACAGTAATCGCAGGTGAGCATAGTGTCAAATTTCAAAGACGTTGCTTTTTCGCGTCCCCAAGACTTCAGAAACAAACAGTTGAGAACTGAACATTGTTTTAAAATAACTTTTTGAAATTTTGTTTTGAAAATTATTTGAAGTTAAAACCCTTATGCTAAATGAGAGTAGCTGAAAGTTATTTTTGCAACTTCCACTGAAATTATATCAGAAAACTAAAATTTCCAAAAACATAGATCATATTTTTGTACACTTGAACACACTAAGTGCACCGCCTGATTAAGAGCCAAGTTAGAGAGCAAAGTTCCAGTTGTGTATGTGTCATTTAGAAACTGTTCACTATTTTTGAGCGGGGTCTATTTACGAATTAAGAAATTCTTCACGTCAGTACACTAGCTTACGTTTTGAATTTTCGTATCTCATGCGTAATTTTTAAAGCGTAAAAGGGCTACAACGAAGATTTTACAATCATTTTTAAGCACGAAACTTCCGGTTACTTAACATATATGCTACACTGTAAAAAATTGTGCAATATTTACTGAGGAATTATTTGTAATTTTATAAACGCTTGTAACAGTACAAAAATTTCTCTTGCAAAATAGTTTGTTTGTAAAATTACAAGAGCTCAGATAAAATGGCGAACGCTCAGCTACATAAAACCGTATATAGCTGTTTGTGCAAAAATTAGGGGCGATGTGAAGCGTACTTGCGTGCAAAAAATACACAAAGTAAGCGTAAATAACGTGAAACACTTAAAACAACTCAAATAACCCTAATAAAACAATGAAGACAAATTTATATTTTTCTTGTCTAGACAGAACTTTTTCATATACATTGTAAAAATAACTGCATACCTCGTGAAGGAAGTTGGTGATGTGGTTAAAGGTACGAAGAAGTAATGAAATGGATGTGAGATCGAATGGCTGTGTCTTTAAAATGCCACCTTTTTCTTTCGTGAATTTTTTATATTTATATTTTTCTTATTTATTCATCACATTTGATTTTTAAAGGAAAAAAACATAATTTTATTTCCACTTTTTAATATTGTAAGTTGAAATACAAGAGTATAATTTGTAATACTACACATATACGTTTTGTAGATTTTGCAAGAAAACTTGTAGTTTTACAAAAAATTTTTTCTTGGCAACTGGTTTCCAAGAATTTTTCTTGTAAATGTACAAAATATTTTTTACAGTCTATAACATAGGGGCATGCAGCACACATTTAATCTTTGTTATTACACCATAAAATGAGAGGGTCACCGCTGAAATTCCTATGAGGCAAGTGGACGAGAGAAAAACTGCACACCAGTTCAGTGCTTGCACGTAAAGGCGACGAGATGTACTATGTGCGTACCTAAGTAGCCCTTAGCCCTCTCACGCTTCTAGGCTTCGGACAAGCAAAATACCTCTAGTCAGAAGGCGCTCTTAACAGCCTGGGTTTTTTTAATATACTGCATCTGGAAATTAGTTTTGGAAAAAAAAAAAAGTAAAACCTAGATGGTGGAAACTAACAGCCTTAACATCAGTCCAATAGTTAGAAAAAAAAATCAGAAAGAAATTGAAGAAGCATAATACTGCCAAGAACACTGTTTTTATAGAAAAATCTGATGCGATTAATCATTTCAGAGCTGGCAACAGTCACAACAGTAGCTGCAATAAAAAAGAGTTTACCCTCCGGCGACACTCTTTCGGCTGAGTAGAGTGTATGGCGAACGTAACTCAGGCAGAGCCACACTGAATGTCGAGTAAACATTGTTGTTCCTGGTGGTAGTAGACTTGAGAAAACTTCTTAGCAGGATGGCACACAAGTTATCCGTCCATTTGAAGGAGACGAAAGTAACTGTGGGAAAGTTTGTAATTGAATCACAGTATATCTTACACACCCTGGATACCTCGAATCAATAATAAACCTGCAAGGCAACAAGGAAGTAATGTTGTGCTGCTGGTCTGAGGTGATAGGCTATAGTCCGTCCGCAGTAAACCGACCACTTTTAAAAACGCTGTTTAACATCTACTTATGTGCTCATTGTGTATTATTCCCCCGTATGTATAATTAACATTGCAATGGGCGTCATCGCTTTTATTAATGCGTCAATCATGTGCAACTGTAAAATTATCAGAAAAGTAAATATTTTACAAATTTTCTAATTCTTGGCCTTAGGATATATATACATATTTGAAAAAAAAGGATGCAAATGGAATCCTTCCAGTTTTCGCGAATTTTTAACCTAATACCTACTTTAAATTCAACGTTAAAGCCCCTGTCACACTGTCAAATTTTGACCTTCAACTATATTTGGCAATAAAATTTAAAGACCAAATAAGGCCATTAAATTTTTCCTTCCAGCAAATTGTATCAAATAACTTTCAATGTGTTTGAAAATGTGCCACTCTGAAAAAAAAATTTACTGGGGGAATCTAATTAGAATTATTATTTATCAAATTATTTTCGTAGTGAGATATTGATTTTATTTTTCCATGCAGTCCATTACAGTAAGAAACGTAAGGCATGCTGTAATTTATTTTAGCTTCTTTACAAAATTCAAATTTTATTTATCAGAGATGTTTCCTGCATAATGAAATTTAATGCCTCTGTGCAATATTCTCTTAAAATAGCATTCATGCCCAGACAGCCTCTACGTAAATTAATTATCTTAATAATCTACTTCATTTCCAGCAGTTGTTCGTTATTTTTAAGTTTCTTGACGACCATTTTTGTCGTGCACAATTCTGATTGGCTGAGACCGTCAAATGCCAAAGAAATTTTAGAACCGGTCCAATCTTCAAATTTTTTATGGAAACTGAAGCCATCTGCTTTCTCATACAAATATGGCTGCGTTTATGACGTTTCGATGACGTCATAACTGTCTAACTTTATTTGACCAAACTTATTGGAAGCAGTTTGACGGAACAATTTGACAGTGTGACAGGACCTTGCAGCATGAAACTAATTTCCCTCCGTCGTTGCCAACTTAACTGGACGCACGCCAGACAGTGTGCCTGTTAAAATAGATGCAGGTAGGGACAGTGATATTTTTCAGAAGTTGAGTTCAGGAGTATTAAACCAACCGTGAACAGCCTAAATTAACCAGGCCAGCAGCCAGCTGACAAACATCAACGACTTGAGTTTACAAACGACTTTGCAGGCAACTGAAGCTGTGAAATTCTCTCATTCCGGAGATTTTTCAAATTTGTTAGGTAGGTAGCTCTTAACGTTTTGTTGACAGCGAGGTCGTTAAAGACGGAACAAGTTGCTCAGAGAAGCAGGAACTGGGAAGGAATCGCCATGGTCTGTAGAAAGGAACTATCCCAGCATTCGCCTGGACTGATTTAGTGAAAACCGAAATCAGAATGTCCGGACCGAAATTCGAATCCAGGCCCATACGAATGCGAGCCCGAAAGATTATGGATTGGTTTGTATGATGCTAGACTTCCCACAGTTGTACATTTATTTATGTTGATTTTGTCAACTCGAAAACACCCCGAGGACTAAAGGAAAATAAATGAGATACAATGATCGAATCAGATACAGTTCAGCCAGGGTAAAA
>NQII01000190.1:170105-220898 GCA_002778355.1 Clitarchus hookeri | reverse complement strand
TATATATATAAACACCAAGCTAACAGCAATTGAAAGAACGTGGGTTTCTTCAGAATCTAGAGGGATATAAAAATAATTCGCGGAATTTTCAGGCCTCAAATTGTCACAATTGTGTATCGGCGTTAACCTTCGAAATCAATTTTGAATGTGTTCAACTTACATGATCTCTGACGATGTCCCGCATGTTGTGAAATTATAACAGGACACTGTTTTTTCTACGCTTGCTACAACTGACTGGTTAAACGTCACATAATTATGATCAAAGGGCTTGGGATAGCATAATTCATTGTGTATACAAGAGGAAAGACGGAACTATTCTAAATTACTTAACTACGAACTTTAAAATACAGAAATGTATTATAAATAAATTAAAGGTTGAGTTGGATAAGGGCAATAATGCCTTTTTTTATTGGCAGATTAGTTTTTGCTGGTTTAGACATTTTTATTAAATGTGTCTGATCTATGCCTTTTATTCTTATTATATGCATAGTTATCACAATGAATAGTAATATGTATGAAACAATGACACTTTTAAAATCCGCATGCCACTTGTGATAAAGAAGTGAAATAGTTTCTTATGTCAAAAATGTTTTTATCGAGATAGGCCCTTATACAAGACAACCATTCAAATTCCTTTACAATAGTTATTTATTCAGACATCACGCGGATACAGGAAAATACTGTTTGAAATTCCGTGTTTGAAAGCCACGGATGGCTAACTAAATGGGAAGAGTGTAAATTATAGGCCTGTTTTAGATTTCATCGCCGAAGGCTGAATGATTTCTCGTTTCAGCGGCTGGCACTTAAGTGGCTATCTCGCTCGTCTTGAGGCCAAGGACAAACCGACTTGGGAATGTCGAGTTTAGTTTGTAGCCCAGCCCGCGCCCTGAATTCCGAGCCGCATGGCGGGGAGAACGCCGTCGTGTATTTGCAAGCTCATCGATGTATCCATCGGTGCATAGGGTGGAGAAAATCCCCTGTACCTACACTCATGTTCATTTTAATCTTATATCTCTCTTTTTCTATCTTTCTAATGGCTCCGGGGATGTAGTGGTTAGACCACTCGCCTCCCACCACGGCGAACGGGGTTCGATTCCAGGTGGGGTCGCCCCCATATTTTCGCACGTGAGAATCGTGCCGGACGATGTTGCTGGTCAGCGGGTTTTCTCGAGGATCTCCAGTTTCCCCCGCCCTTGGATTTCGGCGCTGCTCCATACTCACCTCGCTTCATCCTCATCGGCTCTCAAGAGCTCGCTGTTAAGATCCGCCCAAATCTCATCACTCACTCGCTCAGTGCCCAATGATCTGCCCTGTGGGTAACTGGTTCGTAAACCATGCTACTGCGCTACGTTATGATTGGTTCATATCACTCATCCTCATCACCGAACATAAATCCTACAGCTTATTGGTTGTCAAAACAAAGTAAGTGCTCTGCCATCTTAAGTACAGCACGCATCCAAAAATGTCTTAATTGCAGCACTTGAAACCAAAAATTAATTGGGAAATGACAGGGTTAAATGCTGCCGATGTAATATTATGTCGCCTGAATTCAACTGTTATATGGAGTTTCCCGTAATATTACATCCGCATATTTTTTTTAGAACATAGGTGACGTAATATTACGTCACCAATAGTCTCCATGAAGTACACTTCAGCGCGATATTACGTCAGCAGCTCTGAGTGTAAATAATTAAAATTTATATGATTGATTGTATGTTACGTTGAATATAAAAAAAAACATAAAAACGTTTCATCGGCACACTGTAAGCTCGGAATTATATTGGTTTACAGTTGGCCAATAATAATCGCTGTTGCAATAGCCTATTACACGCGTGTTCTGTGTATTATGGGCCAACAGGATAGTGGTAAGTGGGAATACAGATGCAGCATAACCAGGGGACACCCGAATTTCGCGAAAAGATATACGCGCATGTTCGGTCTCAATACCCTACGGGTATATTAGCAGTTTTTTTTGCGTATTGTTCGCGAGTCTTCGTGAGATAACATGTTCTTACGTGTCTGGCCAATCATAACTATGTTACTCCCGTAGTGTGCGTCTGTGATTGGCGAACACACATCTAAGACGCGTCACCCATAATCCACCCAATCAAGTGGAGAATTTTGGCGGCTCTTAACATCGAGGTCTTGAGGGCCGATGAGGGTGAAGCGAGGTGAGTGTGGAGCAGCGTCGGAATGCAAGGGCGGGAGAAACGCGAGATCGCAGAGAAAACCCGCCAACCAGTGGCATCGTCTGGGACGATTCCTACATGCGAAAATCTGGGAGCGAGGGAGGCGGGAAGTATGACCACTACACCACCGCGTCTCCTATTGTTTCGGAGTCCTCTGGCATCGTTATAAACAGTCTTACCCGGACACGACTAAACCAACGATATGTGTATACCTGATCGGTATACATATGATCGATATATGTATACCTTGCTACATAGTTTTCATCGACAAAATGATAGGATCGGTGCAGGTACACGCAGCACTACGAGAACACTGCACGCAAGTTCAGAGTTGCTCGTAGGGGCGATGGCGCGCTTGTTGCGCGTGGCAGTGTAGCCCTTATCGCTCCCACGCTTCTGAACCTCAGACCCGTAAAATAGTCAAAGGTAGTCGACCGCCTTAAACACTAATTGACAGGGATATTATTTTTAAAGGTTGGTTTCGAAAACTCTCAGCAAACTGTTAATCAGATAGAGAACCAGTTATATGTTTGTGGCAAACCACAAATTACTTATACACGAAAATTAAAACATCCGAGTCGTTCCACCTGCAATTATACAGGCAGCATGGCGAACAATAACTATACCACCTTCAGAAAAGAGGATGCCAGATTGCCATATATAGTATTGCCCGCCCATTCTGGTTATTCCGCACTGCTCTTTCTTCTTTTAATCGTGTATCTTTTGGGGAAAATAACAGGTTTTCTACTGATCATTTACAGTCAGCTACCTAGAAAACCGGAGTCGATGCTACTCTATCAGCGGTTACTCGAAAAAGTATTTTACGGTCGTTTAATTTCTCGCTCATAAACTTACCATTTTCAAAGATTTTATTAGAAGATTTTTTTTTTGCCATGCAAAAGGGATAACTTCTCTCGGTAATAAAAAAAAGGGAAAAAAGAACAAACTAGAGCGATCTCAGCTTCTTGATGGGAGAAGTGCCCACATACACTAGTTCTTATTACTTGCGGCTCAGACATGCCGCTGTTGGTACGATTCTCACGTTACTTGTTTCTTCTATATTTCGCCCCCTCTACCTCAGCGGTCAGTAAGTTATTTCTACTAGTGCGGTCCGGATACTTGAAACATTTTAAAATCGATCTTCGGGAAAAAATGTGAGATGCAACGCAAATAATTCGTAAATATTTTCTCAGAAAGGAGCGAACTTATAAAAACTCATTTCGTATATACCCCGTACTATTTTAGAAAAAAAAACTTAATTAAATATTTTTTATTCTTAAACAATATGTTCGTCATTATTTCCTGCTTAAAACTTACATTAAATAATATTATGTATTCTACTTGGAAGACGTCTTCATGTCACGTAGAAATAATTAAGCATTCCATTTCAAATATCGTGTGATTTTCGCTCGTGTTTCTTCGGAATATCTACTTGCAAATGTGTACTGGAAAACATGCACGCGCGTGAGCGTGTGCGAAAACAATTTTGTCTCCTGGAGAACAATAAACTTTTATTTATGAATATACCGAGTAAGGAGGAGTTTCATGTCCTCCGCGATCTGTCTGTCGTCGCCGGTCACTGCTCTACCACGTCCCCTTACGTGTGCGCGCTTTTCTGGAGAACTCCTTCCACTCCGATGCAAATATTTACGGCAGTAGTTGACATGGTGTAGTCCATTCACTGTGACTTCCAGCTTTTATGAAGCCCTGCTTAAGTTCTACTTCCAGGAATTTCCTCCGCTAAATGCAAATAACGCTTTACCATGTCTAGATAATTACACCTGAGGGACAGCGCACCGCATTCGTGCGCACTCACTTAAATAATGTTTTGCATAAGAACTATTTCTTACTAGGCATTACCAACACACACATTGTATACCTGTTGTTATTGACTTTATAATACTATAATTTATAAATAAAATGTAATAAAAAGCTTAGTTAAATCAAAAATAAGATACTTTTAAGCTAACAGAAGTATACAAGGCCTGTGATACATGCCACATTTAGGAATTCAAAAAGTGCGAAGAAATCGCGAATAGACTAAATGTGACTTGCTCGCAATACGAGTCTCGCCTACAAGAGATCTTTAACTCGCTGCTATCTATTGGAGCAAGGGAGAGAGATAAGAGCGATATTGACAAACACTCTCGCACACACACATAAATTGCTGTATTGGTAGATATATTTCCTGACACAAAATCGTATTCCCATAACATTTATTTGCTGAGATACGCGTACAAGTGAAAACATTTGTTTTACATACAATATTACTTTTAAAGTCTATTCGCGGTTTTTTCACACTTTTTGAATCAAACCTTTGAAAAATCTTCCCATATATGACGTGTTCGGTTGTTTCCTAAATGTGTCACGTATATCACCAGAGTTTTATTGTGTTGATATAAAAGCACCTAATTTTTGGTTGAATTGAACTTTTGCTTATATACTGTCTGTAAATTATAATATTTAATTAATTAATGTGAATATAAAAAGGGCAATGCCTCGTAAGAAATAGTTCTAATGTAAAACATTATTACACTGAGTGCGCACGAATTCGGTGTGTCGTCCCTTTGGTGTAATTTTATAGTTTTGGTTTAGTTTAGCTTTGTTTGCGTGAGACAGAGGAATTTTTAGGAAGTAGAACTTTAGCAGGGCTTCAGAAAAGTCGGAGGTAATCGTGAATGGACTATATTTATTATTAACAGCGAAATGCAGCCCAAGGGTGGTTTAGAATTGGTACGTGTTTTTACAAACTAGGTCAGGTTGATAGTTCAAAAATAATAATATACGGTATAAATAAGGTAGGATATACCGATGATGCCAACAATATTGATCTAGTTTATATTCGACAAAATTTAATATCACAACAAAGCTACTTGAACTGGTTCTGAAACAGAAAGAATTTATATTTCCGCCTGAACGAGGGAGATGAACTGTTTTTCAGCTCCCCCGTGAGACCATTCCAGAGTTTGCTTACCATGTAAGTGAAGGAATGTTTGTAATTGGTTTCAGAGTATCGAGGTATCTGAAAAGCATTTTTGTTACGTGTATTATGTTGATGCGCAGAAATGAAGTTGACGAGCTTTTCAGTCTAATATTTTGGAACTTGCTTACAAATTGCACAACGTAGAGGGATCCTAAATTTTAAAATAAAATAATATTTTATAGGAAGAAAAATATTTTATGCGCATGCCATATTTAAATTACAGAGAACAAACATTAACAATTGATCGAAAGAGGGGAAGGCAATCTAAATTACGCAGCACTAATGATTTGTATAATCACAACCCCTTCACAGTAGCAAAGTACATACGCAACATTTTAGTCTTTAAACTATTTTATTCAATTTGCAGCACCCACGTTCTTTTACACCGTGTAACTTTAAGGGAATGGGGTTACAGTAATGATGTAATTAATTTTTCATACCATGTTTTAAACACTTCAATAAATGCACAAAACATTCAACACGACGACAGTAACTCACTGTTATTTATTTATTTTATGAATGTTCCTGAGAGCTCTGGGCTCTATGTAGCAACAGTACAGAAATATTATGGCGGCTATCAGCACACCTGCATACAGTATTGGAATTAGTCAAACATACTCAATATACAACAAAACAAGCATTGTCAAGCACTTGGCACACGTAGTGTTTTAAATTTACCTTCAAGCACCTCATAAAGTAAAGACAGATTAAACGTTATCTTAACAGCAGCAGTACATACAGAGATGAAAGATAAGCGGTACCACACGTTAGTAATACAAGTTTGTTCACATATGCAAGCCCGTTATGAGCTATGTGTGGCATCAGTACGGGTAATGTCTTGGCTTGTCAAATTAAACTTTATAACAACAAAAAGAGAAAAAACCAAGCACGACAAAGCAAATATCAATTACTAGCCTAAAACTAAAATCTAGGAACAAACTATCATAATGATTAATGCAGTTGCATTGGTACACATAAGCAATCCTCTTTAGCGTGTCTATGAACAGTAGAGATAGCAATTTTGTATACATATCAAAATAAACTGTACATATATAAAACAAATAAAATACACAACACACAACAAAATATTAGGATATCACATAATTTGCTTAACCCTATAACCCCCACATTATTTTGTAGTTTCATCTGTTGGGTTCTGTACTTAAGATGACAAAGAACTTGTTTCGTTATCACAACCAATAAGCTGTAGTCTTTGTGTTGTGCGATCAGTGATATGAACCAGTCATAACGTAGACCAGCAGCATGGTTTACGAATCACCCACAGGGAAGATCATTGGGCACTGAGCTTCGCAGAGTATAGTACCAGGCATATATAACAGTCCTGTGCAACATGCAGACAATTGTCTACACTTGGCATGAAAGGGTAAAAAACAACATGTAGCTTGTTTGGCATTTTATGATTTCATGAAAGTTTTTGAACCAGCTAAGTTGTTTGCAGAATAGTCACAAACGATCTCCTTTAAATATGAGAATCCTCATTGGCCCAGTGAAATGGTGCAGTAGTTTCGTACCTTCACGACAGCCAATAACGGAAGAGAACTGTAGGGCATGTGCACAGTACGTTGAATACTAGCGAACATACAGCTTATCCCGCGGACAACCATCGCCTCTAGGTACTAGCGAACACATCACGTGACTGAGCGATATCTTACATTCATTGACTGCTCTGGTATAGCCAAGTCTTGGAATGATAACAACAATAGAGAGAACAAGTTCTGTAACGATAACAATTCTTCATAATGCTATTTCAATAGGATTTAACCTATTTTGGAACATATATTTGTACTCCTTGGTTGGCTCTTTCGAAGAACTACAAACTAGCTACCTTGTGTTCCCAAGTGAGATTAAGGTTTTCAAACGGGAGGCCTCAAGTCTGGAGATAATAGCTCGGTACTGGAGGCCTCAAGTCTGGAGATAGTAGCTCGGTACTGGAGGCCTCAAGTCTGGAGATAGTAGCTCGGTACGGGAGGCCTCAAGTCTGGATATAGTAGCTTGGTACTGGAGGCCTCAAGTCTGGAGATAGTAGCTCGGTACGGGAGGCCTCAAGTCTGGAGATAGTAGCTCGGTACGGGAGGCCTCAAGTCTGGAGATAGTAGCTCGGTACTGGAGGCCTCAAGTCTGGAGATAGTAGCTCGATGACAAAGGTCATCGATGTAGCTTCATAAACCGACACCTGCTGCTGTAACCTAGGTTTGCCAACCCCAAATTTCAAAAACTAGAATTTGAAGTTAGAAAAACCAGGACAATTCAGTTTAAAAACAGGGCGCAGTAAAAGTTAAGCAATAGTTAAATTTATATGTAGTGAAAATAGGTTAAATGAAATTCAAGTAATAATAATAATATTTTTAAATAAAAGCATTCGAATAAAATTATATGAGTTGAAAGTAAGTTATTAAAATATAAAACAAACACTTTAGTTTTGTAACAAATTCTTTAAACTTAGGTTAGTATCTAATAAATTCTAAGATTACAAACTTATTTATTTTTATTATACTTTTGAACCCCACCAATTTCCCTCATTATCTGTGGTTGAGTTAACAAATAATCATAAAATTGGTCACACTTCATATCTATGCTATAGATAGTTTTGATGATTGCAGTTTCTGTTGTTGGCAGTAATCGATTTCTTTCTTTTGACCACTGTGAATTTATGAGAGAAAAGACTCTCTCAACATTAGCGTTATGTCCCGGTATACTAAGCACATATTCAGCCACTTCCCGTAGTTCTGCATACTCTTCCTCGGAAATACATTGCTTAAAATATATTAGCCACAAGGAGTTTAAGCTGTCGTCTTTTTTAGTAGTATTCAAATTTTTGCTAAAATTTTTCAAATTAACCCACTCGTCAAATAATTTTTCGTCGTTAATTTCAATGCCGTAATCTTTTAAAAAGACCAAAGATTTTTCAATGTTGCTCCAATCTAGCAAATTAGACCCTGCTAGATCAATCCAGTCGAAAACTTTTAGGTCCTCAAATGGTTCAATCCATATTTTTAAATAGTCATTGATTTCATTATAAATATCTATTATTTTAGTTGAAAATTCTTCCGTGTTCTTTCCGTCGTCATGCAACTTCTTTAAAATTGTTCTTACTCTTAGAGGACAAAAATTGTTTGTTATCCTCTCCTTTAGTAATGAAATAACTCTACCCAAAATTTTCCTGATTTAAACAACACTGTTTTATTTTCTTTCCACTCTTTCAATATTTGTGTGAATTATCGCCATTACGGAATGAACGAGGTACAGGTAACCCTCAGCATACTCATTGTTAAAAAACTGCATAATGTACTGTGGAGGTTTATCTGAACTAATAAAATATTCTTTTAACGGCTCATGGTATTTCAAGTTTTTCAATTGCTGGAAAAAGGCTTAACCAGCGTGTCTTGGAGTGAAACTGAAGTTGAGTATACACCATGCCAATATCATTGCAAAACTGTCGCAGTTTTTCTGTTCGAACAGTGAATGTAGAAAAATGATTATAAATTTTTACAATTATTAATTCCACTTCTATGGGCAGAATGTCACATCCGCGATGAACAGCATTATAGAGTACATGAGTAGGACAACCAATACATATAATGTCTTTGCCTAATTTTTCCTTCAGTTTACAAAACACATTGTTTGTTCCAGCTCTTTCTCTACCACCAAAGTTCGCGTTGCAATTATCTCCTGAGAATGCTGCACATTTTTCTGTTATATTATATTTTTGGAGCTGATTATTTACCAAACTCACCAAAGTTTCAGCAGTTTCATCGGGAACTGTTTCAATGTCTAATATCTTGGAACTTATGCCTTCGCCACGATAATCGAAATNATATCTTGGAACTTATGCCTTCGCCCCGATAATTCAAATACTAAACCAATACAGGAATTAATTTAGTTGCCCCATGATCGCTAGCGTTACAACATACACTAACACACTATATTCTTTTCAAGTCATCTGTAATCTTCATTGAAGAATGAGGGCTTAAAACGTCAGTCACAATTGCAGTTGCCTTTGTTCTGTTTGCACGTCATTTCTTTTGCGATTTGTGAATCGCTAAACATAATTTTATTCAACTGCAACGTACAGTCTAAAGAGTTAAAATACATATGGTGACGGATCGTGTGGTAAGCTGCAGCCCCTTCAGCAGCGACAGTTTTCTCATTTGTTAACGATTTCTTTATAAAAGTGTCTAAGGCTTTAGAAGTCCCTGCCTGGGATTGTAATCTCTTCTTATGCTTGACTGTTTTCTGATGCTCCTCAATATCTATCGCACCTCTGCTGGCTATAGATATACTGGATTCACAAATAAAACAATACACTTCAGAGTCAGACTTGCCGCGTTTGAACGAGGGAAACCTTTTTTCTAAAACTTCGTTGAAAGTGCATTTTCGTTTTGGCATTTTGAGGAAACGACAAACTTATAAATACAATTATATAGCTGAAACAAAAGAAATGCCAGTAAAAAGCGAACTCATAAATTAAAATTTAATGACATTTACAAGTATCTTTCTATTCGAATCTGTATTCTCGGAATAAATAATACTAATAATACAATACAATAGTAAAGACTATGATCAAAAGTAAGTTTAAATACTTACGTATTTCTCCTTTAAAATAAATATTTTAAATACGTTATATTCGTGAAGCACTAATTATTCACTTACAAGTTGATAACTGAATAGCAAGCTGGCTAGTTCTGTATGCCTAATGCAAAGTTACAAAGAGAAAGCACTACGCGACAATAGCAGAGAGAAAGAGACATCACAGAGCGTTACGTCTTTGTTTTAAAACAGTGCGGGCAGCGCGAACACTCTAGCCGTGAGGCCGCCCGTAACATAAGGACTGCAAAAGTGGCGCGCGAATTAAAAAATACTTGACCATATCAGGGCACTTTAAAGACCAGGATTATGCTTAAAAACTATCCAGGACACACCAGGGACACTCTAAAACCAGGACATGTCCTGGGAAAACAGGACGGTTGGCAACCCTACTGTAACCGCTCTGCTTATAGGTTTCCACAAAGGTATGATACAACTGCGGCTTCACAGCAGCTGACGCAGTAACGTGAATACTATCCGTCTTGACAATAATCTTCATAGATGTTGTTTCCTTTGCAAGTAAGTATTGGTACGGTTAAATAGAAGCTACAAGTGAGTCGCATATATCCACTACTACAGTAACACCACGTTCTATTGGCCTCTAGTATCACATACCGCTGTCCTATTTGTTTACACAACACCATACGCTGTCAGCCAATGCCGTGCCGACTTAGTTCTGTTATAACCACGGTGTTCTTTTCAGTAACTACAGAAAAATTATCTTTTACTTACGAAAATGTTTTATGGTAAAAAAATCTTATAAAAAACAACGTAACTACTTTTGTTTTTTTATTGACAGAATAATGAGTGTAGATATTTGTGCAGTTCTTAACATCGAGGTCTTGAGAGCCGATGAGTGTGAAGCGAGATGGGTATGGAGCAGCGCCGGAATGCAAGGGCGTGGGAAACGGGATATCCCCGAGAAAACCCGTTGACCAGCGGCATCGTACAGCACGATTCCCATGCGAAAATCCAGGAGAGACCCCGCCGGGAATCGAACCCGGTTCGCCTTGGTGGGAGGCGAGTAGTCTAACCACTACACCACCGCGGTTTCCCATAGACACAGAAGTGCTGTTCGAGATACACCCAGGCATCGTCGTCAAAGTGTTAACTGTGTCACTTCTATTTCAATTTTTATTCATAACAGAGTATAAATAAAATAAATTCCATTGTACTTTTAATACCGGGTTGAGAGATTTGGGCGGCTCTTAACGGGGTCTTGAGACTTTTAATACGGAGCTAGGACATGGAAGCTACCGAATTGTCACCTTACAAATACAGATGCCCAATTATCAAATTAAAGCTGAAGGTGTGAAGCTAATTATTGAAGTCTGGTCTGTATGGAAATCTTTCCGCAAAACATCGAGTGTTCCTAATCACTGCTCCTTCACCCTGGTTTCTTAACCCTTTCGCCCCACAGTGGTTTCTGAGCTCAGGTGTTGCCAACACGTAATTTTTTGTTAAGAGCTGTATATGTGCTTAGCATTTGTCTTGCAAACACTTAACAGCATGCTGCGCGTTCGATGATACTGGCATTAACCATTCACGTCAAATAGATGTAGAATATTCTACAAATCAGATCAGCGACATGGAAGACTGGGCACTGGTGCCTTGCTGTATACAGTACTGGTCATAAGTATCATTCATTTGCAACGTGTCTACGATCATGGACACGTTAATAATGCTTTACACTTGCCTACGGGAGAACAGGCAGTGAGTTGAAAGAAGAAAGTAAGCAGGACTTGAAAAAGTACTCAGCTAGTCAGCTACAGTAGAAAATGTGCGACGGAACACCAAAGCTGCCTTTGGCAGACGGAGTGTGCGACCCGGTCATGCAAGGACGTAAATGCCGTTGCACGAGCCGCTATGAAATATAATACTTCGCCGTAATAACCTCGAGCAGGCGTCAATCTTCGCGCGTAGCAGGCAGAGTAGGTACCTTCACGAGTCGCTATTTACGAGAACTACAACACCCGGTGGCTGGCGACAACGTGATAAAGTGCCTGACGTAATCAGCATGATTAAGTCGTCACTTCCCTCCTAGCCGTCGTGGGCTCGACACGCAACGCACGCATGTAGCCTACACGCACACACCACTCTCATTTCTACACGTTATGTGCTAGAAACACTTTATATGTGGTAGGTTGGAACACCGACTCTCATTTTCTCTGTGAGCGAGTGAAGAGATTTAGGCTTCTTGTGAGTATGGAACAGTGCCGGAATGCAAGAGCGGGGGAAACGGGACATCCCCGAGAAAACCCGCCGCCAAGCGGCATCGTTCGGCACGATTTCCACATGCGAAAATACGGGAGTGACCCCGCCGGGAATCGAACCCGGTTCGCCTTGGTGGAAGGCGAGTGGTATAACCACCACACCACCGCGGCCCCTATGTACACAAACTATATAAGAAAAATAACAGTTTTCTACATACATACTTGCGTAGCCTATATAAAATGATTCCCGTAAAAATGGCTGTCCCAGAAAGAGAAGTCGAAATGGGATGAATCTTGGCACAGGCAATGGAGGCAATTATGTACATCAATAATTAATAAAAAACTTAAGTCAATTAAGCCGTTTGTTTGCGCGAAATTATATGGTTGAAAGTACCTTAGTACATTGCTGCACCACCGATAGCATGTATACATGTGGCGATAGGGTTCAGTATGGAGTCAGAGACGTCCAACACTTTGAGCGAGGCCAAGGTAATATTGCGTCGCCTGAATTCAACAGAGTTTTAAGAAATTTTGGGAAATATAACGACGTCCGCACTCTTCGAAGATATCGGTGACGTAATGCTACATCGCCAGTTGTTGCCGTTGACTTCACTGCGAAGTAATATAAGGTAGCAGCACTCAAAGGGTTAAAAACTCAAATAAACACGATGAACTGCATTTTACTTTATGTTAGTCCAACAAACGCACATGATTGGACAGTGTAAACTTGGCACCGTATTGGCTAACAGCCTGCCAGTAATATATACTTTTACTGTACAGCAAGTGTGTCCGGTGTATTGCGAGCTAACAGAAAGCTGTAATCCGGAATGCAGGAACCTAAAGTAATGGTCTTCCTGCAGTTTTGAAAACAGGCGACTCACTTCTAGCGAGGGTTAATGTGTGCAAATGTCTGTCAATCTTAAAGTGTTAAGGCTTTCCTACGGTAGATCGTCCCATAGTTTTTGAAAATTGCCGTTCTAGAGACGGCAGACACTTAAATGGTTGAAATTGCCATTGAACCCATCAGCCGCAGTGTTATAGACTCCTTATCTTCATGAAAAGATCTCCGCGCAGGATAGACTTCAAATTCTACGTACACATCTTTGGTTACCACTTGCTGGGCGAAATTGTGTACTGTGATCATCACTTATAAGAGTCTTCAAACGAAACTTCTGTACGTGCTTGTGAAGAGGTGAACTACACTCCATTGGCAGTTGCACTTTGTTTTCACCATGTCTTAATTTTCTCTGCTCGTTCAGAACTCACCACCTGTATTGGCGAATGTATGTTAATGGTCGCACTGTGTTGGAGGATGTGACCAGCTTCCCATGAGGCAGCGTGTCCTCTCCAGGAGACATTGTGATATTTGACTGAGCCAATCACAATTTTGTTATTCCGGTACTGAACGTCTATGATGCACCCAAGTCGTGAAGCAACCACAATGGTCCAATCGCGAAATCGGATTTGTGCTATTGTATTTTGAAATTCAACTGGACACTTTGTGAAAATCTGGTGTCCCTACATAGGAAGTTGAAGAGTGAGCTGCTTTAACGATGTATACAGCAGAAAACAGCGTCCAATAAGGTAAGTCCCTTACATAGTGGTACATATCATTCGTTGTTGAGACAATATTACGATACACCTTCCTAGGATAACACCTAGAAACACGGTGTTGCCTTCGAAGCGTTATGTGATGTGCCTTCTCTAATGACATGGAGCAAAGTGAATTATATATGCTTGCGCTGGACTTTTATAACAAGCAATATATTAAAAAATCATTCAATGTATTAATTCTGATACGCTTGCGCTGAAACTATTGACCAACAAAAGATTATATACATTTAATAAGGCAAACATTTACATTAAGATTACTACAGACCAATTTCTAAGTCCATAACCTTGTAAAATCTAACATCTTCATCATGTATCGTGAACCTTCTGCGAAGTGTGACGTGAAGTCTGGCTACTTATTTTGTGAAGACTCCAATGGCTTGGTTGAAAGACTACAGGTGTTAGTTGCAGAGAAGTGGATATCTTTCTGTAAAGGCTTTATTGAGTGGTATGTTATGTATGTATATGATTTGGTTAAGAATATAAATGAATACAAAAACAATTGTTTTATTTTTTTGAAAATTACTATTGACTAAGACATGTACCTACTGCTACGTATTTATAAATGTCTGGCAGGCTGCAAGTGAATGTCTCGCTATAATAATTACACTCACTTCCCGATGAACAACAAACATTGTCTTTACACATCTTGCTATGACTATTCAAACTAACACTGGAGGCGAACATGCAAAAACTACTTTCATGTTGCTGTGAATAAGGAGCAAATCTTCGTAGTCCTTTGCCGTTGACGATTCATTCACAGATGGTCAGTCTTCAACCAATGATTCCATCTCTATATTGTAGCAACGTACGTGACTGTGGTAGATGTATGTAGTTGTAACGATCTGCTTTTATACGATTATCACAGCATGATGGTTCGTGTTATCCATCTCGGGTTGTCACAGCGTGACCTGCTTGTTACCTTCTTATAAATGTCCGACAGGCTGCAAGTATTTGAGATGAACATACATTGAGTATGGTCATGTACGTATTTTATTGGAAATATAGTTCATTGCGATTTTTACATGATGAGTTCAATACTTACATATGCATATATATAATACAGAAGTTTTATAAATTGCATATTATGTTGTATTTTTACCTGGGAAATGTTCTGACTGTCTATGGGATTTGAACCTACGATACCTTATTTTCAAGGATGATGCGCTGTCTCCAGTGGCGTCAGGGTACGTGAGTTATTTCCTATAAACAGCACGTAGCTGTGATGTCTCTCTTGCATGACTAATGGTTTGAATGTATGTTGTTTCGTATGTGCTTACAGTTCTAACACTATAAATGCTATGTATTCAAATAAGTACGTGTATATATTTAGTATTTAAAAAACTGGATAAATTGAGACCTTGTAATGTATAACTGAATTCCTCTCGTAAAGGAAAGAGTATGTGCGTGACCTTGGAGCCTGACACAACTCTCTTTCTATCGGCTAGTGTTCTGTGTAATCCGTTTGACTTGTCAAGACCTGCACAGTGCTCGCGTCGCTGGCCGACCATCTGAGCTGCCTCACGTATTCCCTGTTTGTTAGCATACGTCGACAGTTGGGTCGGACGTGTTCCTCTGCTAGTGTTTTACTCTGAATGCGATGGTTTCGTTTCAGTCGGTTTGTAAGGAAGTCGTTTGCTATTCTGTTGTACTGACCGGGACAGTCTGATATTGTATAGCATCGTTTAACACACAGCGTACAGTCCCAACACTTATGTAATATGTAATTGCGCTGGTTGACAAGTGCTTATAAGTATTTTTCCTTCACGTTTTGTTTTTATATCTGTTTGCATCGATGGGTGTAGCAGTGTTGTCCTTATCATACCTGTGCTTCTCGGCTTCGTAAAAGTTTTTTTTCCCGACTAACTTTATGTATAGCACACAGTACATGCACACTATACGTATATAGACTGTTAAAAGGTTATAACTAATTTGATTTTATATCTGTTTGCATTGTCACGCTACCTTGAAAACATCCTAATGGGAGACAGCTAAGAATATCTTCGTCCTGCTGCAAATAGACAGGTAGGTGTTTGTAGACGGATTTTATTTCTTGTTGTACATATGTGAGAAGGAATTCTTTAGGCAGGTATGCAAGCTATGTATCTGAGCACTGCAAGTGATTTAATCTTTCTGTTTGTTGTGATATCTAATAAAATGATTTGACAACTATAACAATGTCCTATCGTTTTCACGATGTCCCACACTTCACATAGGAAATTTCTTCGCCTAATATAACATGCAGCATACGATGATCACACATATGTATTTGACGGTAAATGCAAATAACAATTTACTTTTAGAATTAAATTTTTTTAATCTGTTTGTCTTAGTCGTAGCAGTGTCGTCTATCTCTTGCATAACTAATGGTTTTAATGTATTTTGTTTCGTATGTGTTTATGGTTCTGCCAACATATAAATGATACATATTCAAAATAAGTATTTAATATAGTATTTAAAACATGATACATTGTTGGGTTTGTATTGTATTACTGAATTCTTCTCGTAAAGGAAAGTACATGTGTGACTCGGCTGGTCTGGCACACAGGAGCATGATGCAGCTCTCTCTTGGGTACTGTTGTGTCATTCCCTTCGCTTGTCGAGACCTGCATGGTGTTCGCACTGGCCGTCGGCTGTCTGGAAAGGTCCTACAGATTCTCATAATGTTAGTTGATCACTCGAAGCCGGTTAGGTCCGATGTGTTCTGCTGCTAGTTATGTGAGTGTTGTTTGTTCACTAAATGAGAGGGTTTCGTTTTAGTCGATTCGTAAGGACGAAGTTAGTTATTCTTTTGTACTGGTTAGGATGATCTGGTATTGTACAGCAATGCTTATTACACACTGCACACATCACTCGATGCTTGTGTAATATGTAATTGTGCTGGTTGGTAAGTGCTTATAAGTATTTTCCCTTTACATTTTGTTTTTATATCTATTTGCATTAGTGTGTGTAGCAGTGTTGGCTTATCGCACCTGTGTTTATCAGCTTCGCAAAAGTATTTTTTCCGACTAACATGATGTACAGCATACGATGCTTGTGTTAAATATATATATATATATAGTTAAATGCTCATAACAATTTGTTTTATAATTATTTTTATATCCATTTGCATCAGCGTGTGGCAGTGACGTCTCTCTTGTGCAGCTAATAGTTTAGTGGTTTTAATGTATGTTATCTTGTAATATGCAAAGGAAAACTTTCTTTATAAGTCGCATAATGCATATCACAATTGTATTGTATTAATTTTTGTGATTGGTCCTTGTGATCTTTCCTTATTTCTAATGTCGACATGCATTATAGCTTTTTACTAAACTTAAACTTATTGGTGTGATAGAAACACTGATATAACTATTATGAACTGTAGCTCTATCACAGTTTTTTTATAAGTACACTTAGGACATACTTGACGCTTGTGACCTTTTTCGTTGTCGTGGGGTGATGCCTATGTTTGAAATTTGTCGACTATCTTAAATGGCTAGGAAATTACAACGTGTCCATACATATTCTTAGGGAGGGGTATATTTTTGCCTGCGGCTATTTTCACTGTCGGAGGTGATGCCTATTTTACGAATTTGCTAGCTGTATCTTAAACAGTTCGCAAATTATGGCCAACTGTGCTTATAAGTATGTTTAGGGTATATTTAACCCTGCGGTCATTTTACTTGTCGTGGTTGATGTCTATGTTACAAATTTGGTAGATGTATCTGAAATGGTTTTGGAAATTACAACCAGTGATGCTTATAAGTATGCTTAGGGTATATTTCACCCTGCGAACATTTTCCTTGTCGCAGGTGATGTCTATGTTATGAATTTTGTGACTGTATCTTAAACAGTTCGGAAATTACATCCAACTAGGCTTATAAGTATGCTTAGGGCATATTTAACCTTGAGGTCATTTTCGTTGTCAGAGGTGATGTCTATGTTAAGAATTTGGTGATTGTATCTAAACGGTTCGAGAATAACCGCTAACTATGCATATAAGAATGCTTAAGGCATATTTCACCCTGAGGTTATTTTCCTTGTCATAGGTGATGTCCATGTAACGAATTGGGTAACTGTATCTTAAATGGTTCGGAAATAACAGCAAACTATACATATAAGTATGCTTAGGAAATATTTTACCCTGAGGTTATTTTCCTTCTCGGAGGTGATGCCTATGGTACGAATTTGGTGACTGTATCTTAAATGGTTCAGAAATTATGGTCAACTATGCTTATAAATGCACATAGGGCATAAATGATGTGATCATTTTCTTTGTTGGAGGTGATGCCTATGTTACGAATTTGGTGACTATCTTAAAGGGTTCGGAAATTACGGTCCACTATGTTTATAAGTATGCATTGGGCATAAATGGCCCTGCGATCGTTTTCGTTGATAGGGGTGATGCAAATGTTATGAATATGGTGACTATTTTAAATGGTTCGGAAATTATAACTAACTATGCTTATACGCACACAATGGTAGGAAACAAGATGGCCACCAGGAATGACTGAGCAGGATGGATGGCACTGGCTGAAAAAGTGGTTACCATCGGTACTGACAGACAAAATGGCTGCTGTCGGTACTGGCTGGCAAAATGGCAGCCGACCAGTCGGGAAATCGTAGCAGAGACTTGCAGAAGAAAGTAATGTAAGAGCATGAACATGGTATTCTAATTTGGGAAGACTCGGAGAAAACCCCTCGCTTGGAATGCAAGAGCATAAAGTACAAGCACAGTTGGAGCGTCTTCGCTGGGATTATCAGGGGTGCGACCCTTTCGATAGCCTCGCGTAGCCAATCGGGACGCGACCCTTTCGAGAGCCTCGTGTAGCCAATCGGGATGCGATCCTTTCTGGAGCCTCGCTTAGCATGTTAGGGTAATCCCTCAACTCCTCAACCCTCATTCCCGAAAAGGGCTCATGGCCCCACATTGTAGGGTCATCGAGCGGAAATTGCGCAAGACATTTATTTGAGGGAATTTAGGGAAATTTCGAGATATATTAAAGACATTTTGAGGGAAATTCTGTCAATTTTTGTCGTTTTGAGGGAAAAGGTAAATTTTGAGGAAAAAATGATGTCATCCAAGATGGCCGCTGCCAGTCCTGAGTTCTGAGCCCAGCACCCCTGCAACAGAATGCCCCTTTTCCTACTACTTGTATCGTAGTATTTTGATTGTTAATGTTGATGTTGATAAAGAAGATGATTCATGATGTGTTAAAGTTTTGAGTGTTGGTTGATTGATCGGTATATTTGTAAACACGGAGTGCTATTTACATCATGCTCGTACGAAAACCACGTTTTCTCTTATTTTCCTTAACTGTTACTCTCTGTTACTTTACTCTAATCTCGGAGTAGTTTTTTTTTACGCCCTCCACAGGGACTCGAAACTGCTGCCCGGGAAGTATGACACGGGCACACAGTACATTCCATTCACAGTTACTTCCAACTTTCCTGTAGCGCTGCTAAAGTTCTACTTCTAGGATATTCCTCCGCCACCACGTAAAAATCTTAGAAAATTACACGAGACGGCCAACGCACCGCATTCGTGTGCACTCAGTGTGATAACATTTTGCATAAGAATATACTAGGCATTACCAACACACCTATTTTCTCTGTCTTTATTCATAGATGTATGTTGAGTAGATGACACACTACATCATGTGTTAACCCTTTTAGTCAAAATAAATATATAATTTTTGGCGTTGCAACAAACAAATATTTTGTTTGGAACTGTATTGATATCCAGACGACGATTTGTCTTACATCGGGACCAATATTAATCTATCCGTGCTTTATGTTACTGGCAGCAGTGGTTTATTATTAGGCTACGGAACTTAGTCACAGCAGTGAATGGTGTCTCCCACACTTAGGGAACCTTTCTCTTTGAAAGGTATGTTCTGCTGTGTACAGTGCAGACCATTCAAGCCACTTCATATGCAACGTCTCAGATACAGGTCACTGTGACTGAAAGGGTTAACGTATTCTCTGAAGACCGAAGACATACGAATGTGGCTTCAGGGGGTAGCTGACCAGAGAGGACTGCAGCTGGACTTGAGAAGAGTTATGGCTGATGAAGACTTACACAAATTATGGAATGGATTTGCAGCCAAAATAGGCAAGAGATTAGAGAAATTGGACCAGTGGCAGTAAAAGAATTCTGATGACCCATGAGGCAATATTCGGGTAAAGGCTTTATGAATGAAGTCACATGCCAGCCCAGAATAATTGGCTCTTCTGTCGTACTGGAGATTTGGTTATATAAATATATGGATGGGACGAGAATATCAACTGCGATAGACAAAAACAGTATTTCAATGAGAGGAAACTATCCAAAACCTCAAAAAGGACACAGAGTAAATAGTGAAACAATATACATAATTTAAGGGGAAGCATAAACCAAAAACACAGCAAGGACAGACATGAAAATATTATACCACTAACTAAGTGCAGTGATATAGGAAACGAATAATTAATATAAGGTATATAAATTAAGAAAAATTTGTTTACACAGTCTAAAAGTGGGATACAGGCAGTCGGGTAAAGTGTTCTCATGTGATACAAGGTTTACAGCACCTCGAAACCTTAGGAATAACTGATGCTTAAGTATTTGATCATCATATCATACAGAAAAAGAATAATGCCTAGATACAGAGTACTTAAGACTACAGAGGTGAAATAGTGGCTTGTTCTGCGAACTCCAAACGCACTATGGCGCCACCAGCCAGCAACATGTTGGAATGCCGTTCACCAATCGGCACCTGGTAACTTATTTGCCAACCGGCGACCCAACCAATAGGGAAACCTCAGCAAAACACGTGGCCAATAAGACACAAGGCCCATTCCCAGATCTTCGCACAGCCAATCAGAGAATGGGTTCGCCAGCATCAAAGAAACCGCCACGGCATTGCGTCTCTTTGTACTTAACAAATCTGTGTCTCAGACGCGTTGGCAGTGAAAAGTGGTGGAACGAGTGTCCGTTTGAAACAAGTTTATTTGGAACCTTGAAAGCATAGGTTTGAATGTTGTTGTGAAAAGACGAAGGGTAGTGATGACTGCACACCAATCGTAACGTACTACGTATATAATAAAGAGCAAACAAACAGATGTGACAGTCTGAGAACAGTGACAATGAAGTAAGTCGTAGTGGAAGGTTACTTGGGACGTGTGCAGTAGTTAGTGGGTGTACGACGCAGGCCAGGTGTTGCAGGACCAAGCGAGGGAGAAAGTACAAATAAGAGCGGCACATGGCGGCCGCAGGTCGCTGTGTTTGTCGTCGACTGAGAACCAAGGACGGTGTAACGGTGTGTGGACGTACAGCTCGCGATGTGTGTCACTGCCCGCCTGCCAGCTGCCGTCGTCATTGTCCACGTCTACCACAGATACCGGCGACAGTCCTGCTCACACCACAGCAACGTCTCTCTCTACCGGGGACAGACACCAGGCCCGAGCCGCCACGCCGGCGAGCCTTGGGTACAGTTACCAAGAATGCTTTATCTCGGGGAAATGTTGACTGTTTGCTACCATTCAGCGTTCCGAATATAGTGCATTCGCGGTTTCTTCACACTTTGAATCAAACCTTTGAAAAAACACCCCATGTATGGCGTGTTTGGTTGTTTCCGAAATATGTTATGTATCACAAGTGTATTATACTTCTGTTAACATTAAATTACCCTAATGCTGGGTAAACTGAGCTTTTACTAATATTTTATCTACAAATTATAGCAGTTAATTTTTAACTAATATGAATAAAGACAATAAAATATGTGTGTTGATAATTACTAGTAAGAAAAAGTTCTTATGCAAAATGTCATTACACTGATGCGCAGGAATGCGGTGAATTGGCCCTCTAGTGTACTTTTATAAGCATGAGGCGGAGAAATACCCGGGCTTCAGAAAAGTTGGAAGTAATCGTGAATGTCCTATATACACGCCAGACACATGATATGACAACCTTGCTCGGCAAGGCAAATTAAAATAAAATGGCACGCTTACCGCAAGTTTACATACTATATGGGGTGTTATGAGACAGCAAAGCAGAGTAGGGCGGTCAGTGCATGACATTTAAGCTTATTATTATGTACATACTTTACAGAAGCTGCCATGAAGAGACATTCCACGATACCAACAGAGCGGATTAATTAACACTCGGAGTTTTGGTGACGTAATATTACCTCACCTGAGTTCAACAGGGTTATATAAAGTTTGCCGTAATATAACGGCGTTAGAATTCCTTAAATACATTTGCGATGTAATATCACTTCTCCAGCAGTTTTCATGACGTACATTGCAAAGTATTAATATGACGACAACACATGAAGTGTAAATTACTGAAACGAGCTCAATTAATTGCATACTTCGTTACTTACGAAAGAGCATTTCACTGGGATATCGACAAACACCTTCAGGTAGACTGACAGCAGACTAGTAATGAACGTTGCCGTTGCACATTACAGTGTAGTGGACGGAGTATTGTGGGCCAACATGACGCTGGTAAGTGGGAATAACGAGACCAACAGAAATGGAGTTGAGTTGAAAGATTTTGGCGGCTCTTAACAACGAGGTCTTGAGAGCCGATGAGGTTGAAATGGTGTGGGAATGGAGCAGCGCCGGAATGCAAGATTGGAGGGAACGGAAGATTTCTGAGAAAAGCCGCCGACCAGTGGCATTGCCCGGCACGATTCCCACTTGCGGAAAAAAACGGGAGTGGTCCGGCCGAGGATTGAACCCGGTTCGTTTTGGTGAGGGGCGTGCAGTCTAACCGCTCAGCCACAGCGGTCCCAACAGAACTGGAGTTAACGCTGCAGAGATTATAAGAGACTACCTTATAACTTGTCTTGGATGCTTGCAATTCTGTACCGCACTCAAAGTGTTAAATTGATCGCAAATCTGCATTGGCGTGAATTAAAAATAGTTGCAGCGGACGTTATAAGTACGATTATCAAGCACCACCAGCCAAATGAGGAATCTGACAGTTCCTTAAGCTCAGAGTGTACACACTACGGCCACATAAAGACAGGGTCTTGGAAGTGGTATGGACGGTACTTGCTTGGTCATGCCGCATCATCAAAGAGGACGTGATTTCAAACACGAACGCTAACCAGAGAGGTTTTTACCATTCTGGTCAAGGAAAGTACCGCTGTGATTCCTAACTACGGGCCGTTCCAGACAACCAATCGTCAGACGAGAATTGTGCATCGGAGCTAACTTACAGTGCATTACCAGTTGGAGTTCGCACTAGCTGAAGTTTGTGAAAATACTGTCTGTGTTGCTCCCTCACTTCTTCTTTACGATAATCGTTGGGTAAAATAATTACACCTGTATGCCCTTGCAGACATTCTTAAGAGCACCAAGGAAGATGCGTACGTAAATGAACTAAAAGTGAAACGAGGTGCAAGCACAGTGGTAACACATTGTAATCGTTTTGAGAGGACTCGGGTTCGAATCCTGGTCCGGCCATCCTGATTTCGGTTTACCCCTGAAGATGTTGAAAATACAAAGTACCGTATTTTTTTTATCGGCGGAGGTCATTTACATGTTACGTCATTACAGAGCGCGTTGTGTATATCAACTGTACTTTTCCGTAAACATTTTCGTGATTATACGGACATTATTAACAGTGTATGCAGTATTCGAAAACCTCTTATATCTACAGCTGTAATCGTGCAATGAACGAATGCCTGTAGCTAATGAGCGGTTACATATCTACACGCTTGTAGTACCGTAAAGTTTATTTTTAGAGGTGGTTTTTTATCGCGATAAAAACGAACTGTTTCCTTAGTATTCAACGTTCTTTGTACATGTCCGACAGTTTTCTTTCCTTGCTGTCTCTCATGAATGTATAAAACAGTGGGCTGTTCGCGGTTAACTGAGCGCTTCTCAACCTTTGAAAAATGTAACTGCCCCTACCAGCATATATTTTAATGGGCACAGCGTTTTGCATGTGCCCAGTATATTTGATAACGACGGAGGGAAAGCAGTTCCATGTTTTAACGTTGAATTGAAAGTGTTCGATAAAAGTCTATGAAACCGGAAATTATTAATTTTGCTTTCTATTTTTTTTAAATAGATCTAAGTGTAAGGCTGAGCATAAGTAGTAAAGGAATGTTGTTTCTGGGACATGATTCATAAGTAGGAGCCAGGAGCCATCCGCCATCTTGGATGACATTACCTCGTGCTCTGTCATTCCGGTCGGCGGCCATTTAGTGACCTTAATCTTTCCGCTATTTTGTTTCCGTCCGCCATTTTGTTTCCACCTACTATCTTATTTTCCAATTTCTCACTTTCATCCGCCATATTGGATGTCGTCTGCTGTAGTTCTCTCGCCATTGATTGGTATGGATGAAGGGATAATTTGTTACAAAAGGCCAATTTGGTGTGATGAGGGTAGTTTTAAGGGGCGGTATGTGTTGGTTTGTTTGGGTTGTGGGGTGTAGGGTGGGGTTACATTATGTGTTCCTCAATTTTTAGAATTATTAATTCGATTTTTATATTTTTNGGGGGGGGGGGCAAGGGCTGTGGTATGTCAGTGTGAGCTTAATTTTATATGTTCCTAGATTTTTAAAATTATTGTTTTTATAGTTTGCAATATTTTATAATTTTGTGGGTGGGAAGCGGCGAGGAGTGTTGCAATGCATAAATCACATTTAAAATCTCACTTCCCTACTTGTCTCGGTGTCCGAGTGGACTAAGGCTTTCACTATGTTGGCGACCCAAGGTCTAGCATTTCGATCTCGTCCTACTCCAAACAATATTTTGAACTCTGCAAAAATAAAATTTAAAAAAAAACAGCACTTCTGGTGGTCAACTCCAGAACTAACATGGTGGTGGAGTGAGAGTGACATCAACGCCCCTAGCAAGCGGCAGTTTAACGAAGGACAAGTGGAAACAAGATGGTGGGGTCGAACGAAGGTGAGTAATGGAGTGGCGCACTCTAGCAGCAATAAAAAACATTACAGGATCAGTGATGCACTCTAGCAGATGGTGAGAGACCTACAGCAGATGACATGCATGATTGTGGACGAAGGTGAGTAATTGGAAAACAATATAGTGGGCGAAAACAAGATGGTGGAAAGGTTAATGTCACAAAATGGCCGCTGACCGGAATGACAGAGCAAGAGGTGATGTCATACAAGAAGGCGGATGGCTCCTGACTCCTACTCATGAATAATGTCCCAAAAACAGCTTTCCTGTACTACTAGCATATCTGTAAAAATATTTATTTTTCTAATAATTTCACACTTTCACTTAACCCACGCATGAATTAGGTAATCAGGCTAACGGCAATGTTAATTGTACATAAGGTGAAAGTATACGCAATGTGCAAACGATTAGATCCTTAGCAGGGTTTTCAAAAGTGCTCAGATTTTTTCGTGAACCACTTGTACTTTCCCATTTCATTGGGCCTACGAGCATTCTGATACTCTGAAGCGGAGGGTTCGCAGTCGTGTAGTGGTTAGAATACTCGCCTCCAACCAAGGCGAACCGGGCTGATTCCCGACGGGGTCGCCCCCGGATTTTCACACGTGAGAATCGTGCCGGATAATGCAGCTGGTCGGTGGGTTTTCTCGAGGATATCCCATTTACCCCGTTATTTCATTCCGGCGCCACTCCATGTTCACCTCGCTTCACTCTCATCGTCTCTCAAGACCTGGATGTTAAGAGTTGGCCAAATCTCTTCACACTGAAGAGAAACTTTTGTGATTGATCTGCAATGAACTTAGCCCAGTCAGGAAATTGATGATCCAATCATAAAATAATAAATTAGTTGGAGTGTTATCGAAGATATGCTGGCTCAAAGTTTTTTCGCTGTTTTACATTGTTTTTATGCGACGTTTAAGAAGGCTGGCTGCTAGTATTTTGTGTCCATGTGTCATAAAATAAAATAGGGAATACTATACTTATTTATTTGGGTGTATACTGTTCCACGGCGGAGTCATAACATAAAGAACAAAAAACAGCAATTTTTACTGTAAGTTTATGTTGGTGATTCACGCAAAATTACAGTTTTGACCACGAAGTAAAAATTCCACAACTGGAAGTATAATCCATTCACGGTTACTTCAAACTTTTCTGAATCCCTGATAAAGTTCTACTTGCAGGAAATTCCTCCACCCCATACAAACAAAGCTTAACCGATCCTAGAAAATTACACAAAAGGGACAACACATCGTATTTATACGCACCCTATTCAATGATACTGTGCATAAGAACTATTTCTTACTAGACATTGCCAACACATATATTTCCTCTCTGTGTTTTCACATTAATTAATAATAAAATATAATAATTTAAGGATAAAATTAAATCAAAAGTGCAACTTAACCAAAAATAAGTTAATTTGATGTTAGCAAAAGTATGAAACGCTTCTTATAAGTGGTGCAGTTAGGAAAAAACCAAACACATCACATATGGAGAGATTTTACAAAGGTTTGATACAAAAAGTGTGAAGAAACCGCTAATATACTGTACTCTCAGATCCTTGCCGGAGATGTTCATAAGGAAATCGAAAATATTGGTTCAAAGGAGAGAAAATTGTACCGCGTCATACTTAAATGTGGCAGTTTAATAATACTTGCTGAACTTCTGCAGGATATACTGTCGCAGAACTGGCTCAGAGTCAGATGCTGTGTGTCTACAGAGATTCTGTACTTTCTTTAAGGGGCCACTGTGGTGTAGTGGGGAGACTCCCACTAAGATGAACCGGAGTCGCTCGGATTTTCACATGAGGAGAATGTGGCGGACGTTGGATTGCGAGTTTTCTCGGGATCTCCCGTTTCCCCTTCCCTTGTATTTCGGCTCTGTTCCATCTGTACCTCACTTCACCGACATCTGTGTTCAAGAAGTCACTACTAACTCTTTGACAACTAAGACTAAGACAATCTTGGGCAAAGCTAGTATGACGATTTCTCTATCCTTGAAGACAAAACTCGTACCCGCATGCTTCCATAGCATTGCGAGTTTCTATCCTGACCTCACATGAACACTTCGTCACGCCAGTTATAACTTCCTTGAACAAAGAATTTCATTTTTTTTGTGTTACCTAAATGAACGCGATGGACCGCACATTACGTTACACAAGACAAGTCAGTTTTAATTGGAACACAGTCAACTTGCAAACCCATTGGCTGACAGCCAATAATTAAGCGCTGGCAAAATCCCTTTACCTCAACTGCGTTGTCTTAACGGGTAAACACTGGCCATGATTCTCTGTTTAGCTATATGTTAAGTAATTCAGCTAGAATATTCTACACGGAATTTTTTTTGACAAATATACGATCGCGCGTGCACCATTTAGGGAATTCTGTGGTATAGAGTGCGCATGCCAGCTGTGGAGTAAACATTTCTATATCTTCACTGCGCAGGAGCGGGGAAGGAATCGGTCATTGCCTGTAGGAAGGAACCAACCTGACAGTTGTCTGGAATTATTTTGGGAAACTGTGGGAAACATAAATTAGTATGGCCTGTCCTGGAATAGAACCTGGGTCCTCCCGAATGCAAGTCTAGTGTGTTGCCTCTTCTCCACGCCGCTCGGCGAAAGCTAAACAAATAACTGGTATATGCACACTGTATTGACACAGAACAGGTTAAGTAAACAGAAACGAAACGGCGTGGCGGTTCCTTAAAACGTGAGCGAACTCTGTCGCCCATTGGTCGCGCGAAGCTGTNGCACGTTAAGGATTACTCCCTATTGGCTGGGCTGCTGTCTGGTAAGTTAGTTTACAGGATCTGATTGGTGAACAACGTTCCGCCATATCGCTGGCCGGTGAGACAGTTTTGCTGGCGTGTGTCTGGAGTTCCAGTACACGCTACAATTTCACTAGATCGCAGTCTTCAGTTCCTATGATTAATTAAATACATTCTATTTCTCCACAAGCTTCTCCTACCTGACTTGATGTAAAATAAACACAGCCTAACTTGTTGACTGTTGATAATCGGTAGCCACGTGTCAAGAGAGCGCGGGGTGTACGAGTACTCCTTACTGCAATCTGAGGGTGAGGAGTCCCACAGCGACAGCCCTACTGCCGGCACAAGTACCATGCAGACGGAAAGTGTCGGCAGGGGGGAGCGGGCACATGAATACTTGGGGCGGCGTGAGACATCACACGTGGTCGACGTCTTCCTCAGTCACGGCCGGAGTCACTTCTCCACGCGGGCAGGGAACAGTTAACTCATTTGCCGCTACGCGACGCTGCTATCAACAAGAAACAAAAGCCCGTCGTCATTTCATTTCCTCGCCTTGACGTGTGCGCACAACGATGCCGCGAACTTCATCACCTCTGGTATTGTCGAGAAGTTAGCGGGTGGTGGAGGGGGAGAGGGTAGAAGGGCAATGCTCCCGGTTCTCATCTTCTCTACCTCGTCCCGTGTGAGTTCTCTGCTTCCTCGTTGACTTCCAGAGGGCTACATGTAACCGTGAATCAATGCGCATTGACGCTCGTGATTGTCTATTCACGGTATCTTAGAAATTTTTTTAAAATCAAGCCCTTGAAGGAGGTTTTTGCCAATAAACTAATATGGTCACCACTTTAAGTTACATAGATAGACGCAGTGTGACGAGAACACTGGACGCTAGTTCAGAGGCTTGCGCTTAGCGACGATGGCGTACTTGATGCGTGTGGCAGTGTCACCCTTAGCGCTTCTGCACTTCTCGGCCTCAATAGTTAAATATAGCTCTAGGTGGGCGGGCCCCGCTTGAGGAATGTTCAAATAATTACAGAGTTATTTCGCTGTTTGTATCCCCCATATAAGTCGATCTGACACAATAAGTCCGTGTGTATGAATGTATCACGTAAGGCGAACCATACCTCTTAAGAATCTAAAAAATCCGCCTGTATCCTTCTATGGTCACTGCATAACTGAACGTGTTGCCAAGTTCAGTCCCGAATCCGTTTACAAACTTAAGTGGCGCGATCGTTTAATTTTCTGATGTGCGCTCTACGTGTGTGGAGCGTGCTTCTCGGAACTATAGTAGCGCCGCTGTAACTGAGAACTTGGAAGCTCTGCCAATGTCGGGCCACTTCTCCCCGGGAAAGGAAACAATTGGACGACGATGGTACGGCAGGTGGGAGGGAGTGCCTGCAGTTTCGTCTGCCCGCCTGCCAGCTACCTGTGGTTGGTGCTCTGCAATTCGTTCTCCCTCTCTCTTTCACTTGGGTAGGCGGAGCCAAGTTCGTTCTCAGGCCGGCGCGACTATAGTAAACAGCATACTGTATGTTCACTGATGTCAGCTTTAACCATTTCCAAAAAATATAGGCCAGAGTCTTTAATAAATCAGATTCCTCACCAATAAGATGCCCAAAACACCGGACAGTGATTCCTTGTCATGTACAGTGCCTACTTTAAATGCCATTCATCTGCAACATATCCTTGACCATTGACCCGGCGATTGGACAGGTCAATTAACATTCTTGGGTCGCTTTCCTGAAGGCCGTGCGCACTGCATTTTTGAGCTGAATGGTTAAATAACGACGCTTAAGCATGTTTTCCTTGATGCACCCGTAGACGGCTTTATCTGGTTTTGTCAGATAATTGCTTCTTGGATGTCATGGAAAGTGATATAGATAGTTTTCCTATCCCTAAAGACTGCGTTCAGGCGTTGTCGAACAGCCAATGTGAAATGCGCAGTCGCCCCGTCATGTTGGAACCAAACACTGTTCAGGTTTTCCACTTCCCGCAGTTTTGGGATGAGACAAGTCGTCGATCATCACATACCGCCGTGAGTGAGTGAAGTGAGTGGAGAGATTTGGGTGGCTCTTAACATCGAGGTCCCACTTGCGAGAATCTGGGAGCGAACCCGCCGGGAATCGAAACCGGTTCACCTAGCTTGGACGCTGGTATATGTTCCACTCTCTCTCTCTCTCTCTCTCTCTCTCTCTCTCTCTCTCTCTCTCTCTCCAGCTGTGTTATTGGAATTTGGCTAGCCGGTGCTGTGTTTGCATAGGGGAGAAGAGAGTAGCTGGCAACGACAGGTTTTACGACTGAGGTCAGCGAAGTTAACGCCCGCGAGAAATACGCAGCACTACCTCGCGAGCTTTTCCCTCCATGACGAGTCATTTGTCTTCACTTGCAGCCTGTACCCAGGCCTACAGGTCGCTGGTGAAACCAGCAGCCGTGCGATGCGTGTAGAAAGTTAGCAAAGACTCGGTAACGTTCCGCGTAAAATGTTTCACTTTCTGCTCAGTCCGAGAACACACTTTGTATTCACCATTTGTACGTATGGAAGCGAAGTTGCCTTCTCTGGGGGCGAGGGCCACTTTAGGCTGAGCGCCTGGACGCAGCTCCATCACCTGCACAGCCGTAGTTACGCCACTGGTGTGTGTAAGGACTATGCCAGCTGGGGCAGTCATTGCATGAATATTTCTCCGCCGAGAAAAAATTAAATTGGCCCGGATATAGTTACACTGTTTCTCTACTTTTAAAATGATATGGCTAGAAAACATTATCACATTAGCGACAATTTTAGTAAGTGAGAACTTTTTTTGTAACAATATACTAGAAATAGAATGAATTACTGAATCGTATTTTTAATAAGAAATAACATATGGTAGTAATAGGGCCAACTCGATACTCCAATGGCTGGCAGACAGCCAGTGATGGCAGTCTGGTGTGGTGTAGACCAATAGGACGGCGGTACGTAGGGGCCGCGATGGTGTAGTGGTTAGACTACTCACCTCTCATCTAGCCGAACTACGTTCGATTCCCGGTGTGGTCGCTCCCGAATTTTTGCACGTTGGAATTGTGCCGGACGATGCCGCTGGTCGGCGGGATTTCTCGGGGATCTTCCCGCCCTTGCATTTCGGTGCTGTTCCATTTTCGCCTCACTTCACCCTCATCGGCTCTCAAGACCTCGCTGTTAAGAGCCTGGGTGGCTCTTTCCACTATAGAAGAGGAAACAGAGAATTGTCCATAAAGCATCTTACCCCTGGAAGTGAGAGTATAAAACCGCCTTAGAAACCAGAAAGCGGGAGCGAATCCAAATCGGTGTGACCAAGGCGAGTTAACATAGAAACGAACCATCGGATAAAAGCTGGTATAGGGCTGGAAAGAGTGGTTGTCGGGACGTGGTCGGCACAGCTCTCTCCCTGGACTGAGCGACGTCTAGGAGAGGAGAAGACGACAGCCGGGGACGACCTGACAGCTCTTCAGTGTCCCGCCAGAGGAGAAAACCCGCCGGCTAGACGCAGCTGTGTTGTCGCCTAAGACGTCCCTCGTCGACCACATGCCACCCCCATCTCCCTCCCTCCACACCTCCTGCATCATCATCTTCACTTCCTTAACCCTTTCAGACCCACTTTAATTTATGGTTTCAGGTGTTGCAGACAAAATATATTATGATGCGTGTTGTACTTAAGTCGACACAACACGTGTGTCGTCACAGCCAATGAGCAGTAAGCGGTATGTTCGGCTACAGTTACATGAACCTAGACCAGTAAGACGGTTTGCTTATAATTTACCCACATGGGTAAGATCATTAGTTATTGAGCTCCGCAGTGGTCAGTACAGACCAAAAAATATTTAAAAAATACCAAAAGTAAATTTTTAGAAGTGTCTACGATTCATGCACGACACGAAAATAATTGTTTAAACCCTAACTAATAATCGGTTAAATCCCAAATAATAATATATTAAATCCCAACTAATAGTTCATTAAACCGCAACTAATAATTGGTTAAACCCCAACTAATAATTGGTTAAACCTCAACTAATAATTTGTTAAAGCTCAACTAATATTTGGTTAAACCCCAACTAATAATCTCCATTTTATTGTTTATTTCATTGTTTAAAAATATGCGTCCTTATTTTGAACAAACTTTAAATATGTGGACACAACTCTTTTGTTATAAAATTACACACAATAAATGACTACACAAGAACAACAATAAACAGTAAAAAGACAGTAAATAACGTAATATCAAACATTGACTGAAAATATTACACTTCCCTCAGCATTGTAACTGCAGTATCAGACCATGATGAACAACTAATTAAAATAAAAAGAAATGAATTGGGGAATAAGTATTGTACAAAAACAACTTCTAGGATCAGCAAACAAAGAATCTTCAGTGATGAAGATATTAGCATCTTTAACAGTAGTTTGAAAGAGGAAATGTAGTATGAGGTATATAAGATACAAAACCCAGAACTTGCGTGTAATAAATTTGCAAACACATTTTCAAGGCTTTTCGAAAATGCATTTTCAAAAAAGACAGTCAAGGCTACAAATGCATCGCCTAGCAGGTGGATGACAAAAGGACTATGAATTTCCTACAATCAGCTTAAATCCCTTCATATAGCGCGAAGAACCAATAAAAGTGAAAATCTTAAAATATATACAAAAAATATGAAAAAATCTGGAAACGAAGAAAGAACACATAAATAGACAATTTTATAAATCTGTAAATAAAAACAAGGTAATGTGGAAGATAATCAAAATGAAACCAAACTAGGCCGTAATCATACTAATATAACTTTAAACATTGATGATAAACTTACTAGTGATAGTAACTTAATTGCTAATGAATTTAACCATTTTCTCAATACCATCTCTCTAAACCTGTTAAATGGATCACTGAATCTAAATGACACAAGGCTAGATTCCAAAAAAGATAAACAATTAAAGAAAACCATAAAACACTATTCTTAACTTCATTCACAGTAAATTATGTTAAAAAAAATCATCATGAAGTAAAAGAAAAATATGCTGGATTGGATGAAATAACTGTTTATTTAATTAAAAAATGTTATCACATATTAATCCCTGTTACACACGTATTCGACAGTTGTCTCAGTGAAGGTGTCTTTTGTAGATCATAGTCTACTTCTACTAAAACTAGAGACATAAGGAGCAAGGGGCTTATTACATAAAATGTTAAAGTCTTGCCTTCAAAATCGCACACAAGTGGCATCAATAAAATTCCAGGATGACAGAGGAAATATAAATAATTTCATTTCTGAACCAAAATCAATTACAATTGGAGTTCTACAAGAATCAAAACTTGGACCACTATTAGTGGAAGTAGTTCCAACCTTATATTATGCAAATATCCAATCAGTTCTGGAATACGGGGTTATTTTTTGGAGCAAATCTTCAAATTGGACTAAAGTCTTCAAAATACAAAAAAGGAATTCAAGGACAATTAATAAAAAAAAAAACAAGCCACTGTAAAAATGTTTTCAAAAAACTGAAAATTTAATATTACCTTGCTCATATAGTTACCACAATGTGTTGTATGCTGTTCAAAACACCAGTCCACAATTAAATAGTGACATCCATAATCATCTCACCAGACGACGACATAAGATTCACTTAACATCTCACAGAACATCTAAATTTGCAGTCTTATTACTATGCAGGTATATCATAAACAAATTACCAGAGACTGTCATGGAAAATAAAACCATCATCATGTTTAAAAAACAATTAAAAAATTTTTTACTTTGTAATCCCTTCTACTCAGCAGATGAGTTTATAAAGAACTGATTAGCAACAATGAGGAGAGATGTGGCTTTGAAACTTTGAAACACTTTATGGAATTATTTATATGTAAATAAAATTTCAAATATGTGCATGCTCTTTAATTTCAGTGCGCTTAAACATGTGTGTAACCTTCGTATGTATAGAATTTATTAAATTATCTTGTTTAAATAAAATACGTTATGCTGTAAAGAGTAAACTGTAAGATTATGTATACTGTAACTTACAGGTATGTTGTCTTGATATATGAGATACATATAACTTGAAGTATAAACGATGTATGCACATTGAAATGTGATTCTGTTTTTAGAATTTGTTTTATGTATGTTCTATGTTTGTATGTTTTAAATAACATGCATTTTATTGTAAATTGCTCTGGAAAATTGCCTTCCAGAAAGTACTGGAATGCAGGGAGGCTAGATAAATAAAAATAAATAAATACTTCCATTAATACTGTCAGAAAGCTGCGATAAACTGATTGCAATTTTTGATTCAAGAAAATATAGAACATGTTCTAAACTAAAATTTTGAAGGGAAACGAGACAGTCAAGGACTTGAAAGAGAAAATGGCCACGATTATGACGTTTCTATGACGTCATATAGCGTTCAATGAATTGAATGCAATAAAAATTGTGGGTGATTTGCAGAAAATTCGATTCGATGCTGCCGAGACTGGCCGCACCTCAACCCCTTCACTCGTATATGGAGGCATGTTCTTCGCGAAAATATTTACGCGGAGGCTAGACTTCAATATCCTATGTACACACTTGCAGTCTTCGTTAGACTATTACCTTCTTGTCTCTGAGTGAAGACAGTCTGTTAATGAGTGAGCCAATCAGAATTAAGTTTCTCCGATTCTGACCGTTGGTGATTCGCGGCAGACAGATAAGACGCGTAGAAATTCAAATGATCCAATCACGGAAGTGGTTTTGAACTTAAGTTCGTTTGAACGCAACTTGTCCTAAACTATTTTCGCGGAAAAACTGGTGCCCCTAGGTATAGGCTATTCACGGTAAAGTGACCACTTACCAAGGCCCTCTCAGCAAGCATAATAACCACAAAATTATATTTTATTGTGGTCTCAGAAACTTTTGAGAGCTATAAAATATATACACTGTGTTTATTGGACACACGGCAATTTTAATATTAACAATTGGCTAAAGGATACAAACACACTAAATAGAAGTTTCAAGTACGACCTTGCGTGAGTTTAGCTGATCAATTTAGCAACAACCTTGACTTTACACTCATTGACGTACTCGGTCAACAATTTTTTGTTCATTAGTTGCTGAGTATTATTATTATTCAGCTTGGTTGCATGTGACACTCTTACTTCCTACTTATTGCTGGTTGAGAAGTTGGACTGTGTGTCAAAACTACTGAGGTACAATTACAAAAGTATTGCCAGTGTATATGTGTTTTAAGTATATCCCGACACGAAAATAATGTGCGAAATTCACGTACCGCTAGTTATGCTAAGACACACCTGATTTTAGCGAAGAAAAATTTCAACCACACTAGATTTTAATACACTGTGGGCACATCAGAATGTTTATTTCGCTTACTGGCAACTTGCATTTGTGAGAAGACATTTACTTACTCGGCTGACCAACCAGAATTAGGTTTCTCTGATACTTTACATCTGTGGTACGCGGGAAAAATACGACGCATAACACGTAAATCACCCGATCACGAACTTGGATATGAGCTACAATGTTATGAAATACAACTGGTCATGAAATCTTTTCGCAAAAATAGGGGTGTCCCTAGCCATATTAAGTATTTTGTAGGAATTGGGAGTTATTATAGTAGTTTTTGGATCTGAAATTTCCGCTGCAGGATACTTAGAAAGTGAAACAGTTAATTCACGGTTATTCTCAACTTTTCTGAAGAAAAACAGGGACATGCAGTAGTAGTATGTAAATGGGAGTTATGGAAAAAGAACCCGGGATATGGAGCGTAGAGAAAGTCGGCCAGAAACTCCTATGGTCATTCCAGTTAGCATATTTTGAGACACAGCGGTGTGAAAAGGGCATTTTTATATTGAAGGACTAAAAAATAATACATTTAGTGCTCGTGATATTTAATCCGTAGTGTGTGGTCCTTTCGTAAGTCAGTAAATTTATTAGTTGCATTAATAAAAAAATTAGTTTTAAAACACAGTGAAACTCAGCTTAAAACCCAGGTAGGCTCAGCACTTTTAGTTCGAAAAACAACTGTAGAGCCATGCGTTATTTTTTTCTTTCAAATTATCCTTGCGATGGAAGTGAGGCGGAAGCAGGCACTGAGTGTTGGGCGGAGAGTGGTTTGAGAGTTTATAGTTCCTCGTGCGATGGGCGGGTCCGTTGAATGGCAGTTTATCACAATCGAGCCGTGGCTCCGTGCAAGAGCAAGCTCAGTGCTTTTGTCTCCTTCCTGAGCAATCTCTTCCTTCCACTGACGGGTCGAGGCATAAAGCAGCGGCCACATTGAAAACCACTCTACGTTCGCTACGCTGCACTGGACGGGGACACTGAAAACTTCCTTCTGTAATGGAAGAAGAAAACAAAAAGTAGGCAACAGTACGCCATGGCGAGCGGCTACACCTGTGCACGGTCCTACTGCGGGCACGTTTTGAAAATATAGCCAAGAGTCTAATATTCAATTAACATATGCGCGTAGCGTCCGCAGCTATGGCTGTGTTTGAATTGATCATTTAGTTTATTAGTATTGTGGTATTTCGTGGCGTTTAATTCAAACGCCCGCCGTCGATAGTCACTAGTTCAGCGATGCTTGTGATTTCGTCATTTATTATTTCAGTAAGTTCTGTTGCATACTGAAAATATCACATATAGTCTATTCACGGTTTCTTCACACTTTTTAAATCAAAACCTTTGAAAAATTACCCCATGTATGAGGTACTTGGTTCTTTCTTAAATATGTCATGTATCATAATCACTTTATATTTCTGTTAACATAGAAGTATCTTATTTTTGGTTAAATTGAATATTTACTTATATTTTATCTAAACATTATAATATGTATTATATGTTTAATGTGAATTAAAACAGGATGAATATATGTGTGTTGGTAACGCCTAGTAAAAAATCGTTCTTATCCAAAATAGTATTACACAGAGCGCACGAATGCGCTGCTTTGTCCCTTCGGTGTAATTCTCTATACTTAGCTAACATGAGGCGGAGGAATAACCTGAAAGCAGAACTTCAGCAGGGCTTCAGGAAAGTTGGAAATAACGGTGAATAAATTGACTGTAGTGTAATGTACGTTATCGCGCGCGTGTGTGTAGTAATACATTGAAAACAGAATTTATCTGAACTCATTGTATTTAAAATATTTTCGGTACAAAAAATTCTGAAATTATGAAGATAGTGCATACGCTTTTCGGTGGATTAACAAATCGTTGAGGTATAACCGTTAACAGTGACGGACCAAGACTTTTTTTGCCTCATTATAAATTATGTTTTCGCCCCTCCCCTTCCCACCAAATTACCACTAATCACTAGGGACATGTGTTTTTCGTGAGAAGATTTCAAGACCAGTACTTCAAAACACTTTAGTTCATATGCACTTTCGTAGTTGGATGATTTTAAATGTCACCTGCCTCAAGTGTCTTCCAGCGAATCATCAATATCGGAGTAGTTTGTTCTGATTGTCCAGTCAAATAAGAACATGTAGGTATTCTCACGTAAACACACGTCCAATAACCAATTCGTGTTTTTAATACTCCAACTCTCACTCTTACAATGATTTTAATTAATTTTAAATACTCATGAGAAATTTAAATCCCGGTAATGTACTAGCGTAATAATGAACTACAGGAGGAAAGTAAAACCACGCAGGCGTAGTTACGTCCATGGACTTTCATGGCGTGTAATAAAATCACACTGTTACAGATATAATATGCACAGGAAAGCGTGACGATGGAAGCACTACACGTCGGTGAAGTGAAGTGAAGAGATTTGGGCTGTTCTTGAGGTGAGTATGGAGCAGCGCCGGAATGAAAGGGCGGGGAAAATTCTGGGAGCGATCCTGCGGGAATCAAGCCAGGTTCGCCTAGTTGGTATGCGAGTACAATTCTGGTCTGTTCAGTGCCTTACACATATGGGCGATAGGGCGCAGGGCGCGCGCGTTATTGTCGTCCTTATCGCTGTACCTCGAACACAAAAAAAAAATCATCTCGGGTCCACTTATTTTTAAGGGTCACAAGTGTTTACAGGCTACTAAACAGTCGCTAACGAAAATGCCGGTTGCCTATCGTGTTAGATAGGCGATATTCTTGCGAAGAATGTACTGGAAAAGATGTAAAAAATTTGTTCAAATGAATTCCAGAAACACGGCGCATTCGTTCCGTAAACAATTTTGACCTCACCGGGAGGCACCAACAAGGAAAATAAAACCCGTCGTACAATGCGCTACGTTCTTGAAATAAAATACCTATATACCTGAGTTGAGTTGAGAGATTTGGTCGGCTCTTAACAACGAAGTTTTGAGAGCCGATGAAGGTGAAGAGAGATGTGTATGGAGAAACGTTGGAATACAAAAGTGGGGAATTGAGAGATACTAGAGAAAAACTGCTGATCAACGGCATTGCCGGGTACGATTCCCAAGTGCGAAAATCCGGGAGTGACCCGGCCGGATAATCAAACCCGGTTCGCCTTGGTGGGATGCAATCGCCGTAGGCACTATACCAACCACGGCGCCTAGGGGTGTCGGAAAGGGAGGGGAGCGATGCAAGTTGGCAAACACCCCCCCCCCCNACCAGGAAATCAGTGATTAGAATTCATTATTTATGTTTATAAACTGTTGACGGTTAATTGAACACTTTTAAAATCTACCTTTGAGAACTAGTACTGTTTCTAACTGCATACTTTTGGACAGGCACACGGTTTCAAATGCGCCCAGTTAAGTTAGTAACAGCAGATAGAAATAAGTACCATGTTTTAACGCTGAATTAACAGTGTTAAGTAAGCATTTGTGACTACTGAAATTATTTCCTTTGCTTTCTATTTTTTGAAATATACATACGCGTATCAATAAGCAAATGTGTAAAATGTTTACTTTTCCAATAATTTAGAGTTTCACTTGACATACGTAAGGATAAAGTGATCAGGCCCACGGCAATGCTAATTTTACGTATGACAGAAGTTCACCGTAAAAACCTATATTTACTAAAAATGTAGATCAATAATAATGTTAAATAGTAATATATAAATTGTAAAAGTTTCTTTTGTTAAAATATGTGATTAGGGAGCAATGCTTATGTGTGAAAAGTGACATGATTGATTTCAAAAGTAAATGTTGGGAAGGGGTATTTTTTGCAGCACCAAGGACACCTTAGCCGAAAAATTTCCCTACGCCCCTGGATACAGCTAACGTGATCGTTGAGGTTGTTGCCAACTAAAATATGCTGTGTTAACCCATTTACTCTCATTGTTCACGAGCTGAGGCTTGTCGCACAGGAAGCTAATATTTGGCTTACACTCTATACAGCAAGGGTCAGGGATCAGTAGAGAAGTGCAGAATTGCACAGTGAGTTGTAGTTCAGTCTGTCCTTAAATAATAATGCGTATTTTGCAGGTATCATAGGGTCAGTGCTCAGTAGTCTATAGAGAGGGTACTAACTCGTAAACCATGCTATTAACACAGAATGCTAAAGATCACAGAGGTGAAACAGCCGCTTGTACTGCGAATTTCAGCCGCACACGCCAGCTAAATGAAGTCACTGGCCAGCAACATGTCGGAACGCCGTTTACCAATCAGCGCCTGGTAACTTAATCGTCCGGCGGCACCAGAGTGACAAAGCACACCGCATACTTATGTGTACGCTCAGTGTTATATTATTTTGCATAAGCACTATTTATTACTAAGCATTACCAACACACCTACCTTCTTACTGTTCTTATTCTTATTATCAACAAATTATATATCATAATTTATAGTTAAACTATACAGTAAGTAAAGGTTCAATTTAACCAAAATAAAGTGAGTGAAAATATTTGGGCCGTTCTTAACATCTAGATCTTGAGAGTCGATTAGGGTGAAATGAGGTGAGAATGGAGCAGCGCCGGAATGCAAGGGTGGGAAACGGGATATCACCAAGAAACCCCGCCGACAAGCGGCATCGTCCGGCACGATCCCCACGTGCGAAATCTTGGGAGTGACCCCGCTGGGAATCGAACCCAGTTCACCGTGATGGGAGGCGAGCACTCAAGCCGGTGCGCCACCGCGGCCCTGCTTGATTTAGTGTTATGATTCCCCCCACCCTTTAGACCCAATTAGATTAATGGTCTAAGGAGTTGCAAATACGATAAATTTCGACGCTTACTGTACTTAAGCCGGCTCAGCACTTGTTGCGTAATCACTAGATACTCGGAAATTTCGTGGATTCATTCGGCAACAAGCTAGACTCCACAATCCTTTGTGTACTCGAGCCTCAGTAAGTTGTTCACTGGTTGACGCTGCAGTTTTACCTTAGACCAGGTAGCACGGGATTCGGTCCTGGTTTTCCTTACTGCTTCGTTATTGGCAGAAAGTCACCTAGGGCGTGTCTAACGAATTGTGATCCAATAGAAGCAGGAACCCCGATGTACATGGCGTTGAAATTTAACTTGTCCTCGAGTGAACCCGCGAAATATCCGGGTCTCTGGTTATCACAGACAATGAGTTGTATGCTTTGTGTTCGACTTTAGAAATAAGAACTATTTGTATCTTAGAACATTAGTATGGTTTACGAATTAGTAATACAAAGAGAAGATCATTGGTCAAAATTAATCTCCCTGTGCCGCAGAGTACTTGAAAATAAAAAAAGGCGAAACAGCCGCTTATTCAGCGAATTCCACCCGCACACGCTAACAATATGGCTTCACTAGCCAGCAACGTGTTGGAACGCCGTTCGCTAAGCAGCGCTTGCTAAGGTACTGGCCAGACGTCAGTCTAGCCAATAGAGAACCTCCCGGAGCACGCAGTAACCAATCAGACACAAGGCTCGTTCCCAGAGCCTCACGCAACCAATCAGCGAGTGTGTACACCCACATCAAAGGAACCGCCAGGCCATTTAGTCTCTGAGTCCTTATCTATGGAGACATGAAAAATTCGCGAGTTCAATGACCTAAAGGTAGGGGCAGTGATATTTCGCGAAAAGATTTCGAGACAAGATACAGTCCAAAGCACTGTAGGGTCGTCCAGCTTCTTTGATTGGCTGAAAAATGTTCTGCCCCGTGTTAACCGTTTGCTGACGAATCACGAAGGTTCAGTGTCGGAGTTACTTAGTTCTGAGTGGCTTGGTCAAAGACGGACATGGCACCAGCAGCCAATGAAGGTATAACAGCTGATATGTGTATATGGTATTGAAGTCTAATGTGTGCTCCGATTTTTTACTTTTAAAAGTCACTGGCCCTACCTATAGGCTATACTCCATTGTCGTAAGTAAAATCATGCAAATATCACTGTTCATTGGTTGTTTGTTGTTTTAGTGGAAGACAGTGATTGGGTCTGCATTTTATTGTCTGTTTATTATTGGCTCAGAGTGGTCCAGGAAGTATGAACTAACAGGTGAACCAATAGCATAAGCAATACAAACGTACGAGGTTTCGAATTCTAGCTTACCCCGAAATGAAACAGAAAATTTTTCAGGTCTCTCCTTATCTAACTTATTGTGTTTCTGTATGTCAGCGCCATTAACGACTCCGTTGTCGGCCAACTTCCTTCATTCCCCATTCCTTCGCCTCGAAATCTGAAATAAGAGAACTAACTCTTCGGTTTGTATTACGCCTAGCTTCGCATTACGCACAATGGTGTAAAATACTGTCGTGAAAGCGTAACGAAAACCTCTAAATTAAAGTTTTTAATCATTTCTCACCTTTCACCATTTCACATAATTGAAAGTCAGAGAGTCGTCGAAATTACGTTTTAATGAATATTTATCAGTGATAAAGAAAGTAAGGCGAGCGTTTCTATTGAATGAGAGCTCATTTCCTGGACGCCTGCACTGTGGTGTAACATAAGCGAGTGTACTTTCTATTCGCATCACATCTCTCGTGTTTACGTACAAGGATATTCTGTGTAGATAACGGGTCCCTTGAACTGCGAGCGCATATGGTGTGTCCACTTTCCTTCTCCACTATGTTGTCGCTACCAGAGTCTCGTGTAACTGGAGAGAGAAGCTGGTCCTTACTCTGCCGCATCTGCTCCTCCATCGTCGTCCAGCTCCACGCAGAGCGAGTAGAGAAACCGTGGTTCTGTTATGGCTAGAACCACCGGTTCTTCGCAAAAAAAAAATAATAACATGGTAGCTAAACTTCAATACTCAACGTGCACATTTGCAACTTTGCTTTGTTCATCGTGAGAAAACAGTTTATTACGTGACTGGGTCAATCAATCATAATTAACTTACTCCGACACTGGCCGTCCGTGATTGGTGGGCAAACACGTAACAGGTGTGACAGTTCCAATCATCCGATCACGAATTTGGTTCAGAACTGAAGTATCTTGGAGAACAACTAGTCGTGTAACCTCTCCGCGAAAAACAGGCGCTGCTAGTTCTAGCACCTTCGTAACTTGTGAAGAAGTTGGTGGTGCAGCTGACGTCGCAGATGATGTTGATGGTGCACATCAGATTTCCTTTACCTTCTGAGGCACATGTCCACCATATGTACTGTTGTATACACCACGCCCCTTATGGTTTGCAATACATTGCTTATATATACATAGATATATGCGTAGAGATAATGGTTTATCGCGGGAAATATTTTACTGTTTGCTAGGATTCAACGTACTGTGCACATGCCTGACAGTTTTCTTTCCTTATTGGCTGTCATGCATGCATGAAACTACAGCCCCATTTCACTGAACCAATGAGGATACTGATACTATAGGGCAGAACTTTCGTGATTGTTCTGCAAACAACTTAGCCGAGTCAAAACCTTGTTCATCCAATCATGAAAGAATAGACTAGTTAGTCGAGTGTTATAGAAAATATGTTGTCTCAAAATTTTTTCGTGATTTTCCATCATCTTTATATATCCGTATAGGCAGTGTAGTCAATAAGTTCGTGGGCGGAGTGCACAATTGAAAAGAAATCCCCTAATTTTACGAAAAATTGCTTGTAAAATTTTTTCCAGAAGTTATCCTTCTGTACTTCCAGGTTTTAAAAAAGAGATCGAAAAAATCTTTATTTTTCATTATGTGGGCGTTTAACTGTTTATAAAAAAGAAATTAAAAAAAAAAAGTCCGAATATTTTATGTCCAAGCGAGATTTGAACCCGAATCAAAAATGCACGAGTGCAAGACTTGTAAGCTTTCACCTGCGACCGTATTTTAAGAACTTGAGGCATGACTTTGTTATTTATAGTGTAGTCACATAAGCAACGTTTTTCAGTTTCTATTAATGTTTTGTGTATTTAAAATGTGGCTAAATGTTAGAGATGCTTAAAGCCTGAAGAAGACGGACATATTTTGTGAACAAGTCCCATGTACATACAGTACACACAGCAGTAGTACTTGAATGTTGCAGCAAGCCAGTCACTCATTTCCACCACAACACACAAAGATTTTACAAACCTATCAAATCACTTATACAGAATTAAAATCTGTTTTCTACTCTGAAAGTAACAATATCAGCATAAATAGATGTACGGGAACTACATAAACGTATAAAACGCAAATGTAAACAAACTACTTGCACAAGAAGGGGAAAGAAAAAGAGAACTGTCTCTAAATGATTGTAGCTAGCACGCAAGCCCTTGCATGCAAGCTAATTGCAAACAAGTTAGCCAGTCACACGATGTAAGATGACTTGAACAAGAAAGGTTCAAAGTCACCTTCTTGTACAAGAAAGTGAACCGTGTGTAACAGGCTTAATACTTCTTTTTGATGTTTGAAGGAATAGGTCTTAGTGGCGTGTATATCCTGACTGCCGCAGAAACGATAATTTTCTGGTTATAGTGGGTGAAGAAAGGTTCGTGTAGACTCCGCATTGTTCGTTCCCGAAACCCGAAGCTATCGGAAATACGGAGACTTTCCGTATTTTGTATTTATGAAGCTCCGCTCCCTTTGCGTCATTACGGACTGCGTTTCCGTATATTTACTTAACATTTCCGTAAAAATTCTATATATATATATATATATATATATATATGGAACATTTTAATTGTGCGATGCGTGGCTGCATACACTTAAGATGCCAGTCAGTTCGCGAACTTACTGACTGCGGTGTATACTAATTACATATTACATGTTTATACATATTCATGTATTTATAGTTTATATATTACATATATATAAATACACTCATATACAACACATCTACTGTGAAGCTAGGTAATGGATTAGCATTGTGATTCAGACTTCAGTGTTCTTTTGTAATACTTTTCCTTTTTAAACATTTTTCTCACAGTGTATCAGCCTCCGCTTAAGTTGCTTTATGCTTTCCCAGGAGACCTGTCCCCAGGTTGAGAACCCTTGGTGTAGATGATTGTGTCTGTAATGTCGGTAAGTCATGGTGACAATGATGTTGACGCTGACGATGTTGGTAATGCTGGTTGCTGATGACATGATGACTTATGATTGTTAAATAACTGAACTCCGTGACACTATGCAGAGATGGGGCCGAAATTCTAGCGTGGCTAGGGTTACCGAGGTGAATGATAGTGAAGTGATTTGTCGTTCCCACCCGTAATCCTGGGTCAATACACCACTCAGTTCTGGAACTGGGAACGATGTTTACCACAACTGAAAAATGTATGACCCGGCCGGTAATCGAACCAACGTTTTGTACTTGTGTTAACACAAAAATACCTTGTTTTATATTGAACTTCAACTTATGTTTTTTAGATAAATTATAATATTTCATTTATAATTAATGTGAATAAAATGAGGGAGAAAATACATGTGTTGTTAATGCCTGGTAATAAATAGTTCTTATGCAAATTATTATTATAGTGCGTACAATTGCCGTGCGTTGTCCTTTGTCTAGACTCTGTCATGCTTTGTTTTCATGAGGTGGAGGAATATCCTGGAAGTATAACTTTAGCAGGGCTTCAGAAATGTTGGAATTAACCGTGAATGGACTATAATGCACATGAACCTATGTGTTAACATGTTGTCAAACGTTAATTCTTGAACTCCGCAGCCAATCTTCTCAAAGCGAATCTGGACCAGCAGGTCACGTGTTCGATGCTACGCAAGCCACGGAAGTGTGCTCCCTTCGTCGGGAGGAACTTCCTACTGAAAATAATTTCTGCACTCGAAATCTGAGTCAGTGATTTCGAACATTATAATTATTTTACTGAATATTCAGTTAATGAGGTGTTATCTACTGGCGAATCAGTGGGATGCACCAAGATGTTGCTGATAGGCCAGTGCAATTCACTAGGAAACAGTAGAAATGACTGTCTAATCAATAAATACTAGCAACTGAAATGATCAGTAGCATTTCCTGATTCAAGCGGACCAGTTAAAAGAGACATGCAGTCAAATTAGCTGATTTGGGTCAGTTTTAACTGTTTCTATTTTAGATTAAGTGAAGTAAGTATCTGCATTTTAACGTTTGTCTCGGTATGAGTGCTCTTAAAAGATGAGCGGTAAGGTAAAAATAATTCATCTGAGGTTGCCATTTTTTTACTTTTGTCCTATTAGACAAATAAAAAAAATCTGTTACTGAAAATGAGTAAAAATAATAATTTTTATAATTTACTTGAGCAGTTGCCGTAAGACGAAGGAGAAAAATAACCAAAGAGGCATGTGTTGTTCATTGTGATGACTTTAGTCGCGTATAACAACATTTCACCGCTGCAGATCCAGTTTGCGAGGAATCCAGCTGCAGCTAATGCGTGTAAAAGCGCTGCAAGGGCACTTCATGCTGCTTCCTACCGGTCTGCGACACCTTATGGGAACTAACAATTTCATCACTCGGCGGAATTGCGTAGTGAAATTAACGCCCGAAGCAAACTAGATGCGAAATATCTACATACGTTTGTGAAGAGCTGAACATTTTATTGGCTGTTACTTTTGGCTTCCGCCATGTCTTTTATCTACTTGTCCACAGAGAGCTCATCAGGTGTACCAGTGAATGGTTGTTAAAGGTCCGCTATGTTCAAGGGTGTGTTTATATTCACGTGCACCAATAACAACATTGAACCGTATAACCATGCCGGTGTTTATCAACTTTTCAAGCTCATTCACGTATTTTATTTTTAGCGGTGTTTTTAAGCCCTGTGATATTTTTGAGAGACAGATTTTCATCTCATGTTTCTTGCTTACCAGATTTCAGAATAAAACTTCTTATATAAGTGTATAAAATTTCAAAACCGAAAGAATGTAAATAAATGAATGTTCGTATGGCATACGGGTGCAGTGTTCAGTGTTAATATTTGACTAAAAATTTCTCCGCCTTCAGGACGAGAAGGGCACTACGATTACCTACTCTTGCTTTCCCACTTTCCCCTTCCCGAAATCCAACATCGCTTACCGAGCGACGTGTCGCAGAGGTAAACTTTTGGACTCGCAATCGGGAGTATCCGGGTTCGAATCTTTGTCCGGCCATCTTGATTTATGTTTCCCACGGTTTCCCGACATTACTCCAGGAGAATGCTGGGATGGTTCCTTAACACAGGCCATGGCCTATTCCTTCCCCGTCTCTGCTTCTCTGAGCGACTTGCTCCGTCTCTATTGATCTCGCTGTCGACGGCATTTTAAGCCCTACCAACCTTCTTACCGCCCTTCCCGGTTTTCTTCCCTTACCATACCCAACACCAGATAGCCCTTACCTGCGTGAAGTGGAGTCGTTGAAAAGCAGCAATTAAAAATATTTGTTAAAGTCAATTAATGATGACACGTTTTTAACGTTCGAGACGCATGAAGTAATGCGAACTTTGCTCACACGGGTGTAGTTCGGTCATAATATTGTCAATAATTGAGCTCGCAAACAACGAGGCCAGGGTCTCTTGCAACATTAACAAAAAAAAAATTCTTATCTAATCTACCATCCTGTTATTCTTACATTATTACTTGTGAATGGGAAGTCAACAAGAACATGTTTTACAAATGAAGCAGTCTTACACTTAAGAAAGTGTGTTTATATCAAGCCATATGGGAATAATTTACAACGATTGCTTTGGGAAAGGCAAAATAGAATTGTTTTGATGTGAAATGAGTAGAAGTTGTAACATGGTGTAGCGGCTAGGGCGTTCGCCTCCCACCAAGACGAACCAGGTTCGATTCCCGGGGGTGTCACTTCCAGATTTTCGCTCGTGGGAATCGTGCCGGACGATGCCACTGGTCGGCGCGTTTTTTCGCGGATCTTCCGTTCCCCCGCCTCCTTTGCATTCCAACGCCTGTTCTCATCTCACTTTACTCCCATCGGCTCTCAAGACCCCGATGTTAAGAGCCGTCCAAACTTATCCGCTCTCACATATTAACAAATAGGTTACATGCGCGTTGTACGTGTTATGTGTATGCGCATGTGTGCTATTTGACTGCCTGCCACGGTTATTGCCGCATGGATCGTTCTTATCCGAATTTAGTGGCCACGTGTCGAACGTTAACTACACGTGTTTTTAATGGCTTGTCGTGGCGTGGTTGGATGTTGAAACAAGCCAGTGATTTCCTACCCAGCCGTCCTGAAGAGAGACGAAGAATTTTCAAAATCTTACAGCCGGGTAAACCTGTTATCTAAAGCTGGTTCAGGATGTCCGCTACTGCAGCGGCGTCGCACTTGCATGGTAACATTACTCGATATATAGAATTCTTTAGACGGGACAGGTCTTAATATGATTCATCACAGCTGCTGAAACTGTATATACAGTGTAGAATCTTGCAACTCGCGCTTCCAACAGCAATAAATGGGAAGCGTTTCAATTAACGATTACAATGAAAACAATTATGCTACTTTTTGTTTAGACCCCTTTAAGATGTTTTCTGGTAAGAAGTTTTCCTGCTTAGTAAACTTTAAAAAGTTTGAACTTGGTCTATTACAGATACATAATATTGCCCTTTTAAGAAGTTTTCCTGCTTCCACCTACCTGGCGCTTGAACTGCGTTGCAGTGTTTGAAATACAAGTAATTTCCACGAAACTATTGAACGCACGTCCGATGTGCTGATAAACGAAAATAACACACATTTCAGACGAGGGCTGTTGGGTGCTTTCGACGTCACGCATATTAGAAACGCCATTTCAGAGTACATCCAAAATGACTAAAAATGACTTTTTGAAAGCGCTGTATCTCAAAATATACGCATCTGATATATACATAACTACTCAAAGGCCCCGCACTGAACCTTCCAACAGACTTTACATCAATAAAATAATAGGGCGGCCTCTGAAAGTGCCATAGGTAGACACAGAGCGACGAGAACACTGCACGCCAGTTCAAAGCCTTGCGCTTAGCGGCGTAGGCGCACTTGATGCGGATGGCAGTGTCGCCCGTATTGCTCCGCGCTTAAGGTAGAGCATGCTTAAGGTCCCCGTCTACCTGGATCTTTTTTCTGCGTGAGGCCGAGAAGCGTGGGAGCAATATGGGCGACACTGCCACGCGCATTAAGTGAGCCGTCACCACTAAGCGCAAGGCTTGAACTGGTCTCTATAAGCAATTTTTTTCTATAAGAGTACATGTTGGCATATTAGCAACACATTTAGGTTCCAAACGATTTCACGTTTTCTCTTGACAGGCATATGAATAAAGTCACAAGGCCCACGGCAATGTGAATTTTACATATGGCGGAAGAATAGTGTAAACAAATATTTATAATAATTTATTTTATGCACATACATTCCAGCCACTAAAATATAATTTTTACAACTTAAATGAGTGTACATAAAAACAAATATTATTAATAATATTTATTTACATAAGCAACATTTTTTTTTATATTCCACTATAGTAATTATTATAATTTTCGTACTTGAGGAAGGATTTCTTACAAAAAGTGGTTTCTAAAGCATACAAAATGGAAAAATGCTAAAATTCTGATTTAATATACTTTTATTAATTGATTTTTTTAACCATTTCAATAAGAAATCTATAGAAAATATTTTACAGCGTTACAAATTATATGCATTATTCTTTCAAATCCAACATGAATAATAATTTTGTGACAATGTAGGTAGAGTGTGTAGTAGTTTGTAGTGAGTTGTGCATGTTGAACAGGCGGTCGCAGTGATACTTCTACCTCAAGTGTGTGAGATGTATGTGTGACTGACGTGACATGTATGTGTGTGTTGGCAGGCCAGCACTCGGAGAGCCGGCGAAGCAGCACCGGAAGGAAGTCCTCTGTCCACGAGTACGGCTCCAAGAAGTCCAAGACTCCCGCACCTTCTCGTGAGTACCCCCACACACTCTTCTGCAACTGTCTTCACCTGTGCTACTTTGGAAAAATGTCACTGCTACTACATACATATATTTTTTGACGGTAACAGTGACTAGCATGCGCGCAGCAAATTTGGCAACGACGGATGGAAAGTAGTTGCACGTTTTAACGTAGAATTGAAACTACCGGTTTATCATTTGTCTACACTGAAATAAATTGTGTTGTTCTCATTTATTTAAATGCTAATTTAAGTGCAAGAATTACCAAATTGGGAAAATATTTGCTTTTCTAATAATTTGAGAGTTTTACTTGATCGACTCATGAACGAGGCCCATGGCAATGTTGATTTTATGTATTGTGGAAGAATACACAGTGTACATGCAAGTAGACTTATGCAGGGCTTTCAAAAATGCCCAATTTATCGTGACCAAACCTATACTTAAGGTCATACATCTTGTATCTGCGTTGGTAACCCTGAAGTGGCGCACCCTATGTTAGTAGGCCAACTACTGCAGTAGGGAGGGGGTCAGGTTCTAGGTGCGTGTCAGACCTAGGTCCACATGCTCTACAAACAAACATTGTGTGTAGGAGGAGCATGCATAAGTCGGCCAAGAGAGGTTTTGGAGTGCCAAGACAGTGTTTTTGGCCTGGCCCTCACCTCTTATTAAACTAGGGCTAACCCCGTGGAGGATTCGTGGTAAACCGACGAGGCCACAGGAGGAAACCGACTTATGTAATAATCTAGCATGTCGGCAAATGATAACGCGAAATTTCCGCAGTGATAATGGTTAGATCACAGGAGTATCTGAATAAAGATTTTCGCACGAAGGTCAGTGACACTCATTGGACATTTCCGTTTCTCCAGTCTGCGCCCTTTCTCCATTGCGGATTTACAATAGCCCGTAGCGTTTATCCGTCGTACGTCCGTGTGACTCCCAGCCAAGCGAGTTACAATAAGAATTCACATGTCCGTTGTCAGTTCATTGCTACAAACGGAAATAAACAAAAATATTATGATATCGGAAAGAGTTGTTTATAAGAGTGAATACGATTTGCGGTATTTTGTGTAAATACAAAAAAAAAAAAAAACGCACATACATGTAAATAGCGGAAACTAGTAAAGGTTAAAAAATTTGAAAAACAATATAGTTTGCGGGCAAGAAGAATGGCAGCAATTAGCATAAGAATGGTTTTATTGCTTTTACGCTAAAAAGGATCGTGATTCCCATTATATATTTCTCTGGGAATTCGTGTTCTTGGACTTAATTTATCAACAAATCTAAGAAAAATTGATGTAATTGTGTCTAAAGGCTACATAATTAAACAAATTAAAAAACGAGCCAGCTAAAACATGACACACACTACATGGCTTCCTGATGATCTTGGAACGAATGTTTAGAAGACTGCAGTTTCAGCCGTCCGTCAAAAGTAAAAGCTGGCCAAGATTTAGAAGCAGGTACGGATGGGATCATAGAAGCACTTGAGTGTCTACTGGTCACGTGATTGACGGGCGGATGTCAGATGAACGACGGCTTATTGTAAATCCGCGTTTCCAGTGTCTCATCTCAGTACTTGTCATGCCACCGGGAAATGAGACAGACTACACGTACCAAGTAAAGAATGTCTCGTTACTTCAGTAGATGACATCTCTGTTCTTGTGGCAGCAAGCTATCATCAAATTGACATTGACTCTAAAGACGATGTTTCCTAAAATATTTGAACTTCGGTTAAATTACACGCCGGTAGAATGTTTGCTCAGAAGAAAATAAGTTCCATGTTGGCTGCAGTAACAAGCTAGGTTTCGTTTGAAGTAATAATGCAAGTTATTACTGTGGTAAGTATACTTTACTTTTCTGATAAATGAACGAAATTGTAAACTTGGGAAGTGGCAAATAATTTAGGGTACCAAAGAGTTAACAACGAACACTTTTGTGGCTTTGTGGAGAGTTTATCACACCTCAGCGGGAATACTCGATATATCATATCATCTTGAGCTTTATCTTCCACCCTTTATTTCCCTAGCATGCTTCAGTAGCTTGAAATATTCCAGTGCCTCACCTGTCCACTATAGTCAGCATGCCTCATAATGCGAGGGAATGTGTTACCTCCAGTCAACCCAGGAAAACGGCAAGGAACCCAAGAACTTACCTGTCTAAGCACCATAAAAGAATTAATAATAATGTACAAATTTTTACAACTCCCACCCGACGTATCGCTTACCCACGGGTGTTGACATTGTAATGAGCAGAATGGGGTTGGGGGAGGCGGCATTGCCCACCTCCAAGTAAACAGCTGGAGGGGGAAAGGAAGGTGCAAATTCTTCCCTAGTATTAAATAAATCAGAGACAAGACTGCAAGATGAATTTATGTTTATTTCGCACAGTCTGTAGCTAAAAACAGTCACGCTTCCTCACAAACGTTTCATATCTCCACAC
>NQII01000190.1:106691-163417 GCA_002778355.1 Clitarchus hookeri | reverse complement strand
CATAATGGACCCCAACACAGACCCTTCAATGCTGTTACTAAAGCAAACAGCAGAGTCGTCGCGCTACTCTGGCGGAGACAAACAGTTCGCCAAGCTATTTCTAAACAATTCCTTCGGGCATGTGTGCGGTGTGTGCAATCGCCTCTGGCACAAGGATATATCGAACTATGTGTATCATTCATTATCCAATACCCTAACAAGATAGACATGTAATCCATGTTCGGTAGGTGCCACAAACGGCGATCTACCAAGGGTAAATTGATATCTTCATTCGGAGGCGTGCTACTTATTTCCCTTTCACGCACTTAATTGTCACATTAATTACTTTCATCTATGATTTCTTTGTTTTTTTCTGATTTTTTATTTTCTTTATTCGAGTAACAAATATTTTTCTTATCATATCAAACATCCCTGGAAAATATTATTTTGTGTTCTACTGGATCCCATAATCAGTACCCATTCCCACTGTAACCAACCATTCGTGTTTCCTGAGCTCTTGCAGAAAATTTGCCTGTTCGCGGTAGTTTTAGTGGCCATGCTTTACAACCAAACACACTCAGTTTTGATAAGTCAACTTTACCCAAAAATATTCTCGCAGGTACATCACCAGACAATGTACTGGTGGGTGAACGGTTGGGTTGGTAGGCTGCACATGTGATTGCTTCACCCCAAATATGTAAAGGAAGATTTGTTTCAGCAAACGTAGTCCTTACTTTGTCAATAAGTGTCCTGTTCATCCTTCCTGAGACATCATTCTGTTGTGGCGTGTAAGGAGCTGTGTATTCCAACCTTATCACTTTTTCCTGCAGATTTATTTAAATTAATTTGAGGTAAATACACCTCCATTATCACAGTACAAGTATTGCTGTGTTCTGCCTCTAATTGACTAATAGAGCAAATAAGGTTATATTCTGCTTCTGATTTAGACTTCAACAAATAAACTATACAAAAATGCGAGAAATACTCTATGATTGTTTGAAAATATTTTTCACCATATTTAGTAATTGTTGTTATAGGACTCCAAACATCACTGTGTGGAAATTCGCCCACTATTTTTTATCTAGGCAACTCAACATTTTTAAAAGCATTACATGTTGCCTTATCTTGCATACATGGCCCACATATTTCTTCACTAACAGGTAAGTTGAGAATTTTTAATCCTTTTCTTTTCAGGTGTCCTAATCTTTGATGTCACAAAGTTTTGTTTTCGACTGTCATACAGTGTGTGTGTGTGTACATACTGTTCAAAATTCGCCACATACAAATCTCCCTTCAATTTGACAGTTAACATTTAATCCTTCTTCACAAACTATTTCTGCGTTGTTTTTTTGAAAATATGACCTTTTTGCCAGATTCACTTAATTTTATTACTGACAACAAGTTATGGGTTAAATTAGGGACATTGGCTCTCAAGACCTCGTTATTAAGAGCCACCCAAATCTCTTCACTCACTAGATTAGGTACAATGAATGTTTCAATGCAGATACACCTCCCCTTGCAGGCAACTCTTAATTTGCTTTTATTTTCTGCTTTTAACTGTTGCCCGTTTGCTACCTTGATTATAACGTGATGATCTAAATATATAACATCATGCACAATGCATTCTACAGTGTCTTTAACGAGATACTCAGTAGCTCCAGAATCGTAACAAATTTCACACAAGCATCATGTTTGGTTATTTTTGGGGCCTCAGTATTTAATGCTACAAATGAAATCTCTTTGGACGACATGCTAACCTTTTCTTGGTTTTGTTTTATGTTTAGGTTAGGTTTGCACTTCCCTCTGCTGCTATTTCTATAATTTACTCTTCTTCTTCCTCTGAAACTGCCACGACTACTACAGTTCTGACTTACCTTTGGACAGTATGATATCATGTTCTCCGCAAGCATAGCAGCGATACTCGCTGTGAATGGACATTCCTTGCCTTCAGATTCAACTGGGCAGTTCTTGAATTTTAGTTCTGCATCGAGCAGACGACTTTTTACAAATTCTATAAAGTTACTGTTGTGGTAATGGTTTTGATAGCTGTAATGACTGTATTGCACTTCTCGGGCATCGTTAGCAACAAATGGCGTATCGCTCTCTTCTATGAATCTACCCGTGTCTTATAGTTCACGAATTTAATTCTCGAATTTAACTGAGTGGCCTTGATGGTCATCGCCATCACATCTTAGAGATAAAGTTTCTTTCTGAGATACAACTTGGAAAATTAGCTCTTCCTCTCAAAGACGTTTTGAAGTGATGACATCATCTCTTTGGCAGATTTCGCATATTTGATATATTCGAGGTGAAGGACGGTGACACACTGGAATTATTACTGATTTGGGTTTAGCATCTTTTATTTGAAATTCCATGAGATGTTTTTATCGATCTGTTCTTCACCCACTGAAGTTTTGATTGTGTTATTTACTCCTTTTTCTTCAAGCAAGGCTCCGACATGAAACTCCCAGTTGGAAAAATTGTGTGAAGTCAGCTGTGGTAACTGGATAACTAATATATTAGCCATGCTGCCTTCTTACCTTGTTCGCCGAATCTGCTAATTTTAATACTGAATTTTCTACAGTATCAGTAATACATTACTCAATATCTGTTTAAAATTTGCCTGGGCCCATAATCTGATACAATAATGGCGCTTTTTATTTTTATGCTTAGCAAATGGTTATACAATAAAAAACACGCATTCATCTTGCCATTTCGTATATATTTTATTTATCAACTCTTATTTTCTCACCACAGAGAAATGAATGTTTATGCATAGCAACTTTAATAATTATTTATTAAATTATTTTAAGTTCTCCAATTTAAAATTTAATTTTCTGATCTTATTTTACATTTATACTCACAGTACAATAGTGATTTATACAATATTTTAAAATTAAATCTGTTTTAATTCTGTACATTTTAAATTTTAATGTTATTCTGGCAACTAAGGTAAATATTAAATAAAACACACTTTTTACTCACAGGCATTTTTATTCAATTAATTTTATATCGTACAAATACAGTCGCACATACCCTCAAAATAAATTACAATATTCTTATATATATACACGCATTTCAATATATGCACCGTAGTTGTAGGTTACAGTCTCTTATGCTTCTATCTATTCACACTCATGTTATCATTGTGCGAAAATATCGTGTCACTTGTCACACTGACACAATTTGCAGGGCGGGTTATGTAGGTAACCGCACTTTTGAGGACATGTACCGAAGTCACAAGATACCTGCCTGCAGTAAACCTGGTATTGAGGTACTGATGAGAAATGCACTTCACCTTTACAGGTCTTTGCATGTCTAAGGAAACTGATGGTACAGCTGAACTGCTTACCACACCAGTCACACAAATATGACATGCAACAGGGATTCTTGAAACAATGAAATATTTCATGGCGCCGTACATTGTGGCCGAAAGCAAATGTCTTATCACAAAAGTGATATTGATGTCGACTTAGTGGTTCAGGCAAAGACTCTGATTCAGCTGTTAGAGATGTAGTTACTGGAGCTAAAGAAGCTGGCAACGGTGGAAATATAGTTATAAGTACCACAGCCGAAACGTTCGATTGCTACTTTGAAGATTTCGTCGGCGCTACAGTCAAATAAGTCGATGGTACTGTACCATTAGTAGATTACCGTGCTGCGCTGGTGGCAATAGATGCTGGCAGTGATGTAGGTGTCACAACTAAAGAAGTCGATGGCATTATACGAATCTTAAACGATGTTACTGCACTGTAGGAAATAGATACTGCTAGTGATGTGGATATCTCAGCCGAAGAAGTCAATGGCGTTGGTAAAACAGGAGGCATCTCACTCTAAGTAAGAAATCGTTGGCGAGAAATCATCGGTGGGTAATATCCACCCCACTTTAATGTTACTGGTCATGGTTTACCTAGTGTAGAAGCTAGCCGAGACGATCCACCTTTCACATTAGCTGCTGTCAAACTAAGCCTCTCAGCTGACCCCAATACTGCCTATAATACAAGCCCTATAATGTCATGATGGCATTGAACCAAATCATATTACACTAATAAGACATTGTGCGGACATAGACCATCCAATCACCGTGTTGCCACGTGATTGCAGCTGGCCAACTTCATAAAAGCATTCAGACATCATATGCAGGAGTCAGTCTTTCAATCAATCTTTCCATAATTCTCGCAATCTTTCCATCCATCTTTCACAATCTTTCACAATGTTTCCATCAATCAGCACTGCAATGTGCTCCACAATCACTTCACAATCGCTCCACATGCTCCACAATCAGGGGTCATTTAGGGGTTATTAGGGGTCATTCAGTTTGTTGCGTGTCGGTTGCACTAGCCCGGTTGTGCGCACGCGGCATGCAAGATGCTAGAAGACATTGTACGAGTGATGGACGCACTGTGGGCATCTCTCTGCATACAAACGGGCAGCAGCTCTGCATTTCCGACGACATTTCCCTAGTATCATCAGTATGTGAAATGCTTTCTTCATTTGTAAACTGCATTCCATTCAGAAAGCAACACCACAGACAGACAATGCCTGACACTGAAGCCATACACACGATTAATGGTTGCAATGTAAAACGAATGACTGTCAGAATGAACAACCTTTTTATTGTCAATTAACTTGCATGCAAAGCCTGCAGTTCCTGTAAGTGGTAGATGGCTTATCTGCTTGCTGCAAAGTGCTGCATTATTCTCCGCTTTTGCTCGGAAACAGTCTAATACCTACTGCACGAGACTATGCAGTAAGGCACACAGGTCACTGAGTGTATCAAAGCTAACCTCACACTCCAACTGGCAATAATGTAATGGCGCACATTGTGTATCTGACGTGCATAGTTTATGCACAACCAATGATAATTTTATAAACTTAACTGTTTCTGAACAAATGTGGAGAATAAGGCAGCACTAGGCAGCAAGCAGATAAGCCATCTATCACCGACAATAGAACGTTCGTTCATTCATACAGTCATTCGTTTTACATTACATGAATGGCAGAATCAGAGCAGCATGTGGATCTCTCATCAGTGCTGAGGTCCGTCGAGCATCTGCGAATGCAAGGTGGAGAGCAGAGTCGTGTCTGATACAGGATGGTTGACATTTAGAACACTTATGAAGAGTACTGTGTGCGAATGTGAGTTCCCAGTTCATCGTAGTTCTCTCACACCATACCGGTATTTACAGTACACCCGACATACTTTTGATTGTACGTACACTAGGTATGCACGCCAGAAAATCAACATGTTTCGTTAGTTTCCTTTTGATTGTAGTAAGAAAACCTCGTTTGTGATCAATTTTCATTGTGCTTGAACTACGCATCTCGCAAACCATATGCTTAAATGATTTACTTTATTGTGCGTAAACTATGAACATCAGAACAAAAGTGTCTTTGTAAATGTTGTTCCCTTTTAGACTTTTAGACCCACATTCCCATTTGCAATTTCAAAGTACATACCCATACCCCTACCACCGGTATGTTCGGGGAAATGGGATTTTTACCAATCGATGCTTCATGTAGGTTATAGTTATCACACCTTCTTCGCGAACGCCCGTGTCGTGTTGCTGCTAAGAAAAAGGGGCAATACGGGTGCTGTGAATCAACCTGTGTGTATATATATGTGTGTGTGTGTATATATATATATATATATAGCAATAGCTAGGCCAAGTAGATACACATGTTGCCACTGTGGAAAGGATTTTTTTTTTTTTTTTTTTTTNGGTGCAAGCCAATGATTGTACGATGTCTACTGTAGAGCTTACCTATATACATGTACCTTCTGCCACTGCTGGAAAATTACATGGAAAACAATGTTGCTACTGTGAAAAGATATTCAGCAAAAGATGAACACCCTTATTCTTGTTTTTCTTGTGATAAATCTGGTAACCTGGCCAGGGATTGTAAATTGGGAAGGAGTTATGAACGTAAATGTTTTGGATGCAAGAGATCTGGGCATCTGTTGAGAGATTGTAAGGCAAACAAAACTCATAAAAATGAAAAAAAAAAAAAAAAAAAAACCTTCAGGTAGTAAATGAAACTACGTATTGCCGTATCTCGCGACATCCTGAGTTGAAAAATAAACTTACTCTATGCGATGGTTTCAATTTATTTGTAGCTAATGGGGCTAGCTGGAGTTAGGATTGCTCTGTATTTGAAAATTGGGAAGTGCTCGTGGACGAGGGAATTTTGAGTTTTCCTGGGTTTAATTAGACCTTTGGTTTAGGGATTGAGTTTTCTAAGTGAAACTAGGGCAATTGTGGATTGTTAAAATAAAACTTTAAAATTTGACTTTGATGAGTGAAATGAGGTACCCTTAGAAAAGAGGAAAATGAGTTATCGGAGTATCGGAGCTATCGAAGTTTAAGGACGTTGTAGCAAAAAAAATAGGGTTTTGTGACCTTATGCCCTATGAAATTCATGTGTCTGATGAGGAGTCCATCAGTTGTGCCCCATGCCAGTGTTCTCCTTCTAAGCTAAGGGCATTTAGGAATATTATTGCTGATATTAGAGAAAAGGGAATAATCAAGCCGTCTGTTCCTCCTTATGCCACTCCCGCATTTCTTGTGGGCAAAAGGAGCTGACCAATACCGCCTTGTAGTTGACTATAGGCTGTTTAATAAGAAAGTTAAAGTAGATCCCTTTATATTGCCTTCTGTTAAAACAATATTTCATTATGTTGGCCAAGCTAAGGTTTTTTCTTTCATGGACCTCAATTCAGCTTTTCATCAATGTGCTTTCCATCCTAACAGTAAGAAATACACCGGATTTGTAACTCCTTGGGGGCAGTTACGATGGGAGAGAGTCCCGTTTGGAGTGAATTTTGGCGGTCAGTGCCTTTCGCGCAACTGACATAAGGTCCTAGAAGAGTTTCCTTTTAAGTTTGTACTAATCGTATTGGACGATATTTGTATTTATTCTGATAATGAAGAGGAGCACATCAGTCACCTAACAGCTGTTCTTTCGAAGTTAAGGAAGGCTGGTTTCACCTTGAATCCTGAGAAGGTTGCATGGGTAAAAAAGGAAAAAAAATTACTTGGTTTTATTATTGGTCAGGGGCGTATGGTCATGGATCATTCCAAGATTGCTCCATTGTAAATCTCCCAAAACCCAAAAATCTCAAAATGGTAATGAGGTTCATACTAATGTTGGGTTATTTTTATAGGTTCATTGAAGGTTATGTTGAGTTGTGCACTCCGTTAAATAATTTGAAGAAAAAGGGACATCCTTTTGTTTTGGGTCAGCCACAAATCAAGGCTTTCAACATATAAAAATTTGCTATTTCTCATACCCCTGTGATAGCTCTTCCTGACTTTAATCGTAGTTTTATTTTGCAAGTTGATGCTTCTGCATTGGCTGTAGGTGCTGTGATCCTTAAGGATTTTGGTGTTGGCTCTAAACCTATTGCCTTTGCCAGTCGGGTTCTTTTTGGAACTGAATTACAATATAGGGTATTTGAAAAGAGGCTTTGACATGCATTTTTGGTGTTGAACTGTTCAGCACTTTTCTGGAACATGCAGAATTTGATATAGTTACTGATTACCAGGCTTTTACCTGGTTATTTTCGTACCCGCGTCAACTAGGGAAAATTGGCAGAACGATTATGCGGCTGACTAGATTTCGTCTTAGCATCATTTATCAAAAGGGAAAGGATAATGTGGTTGTGGACTGTCCTTCTCAGATTAATGAATTTGAACCTGTTGAAAATCCTGATGTCGAAGTCTGTGCTATTGTCGAATCTATTCGAGAGCCTTTATCAGCATTGTCGAGTGGCAAGAACAGGATGATGAATGCCAATCCATCAATGCTGATATTGCTGCTGGAAAAAACACTGCCTTTTGTGTTCGTAAAGGTGTTTTGTATTTTGTGAGGCGCAAAGGTATGGTTACCTATGTGTGGCCTGAAAGCCTTGAATATTTGTAATACCTTAGTTAATCACGTGTGGAACATTTTTGGAGGCCTCGGATTGGTATTTTATAACAATGCGACATATTTCAACTCCAAGAATTTCAGGGAAACGTGCTTTGCTTGGGCCATAAAGCATGTTAACACTAGTCCTTATTACCCTTGCCCAAACCTCATGGAACATGTTAACAAAAATATCAAGGTCGCTCTCAGCTGTTTTCATAACCATGATCATCGTGGTTGGGATGAATCCCTGGTGTCATTAACGTGAGCTTTTAATTCTGTTCTTCATAATTACACAGGTGTTTCCCCGGCGAAATTGTTCCTGGGTAATGAGTTACCCCATCCGTTACTTAATATGCGGGGATTACCATCTGACTGCTGTGATACGTCAAACCCAAGGGAGCTGTAGCAGGTATGGCAGAAAGCTTATGTAAATCTTAATGCAGCAAGGAGGCAGTTGCAGAGATGTTACAATGTGGGTAAAGTGCATAATATGTACAACATGAATGATTTAGTTTTATGTAGGTAGGTTACAGCTAGTAATAAAGCTGAATTTATCAGTTTAAAGCTTGCGAAAGCATACTCTGGACCTTTTAAGACCTCGAATTTCTTGAGACCTGTCACATTCCTCTTAGTTGATCCTTATGATTATAAAGTTGAGAGGAAAACTCGTCTTAGCGAAATTAAGAGCTTCGTGGAGTAGGTGTAGTGAATGGTTTTGGGACTTTAATGCCTCTGATAATGTGATGTAATGCTAACTGGTTCTTGCTTGGTAATGTTGTTGTTTAGAGGTTCTTACCGTGTTGTTTTTGACAGTTTCTTATTTTTATTATTTCTTATCTGCGTGTTTGTTAATTTTCTTGATGCTTGGGGGAGGGGTATTTGTTACTTGTTGATTGCTATGATTTTTCTTCTTATAGAGACATGTAAAATTCCAGAAGTTTTCCCTTTTGGCTGCTTTCATTTTTTATTCCTAGCGATCTGGTTTATGGGGGAGGGGGGATTGTGACGGGTATTGGACAAGTTCTTTATCTGCATTGGGACCTCTGCGCTGCTTGCCTAGTTCTTTGGTTGTTGCATATAGATGAGCTTACACATATCTTTCCCTTGTATGTTCTTTTGATTTTATAGCATAATGCAATTTTTGTAATATTTTGTTTATTTTGCTTGTTGTAATATTTTATTATGTTAGTATTTTATCAGCAGCTCGTGTTTTGAAATATAATCTATAATAATATTTGAGTAAAAAATTTTCTGGGAGCTTCTTTAAAGTGTGATAGTTCTCGTGTTTGCCGCACCTCGTGCCACTGCATGGGAGGAGGGTGCGCGCGACAAGGGAGTGAGAGTGGAGCAAGCAGGGTGTGTCGGCAGCGGTGGTCACGGTGCAGAGGGAGGGAGCGAAATATTTGTGGGAAGAGAACTGTATGAGCACCCGAGGTAATGGGGGCTAGAATTGGGATGTGTTGCCGGCTAGACGGCGTTTTCTGCCCCACGAAGACGACTCGCATGATTGCTTACCATTTTGAACATCGCTTTTGTCTCTCACAATTTACGCGAGTTTATCCTGCACATATTGAAGATAGCGCAGGTGTTTTACTCAGCGGTTTCTCCAGCACTGGAAGAATGAATTTTGATTCCTACTCTGCTGTGTGTCTCGTGGGATGAGAGACAATCATCGGGCGCCGGCAGTGAACGGGGTATCCTGGTGGCAGGTGAGGCTGCGATTGTCACCAACCCAGGTCCATTGGGAGTCGGTGCAATCAACGCGAGGTGACGTGCTTGCCCACTTCAACCTATTACCATGAGCCTAAACAAATCAACCTTTTCATACTTCAGGTACTATTATAACTCGTCCTAAACTTTTTGCCACGTGTGTAAAAGGAAGTCGTAACTATCATAAAATATCAAGAGTGCAGAATTGTTGTACCATTTTATGACCTAGTAAATTTTAATATTTGGGTAATTTTATCGCCGTACACTAAATATATCTGAGCTTTAACATTGACTAATTGATTTAGAGAAGTTTATATAATTGTACCTTTTGGTAGTTCTTTACGATATGACCATTGCGGAATATGGAAAGAGTATTATCCGTAACTATGCCCATATTGTTAAATGCTGGCTTAATGTTGCAACTGAGTAAATGTAAGTTCATTAAATTGGATAGTAAAGAATGTTTTTTTGCTGCTTATGTTTGTAGCCGAGTAAATCTAATTGTGTTAATGTGCTGCCCTGGATTTGCAGTTATGCAGTTTGATAAATAAAACATAGATTTTCCACGTTTCGAGCTTTTATATTTGGAATGGAAATATTACTATAGTATAAGAGTTAAATGAAAGTGTGCATTTCCCGTCTTGTTATGAAGTAAATATAAGTAAATTTTCTAGATTTGATAATTTATATTTTGAAATGGAAATATGACTAAAAAATACAATTTTAATGAAAGTGTCTATTTGTTGCTGTGCCTTTTTATGCAGTTGAGTAAATTGAAACTAAATTTGTATTTCTTGCTTCCTTTAGTTTTGAGGTTAGGAGGTCTTGCTAAATGCATGATTCTAGTCTGTTAATTAATTGCCTTAGCAATTGCCTTAGACTTTAATTGTATGTTTTACCTGTTTCAATGGCGAAAATAATATTTAATACTCAAGAAATCAAAGAAACTATATTTTTTGTATCCTTGTATAATTTTGTAATAAATTGTTTTGATTGGACTTTGTGCGCCAGTTTGTTGTACTGTAGGTTAACCCTTCATGACATTTTTTCTTTCATTAGCAGCCAATTTTGTTTCGAAGCCAAACCTTTACCAATAAGTTTTTATTTTTTTTATTTTTGTATACTTATGCATGTGATGAGTGGGGTAGCCTGAGGCTTCAGCCAGAGATGGTTCACAGTATATGCAAGGTGGCACATTGAAGAACTACATAAATAACTGCAAGGATTTGTCTTTTTAGAGCCAGCAAGTGTTGCAGTCAATACCTCTTGCTGCATCGGTGGGTACTGATTCGTCAGGCAATTATGACGAGGCAGTTAATTCCAATGACGGAATGAGAAACCTACGAGACGTGGCAGAGTGGGTGGATGGTGAGGGGGACTAGCTATGGCAAGTTAAATTGGGGTGGGGGAGGGCTAGAGTCGGTTGGTGGCTTGCGTGGATGTTGAAGGCGGCTGAGCTATGGCAAGTAAATGGCGAGGGAAGTGGAGCGACGAGATGTGTGATGGCCTGGGGCATGGCTGGGGTGGGAGGCATGTGTGTTAAGTAAAGTCAATAATTCGCTTTGTGGGTCAGAAGATTGATCGGCTATATAGCCAATGAAATATAGAGGTGGGGGTTCAGTCGGCTGCTGATTGTCGTACTAGGTAGTGGCAGTTCTCTGCCATATTTATGAGTCTTGAACCCTCAGTGTCACACACGTCCAACTTGGTTTGTTGTAATCTTTTAAATTCTTAAATTTTTATAACGATTTTTTAAAAAAAATTTTGACTGAAAGTCAATAGGGTCAAGGTTACGGCCGCCAACATTCAACATGGGTGCCGGAGTCAGTCATGTAATATGTTCAAAGATTTTTTTTAATTTATTCGATTTTTTAACATTTTTCTTGATTTTTGAGTTTAAGATCATTGGGGTCAAGGTCAAAGCCACCAGCATCCAACACGGGTGTCAGAGTCAGTGATGTAATATGTTCCTAAACTTTTACTTATTTTTATTTTGATTTTTACAATTATTTTCTATATTTTTATTTTTCAGGGTAATTGAGGTCAAGGTCATTTACAACCAACATGGTTGTCGGGGTCATAATTTTTTTTTTGGGATTTCTATAGGTTTTTTTATGATTGAAAGGTGTGTAAGTAGGGGTAGGAATTGATGGTTTTGGAGAGGGGGTTTAGTCGGGGGAGGGGAGGGTTGGGTAAGATTATATGTTCCTAGAGTTTTAGAATTGTTTTTCTATTTTACTTGATGTTATAATAATTGTCCTGGAGTTGGGTAGGGGCTGAGGTGTGGGTGAAGAAGTGCTGGGTGAGGGAGAGGGGTGGTGGTAAGGGCTAAGGTGGTGGTAAGGATTAAGTGGCTCATTCCGCTAAGAGCCTCTAATCCACTCGCCCGCTTGAGGATTTTCGGCTCTTGCTTTGAGGAGCTTCGGATCCGCTTTCCTCAATTTTCCATTTTTGAAATGGATTACATGTCTTTCTCGCAGGCTCGGGGGGTAATCAGCGCCGCACTCGCCATCACGAAAACATGTACCGCGCCTCGCCCCGCCACTCAGTCCCCGTACGCACGCCGGACCGTGCACATGTACCGATCGACGGAGCAACGTTGCCCACACATTATTAATACATTGTTTTATAACTTATCGATTCCGGTCGTGCGTCATCGAGTTTGAGACAAGTTTTGGTGCAATTTTCAGTACTTTTATTCTTTCGCGTGCCATTATTCCAAAACTACAAATGTCACGGACGCGAGTGATAGCTCATCCGAAATAGCTTGAAAGGGTCCTCCTTTTAATGCAACAACCACTGATCTACTCTGAAAAGTTTTGAAGCAGCCGCCTTTTGAACTCGTGAAACAGCGTCATGCCGCGAAAGAAGGGCAAGGATCCAAGTCAAAATCCACCACAAAAACCGACAACCGCTATTATATTCGGCAGAACGAAGCCACAGGTATAGAGAGAAGAAAAAATTAAGAGATTCGGATCACCAGGAAATATGTTATGGGGCTCCAAATGCTAGCGTGCAGAATGAAAACGGCGCGCACGCCGCTTCTCCGCAGCCAGGTACCTCGAGAGTGCCACCAAAACAACTGAGGATGTCAGATATGTATTTGCGAAATTGAGACCAGCTGACGAGACCACTCATGATCCCCGCCATCCTCTGGGTCATAATGGACCTCAACACAGACCCTTCAATGCTGTTATGTTACTAAAGCAACCAGCAGCGTCGTCGCGTTACTCTGGTGCAGACAAACAGTTCGCCAAGCTATTTATAAACAATTCCTTCCGACATGTGTGCGGTGTGTGCGGTCGCATCTGGCGCAAAGATATATCGAACTATGTGTTTCATTCATTATCCAATACTCTAACAAGACAGACATGTAATCCATGTTCGGTAGGTGCCACAAACGGCGATCTACGAAGGGCAAGTTTTTGTCCTTGTAGATCATAAACTACGTCTATGATATACACTGCATAAGGAACAGGTTTCTGACCAATTTCCTAATAGCCAACACAATGAGTCTCTTTGACCATCTAAGATAGTTTGTTTGCACTATTTGGCGATACTGGAAGGTGAATGAAAGGTTAGTAAAATAAATGTTATTTTGAAAATTATTGGTGAAAAAAGTAATTTTTTGGAAAAATAATTGTTTTGGGAAGTAATTTTTGGGGTAAAACAAGTGATTTTGTTGTTATAAGATGGCCGCCGGCTGACCGGATTGACAAAGCAGAGGATATAGTCATCCAATTTCGGAAGAATCCTGAATATTACTCATGAATCATGTGGCAGAAGGAAGATAACTATATTACTCCTTTTCAATGAGGTAAAGTTACGAAATTTTCCCTAGAGCGATGGTTTGGCTACATGCGATTATCAGCCGTCACCCTCGACGCCACGTGCGTGGGTGGAAGTAATAAGGATTTCCTTACCGAAGTCAGGCTCCTTCATTATATTAATCGCCGCTGCAAACAAGCAAGTTGCAGTTCAGGCCGGTGTAAAATGGCAATGAGCGTGAATAAATAGGAGCGCACGAGTTCGTTGTCCCACAGCGAGGTGCAAGCCAGACTGCTGCAGCAACAAAGCTACACTGCCATACATAAATTTTCATTCCCGCTTGCTGGCGCTCGACCTTATGTAAATCATTGTTTATATAATTCGAGAGGAAGACATAAATTGAAACTTTTGTGATGACGTCGAACAAAAAAAAATAAAAATAAAAATTTAAGCAGTGCATTAACATTTTAATTACTCTATGTGATATTCTCTTTGCCAGCAGTTTTATATTGCATACCAGCTCATTAAATTTTTTTCCCGTTTGTGTAACAGTCGTTGGTGGGTGCAGTCTTATATTATTTTGGAGCTGGAATAAATATCACCCTCTCCTCCTAAACATTCTCCGCTTCGAACTTGGACGGACTTGGTGTATTAAAATATTCGCTGCAGGAGTTGGCATGAAAAAAAACGGGAAAAGTGTTTTACGATGTATCTTGATAAATGACTATTTATGCCAATTCTTTCGGCTGTCAATCTAAAAAATAAAAAACAGAGTTTGAAATGGCGCAGCATTCCGTCGATATCTAACGACCCATTCAATGAATGCAAATGAAACCGTCAGATCATGGTAACCTATTTTTTTTATAACAGGTGTGAGAAGCATACACTAAAATAATTTTTTGACTGACTAAAAGAGAGATTATTCAAAAATTGAAATGATATTCTGTTTCCCACAACTAACAGAAAACTTCAGTACTTAAATAAAGATGGAGGATGGGGAGGTTGGCCTACCACTTTCCAGGTATTGGACAGGGCATGTTCCCTTCTCACCAACCTATGTAGAGCCATGAACAGGTCATCATTATCAATTACAGTACTTTTTGAGTTCATTAATCATGTGATGTCCTCGTTTTTTGACAGTTATCATACTACGTAACTATTTTTGAAGATCAACTTTAAACTATAGAGCTTGATGTGGTTACATTATCTCATAACATCACAGATACATTACATACAAGTTATATCAGAAAAATTCATCGCATGTCTAGCAGATCACATGGAACTAATAATAATCATTATCCGAAAATGACGGAGCTCACTTTCAAGTATTTTACCATTATTTGCTGAAAATAATTAGCTGAAAATAAAACGATTTAACTGATTGTTTCAGTTCTTCGCCTGTCACACTAAGTTGATCTACACATTAGTAGGGCTGTAACTGCACATATTTAATTGACACAATACTTGCTTAGTCCCAGTAATCTTTGCAGTATCATCATTATCGTCATCAATCATCATCAATCACCATCATCCATCACCATTAATAATCATCCATCAGTCATAATCCATAATCAATCATCATTATCAATCACAATCCATCATCATCCATCATCGTCATTGTTATCGTCGTTATAATATTCATTATCGACATCATTGCAATAATCATAATCTTCATCATCGTCATCATGATCACCATCATCAATGGTCGACTTCATCCATCATCATCCATCGTCACCCATAATCTATCATCAGTCATCATCCATAATTATCGATTATCATCCATAGTCATAAATAATTATACCCCATCATCAATCATAATCGATTTCCAGCAAAAATCATCAATCATCATTATAATCCATTATCAACCATCATTTTAATCTTCTCATTATCGTCATCATTGTCATCATCATCCATCATCATACATCCATCATCACAATTCATTAGCATCATCCGCTGCTATTTCCAGTCTTAGGCTGTGTCAGTATAGATATGTCTCCTTACCCTGTTTCTCCGCCACTCTTCCTCCTTGATCTTGGTCCAGCATTCTCTCCTCTCCTGTACTTCTACCATTATCTGTTCCTCGCACCTCCTTCTTGGTCTTCCTTGGAACATTCTTCCCATGTATTTAATTTACATTATTTTCCGGGACAGTTTCTCTCCTCTCATTCTCTGTACATGCCCATACTACTTCATTAAAGAATTTTCAATGATCTCATTCAAATCCTCCAATTCTGCTTGTGCTTGTACGAATTCATTTATAATTATGTCCCACAATGTTATTGTCAGCATGCTTGTCATAAACCTAATGCCCATAGCTTTTATTTTCCCTCCATCTCTCTTATCCATTGTCCAGGATTCTGCTACATATGTGGCAATCGGCACAATTCTGTTGACGCTTCAGTGCATATGTTAGTTCCATATCTTATTGCTATAAGAAGACTATAACATTTAAATTTAGGAACAATAAATATATATATTATTTTATTTTACAGATAATAACAATTACCATAATGGTAACCTTTGTATGTTAATGAAAATTTCACGCTCACAGCTGATCACGCATGAATAACCAATGAGGTACATGCCGATGTTAATTTTACATATAGTGGAAGGATACAAAACTCGCCAAATTGTAGGTCCTGGGTATTGCTTTCACTGGTGCTAGGTTGACTGAGATCAGTGAACAAACAGTCACTGCAGCAAAAAAACTTGCCCTTGGTAGATCGCCATTTGTGGCACCAACCGAACATGGATAACATGTCTGTCTTGTTAGGGTATTGGATAATAAATGATACACATAGTTCGATATATCCTTGTGCCAGAGGCGATTGCACACACCGCACACATGCCCGAAGGAATTGTTTAGAAATAGCTTGGCGAACTGTTTGTCTCCGCCAGAATAGCGCGACGACTCTGCTGTTTGCTTTAGTAACAGCATTGAAGGGTCTGTGTTGGGGTCCATTATGACCAAGGGTGGGTCATGAGTGGTCTCGTCAGCTTCGTCTGTATTTCGCAAATACATATCTGACATCCTCAGTTGTTTTGGTGGCACTCTCGAGGTACCTGGCTGCGGAGAAGCGGCGCGCGCGCAGTTTTCGTTCTGAACGCTAGTATTTGGAGTCACATAACATCTTTCCTAGTTATCCGATTCTCTTTTTTTTTCTCTCTCTATACCTATGGCTTCGTTCTGCCAAAGTTAATGGAGGTTGTCGGTTTTGTGGCGGATTTCGACTCGGATCCTTGCCCTTCTTTTGCGGAATGACGCTGTTTCACGAGTTCAAAGCGCAGCTGCTTCGAAAATTTTTGAAGTAGATCAGTGGTTGTTGCGTTAAAAGGAGAATCCTCTCAAGCCCTTTCGAATGAGCTATCACTCGCGTCCCTGACATGTGCAGTTTAGGAATAATGGCGCGCGAAAGAATAAAAGTACTGAAAATTGCGCCGAAATATGTGTCAAACTCGATGACGCACCACCAGAAGCGATAAGGCGAACGTTATAAAACAATGTATTTATAATGTGCGGGCAACCTTGCTCCGTCGATCGGTACATGTNGTTAGTAAAGAAAAATGAGCTACCACTCGCGTCCGTGGCACTTTTAGTTTCGGAGCAACAACGCGCGAAAGAATAAAAGTTCTGCAACCTGCGCCGAAATTTGTCACAAACTCGATGACGCACCACCGGAAGCGATAAGGCGAACGTTATAAAACAATGTATTTATAATGTGCGGGCAACCTTGCTCCGTCGATCGGTACATGTGTACGGTCCGGCATGCATACGGGGACTGAGTGGCGGGGCGAGACGTGGTACATGTTTTCGTGACGGCGAGTGCAGCGCGCATAACCCCCCGAGCGTGTTAGAAAGACATGTAATCCATGTGAAAAAAAAATGTTACTTGTAACATTTGTGGTTAGAGGGACTTCCTGGCCCGAGGTCCTCACCTCCATGCCGGAGTGTTTGTATGCCTTTATGGCTGCCCGGAGGTTTGTGTGACAACGGCACATGGTGGTCCTCGGTGGTCCAGTCAGTCTGTAGGCCTTTCTCAGACTGTGAGTGCCTGGATTTTGGAACAGGTCGCAGTTTACGAAATGTCGCACCTGTTGTCGTAGGATACTAGGTAACTATTGAAAGTTTTCTGCCACGATAATAAAGTTTTACAATGGCATATGTCCATAATATTATTTGTTAAAGATCCAGAAATGTTTCATATTCATTCGGCAACAAGCTAGACTCCATAGTCTTTAGTGCATTCGAGCATCAGGTAGTAGCCATTTGGCTGTTGCTTCAGTCTAACCCCAGACCAGTTGGCCTGGGATCCACATCTCTCTTACGTCGTGGGCTCGTTAATTGCTCGAAGTAGTAAGGGGCGTATCTTAACAAAGCGTTGTCGAGTAGAAACGGAAGGCCAAATGTACAAGTGGTTGAAGTTTAACTTGTCTTCAATGATTTCGCGAATTATCAGGGTCTTAAACAGCGATTAGCTTATCCAAAAAAATAGTCATGTGAATCGGTGTAACGGGATGAGGAAATAATTTTATTCACGCACATTTATTTTTTACTAAAACAAGGCAAACCAGTTTCGTTAGGGCGGGAGGGGAGTTACGCACGCTCTGTCACTGAACTCTCGACGCAGTTGTGTGTTGTGTCAGGATCATCTCGTGCGATACCTGCTGGAAGGAGTTGGCATAGCAGACGTCTGGAGAGTCTGGCAGCAGCCGTGGCTGCCACTGGAGGGAAGTCTGCTGCATCAGTCTGGAGTCCTCCACCTCGCTCTTCACCTTGACGATCTTGTCTTCCAGATACTGCAGCTTAATCTGCACTCCGAGCAGGACTTCTCGCACCTTCTAGTGGCACACGAGGAGACAGTCACAACACAACGGTAGCAGGAGAGAATATTTTCTTATAACACTTTCAGCACTTGGTGAAATTCTGTAGCGACATCTTTGCTTCCAACAGGCCAGATGTGAAATGTGCATATGTGCCAGTAGAGGAAATAACATTATATCGGTTGTTGCAGTTTGCTTGCCACTATGTCATTACTTGTTCACATAGAACTCTCCATTTGTGCCAACAAATGTATGTTATTGGTCCTCTGAGTTAGAGAGCGTGGTCATATTCAAGTGAACCAATAACGTTAGCGATTATAGTGTATATTGCATATCATGCTCAGTTATGTAACTTGTGATGGAGCAGATTATTTCAGCCACACGATGTATTTGCAGGACATTTCTTATCGCGTGCAAATTTATTACTGGTCTGAGGAGTTTTAAAAAGAGAGCGAATATTGATAAATAGTTGCTCGTATGCCATTTAGGCACCACCATGTTGAATGAGTTACTTCAGAAAAGTTTGAAGTAACCGTGAATGGACTGTTGTAGGCATGCAATGATTATTTTAAATGGCCGTGGTTGCAAGAGGATATAAGGTCGACTAGGGTATTCTTCATTAAGGACTCGGCCTCCCTATTGGAGTTACAAGTAAGGATGTTACGCACCTGCGATTGCCTCTCGGAGTCGGGGCGGCAGGTCTGGCCAGGAATGTCCTCGGGAGGTCTTCCCCACATGTCCTGATGGGTGCGTATGTCCTTGGCAGGACCTCTCATGTCCTGGCGAGTGTGTATGTCCTCGGGAGGTCCTCCCCACATGTCCTGCCGGATGTTTATGTCCTCAGCAGGACCTCCCCACATCTCCTGGCAGGAGTGTATGTCCTCGGCAGGACCTCCTCTCATGTCCTGGCAGGTATGTATGTCCTCGGGAGGTCCTCCCCACATGTCCTGACGAATGTTTATGTCCTCGGCAGGACTTCTCCACATATCCTGGGGGGCGTGTTTGTCTTCGGCAGGACATCCGCACATGTCTTGGCTTGCGTGTTGGAGAACGGCGATGAGTGCTCGCATGTCCTCGATGATGGTCTCGGCTGTGGGCTGGCCCGGCCGCCGCTGTCCCAGCATGAGGCTCAGGTCCTCGCGCAAGGACTCGTGCTTGTCCAGCTGTCGGGCCACCTTCTCCCGCGTCGAGTGCAGCGTGTCCTGTAGCCGGCACAGCAGCAGACCACTCTCCGCTCTGACACATACATCACCGCACCACTATTAACTCAGTTTCAGTGGGGCCGCGGTGGTCTAGTGGTGAATTACTCGCCTCCCATCTAGGCGAACCAGTTTCGATTCCCGGCGGGGTGGCTCCCGAATTTTCGCACGTGCAAATCGTGCCTGACGATGCCGCTGGTCGGCGGGTTTTCTCGGGGATCTCCCATTTTCCCCGCCCATGCATTCCGGCGCTGCTCCACCTCGCCTCATCCCTATCGGCTCTCAAGACCATGTTGTTTAAAGCCGCCCGAAGCTCTCAACTCCACTCAGGCAGGCTGCGAGCGGGTCTGGAATTGAGGCGGGGTTGGCTCAAGTGATTATCACTTCCTTGCTCCCCTCCATCTTCAATACACTCTCCTTTTGCGGTTGTCCTATATACGTGATAAAGTTTAACCACATTGGTCCTGGATGTATACAGCCTCAAGTGTGTTAATCATGCCAAGTAGTTGTACGTTGTACGCGTAATATTTATGTCGAGCTGGATTTTTGCAACTACTAGACAGTTTATCAGTGTTACCAGCGTTAAACAGTCATTAACGAGACGTGCAGAATCTACCACGGATAAGATCTGCCACAAGTAAACTATCAAAACACTGGGAAATGATTCCTGGGGTTGTGTAAAGTACCGGAAATAACAATCGTTTTTGATCGTGGACTCGGAGGTCCAACAAGTTAAGAGAGTATAATATATTTCTGTGCGACTTCGTCATTTCTTGATTTTCTTAATGTGTTAAGTATGAAAACAATAATATGGCCCACCCATAGTAAATATTAAGTTATATAAATATAATTTTACAAATACTTTCTCTGTGTTTTCCATTATTTTTGCCAAACTGCCAGACGGTATCTATTGCTTTCATACAGTCCAGGTGGATAAGAAAAAATAACAATAAATTGCGACAATAACGATAAGCCCATATAAAATATCTGGAAATATAGCAGAAAACATTAAAATTGTTTACAAACACGCAAAAAAAAAATTGAACCCGAAACGCTTACATAATAAAATTATGTTTAACGAGTTTTTGCTAGAAACGAGCTACAGATAAAAATACTTTTAATAATAACGTACACTTTACTAACCTTTCATATACTTCCAGTACATATCACCAAATAGTGCAATCAAACTATCTTAGATGGTGAAAGACTCTCATTTTGTTGGCTATTAGGAAATCGGTCAAAAACCTGTTCCTTACGACGGTATATATCATAGAAGTATTTTATGATCTACAAGGATAAAAACTTGATCTTGGTAGATCGCCATGCGTTTTCGTTCTGCACGCTAGTATTTGGAGCCCCATAACTTCTTTCCTGGTTATTCGATTCTCTTAATTTTTTCTTCTCTCTATACCTGTGGCTTCATTCTGCCGAGTAAAATGGCGGTTGTCACTTTTGTGGTGGATTTCGACTCGGAACATTGCCCTTTTTTCGGGGCATGAAGCTGTTTCACAAGTTCAAAGCGTAGCTGCTTCGAAAATTTTCAGAGTAGGTCAGTGGTTGTTGCGTTAAAAGTAGGGCCCTTTCAAGTTCTTTCGAATGAGCTATCATTCGCGTCCGTGGCACTTGTAGTTTCGGAATAATGGCACGCGAAAGAATAAAAGTGTGGCAAATTGCGCAGAAATTTGTCTGAAACTAGATGACGCACCACCGGAAGCGGTAAGGCGAACGTTATAAAACAATATATTTATAATGTGTGGGTAACGTTGCTCCGTCTATCGGTACATGTGCACGGTCCGGCGTGCTAACGGGGACTGAGTGGCGGGGCGAGGCGCGGTACATGTTTTCGTGACGGCGAGTGCAGCGCGCATTACCCCCCGAACGTGCGAGAAAGACATGTAATCTGTGTCAAAATCGCTCAGATTCGTAGAACACATTACTTATGAAAAGCAAGGAGTTTACGAAACAATATATCAGGGTAGCTAACCAAGTTATGATAGTCGTTATGGTATTAAACCAGGAAAGAAGTTATGGGGCTCCAAATAGTAGCGTGTAGAACGAAAACGGCGCGTGCGCCGCTTCTTTGCAGCCGGGTTCCTCAGGAGTGGCACCAAAACGACCGAAGATGTCAGATATGTATTTGCGAAATCGAGACGAAGTTGACGAGACCACTCATGACCCCCCCCCCCNAATGGACCCCAACACAGACCCTTCAATGCTGTTACTAAAGCAACCAGCAGCGTTGTCGCGCTACTCTGGCGCAAACAAACAGTTCACCAAGCTATTTCTAAACAATTCCTTCGGGCATGTGTGCGGTGTGTGCGGTCGCATCTGGTGCAAGGATATATCGAACTATGTGTTTCATTCATTATCCAATACCCTAACAAAACTGACATGTAATCCATGTTCGTTAGGTGCCACAAACGGCGATTTTCCAAAGGCAAGTTTTTTTGCAGTATTTATTAAATCAACTGATTTATTATTGACGAGTATGTGCCGTACCCTAAACGTACAATACATTGGGCATCGTTTAAGCCGGCGGTGGGATGCTGTCATAAACTTAAGGCTTCCGCCTATCTAGAGCTGTTTTCCGCGATTGATGCCGAGAAGCGCAGGAACGATAAAGGTGACACTACCTCGCGTATCAAGTGCGCCATCGCCACTACGCGCAGGGCTCTGAGCTGGCGTGTAGTGTTTTCGTCGCACTTTGTGTAGACCTACGTATGGGACTTTCAGAGGAGACCAGGTTTTTTGTATTGATGCAAAGTCTGCAGGAAGGTTCAATGCAGGCTCTTCAGTAGTTTTGTGTGTATCTGACACGTATATTTTGAGATACACCGCTTTGGAAAAGCCATTTGTACCTTTTTTGAAGTATTAAAAAAGGGTGTTTTTTAATGGATGCGACATCTTGAAAACACACTACAGCCCTTGCTTGAAGTGTGTGTTTTCTTTTCGTAGATAAGCACATTGGACGCACGTTTAGTAGTTTTCCAGTAAAACGTGAATTTCCTACATACTGCAACGCAGTTCAAGCACCAGGTACGGCACTGGAGCCTCGATGTTCGTTCCGCGTAGACATATAACGGCGTATTTCCAAACACTATTAATCACTGTGACGCACGTGATGCTAACATCGCGGCTAATGCCATGTTACTACGTGATGCATGTGCTGTCGCGAGCAGCTGGTCTTGTGTCCTGGGAGAGGAACATAAGGTCGCCTCGGGCATTCGTGCCACATCTGAAGAGGAAACTAGCTAGTCTCTAGGACATTCCTCTCAGACTGTTGGAAACACGCTGCCTTGATGGATCTGTTTATCGTACTTTACACTTTGTTTCGTAAACACTCTCTTTTTTTTCCAGACGTTGAATCCAGTGAGGCCTGGCATATTAAGACTTGTGCACCAACTTACAAGTCATGCGGGGGGTCTTTGTCCTCTAGCCCTCCCACGTTAAATTAATTTCTTCACTCACTCTCTGAAAATAACATATTTTCTAGAGTACACATATAGATTGATTGCTGTCGCAAAGTGAACAATAAATACTTTTCCTATGATTGTGAACAACTCATACTATGTAAAAGTTTTCTCTAAACTCTCTCCGTTGTCCTCTGAAATGGAAAACTTACTCTCTCATAATTGTAGTAAATAATATCGATTTATGAAGCAATTTAATCCGACACATTGCAAACGTACAATGTTTAAATTTTCCATTATAATCTGTAAGCACCTTTCTTCTTAAATTTTTTTAAAAGTATAAGTTAATGTTGTTTTTGCTCAGAATTAATAAGTATTCAGATGGAGTACCGAAGGAATGAAATAGGCGGTGTAAAAAAGAGTACCTCGGGGAAGCCCGCCGACCAGCGCGAAGAGAATCAATTCCGCATCTGTGAGATGTGAAGCCACTTGACAACCGCGACCTCAATTTGTCAGTATCCTACATTCCCAACACTCGAACGAAGTTATCGTTTCCAACAAGCTAGATGCGATATATATGTATATGTGTGTGTGCATGTGATGAACTCAATATAAATTTATTAAATTATCGCTGCTTATAGCTTTCTCCTTGTCTTTTGTCCACTTGAGAGAGCTTATCAGTAGGGTCAGGTGTTTTTCGCGAAACAATTTAATGCCCATGCTACACTTCAATATCCTACGTCACCAACCACAACTTTCTTTGGTTATTGGCCACGTGTCTACGCGAGAAGATATGTTATTATTTGACTGTGCCAATCGCAATACAGTTCTCCTATACTGAACGTCTTTGATTCGCGGACAGACACTTGAGGCACGTGACATATAAAATCATCCAACCATGAAAGTGCACATGATCAAAAGTATTTTGGAGTACTAGTCTTGAAATCTTTTCGCGGAAAACACCTGTCCCTACTTATCAGGTGTACCGACGAGTGGCTGTTAATGACCTATGCTCGAGGGCGTGGTCATATTACCATCCACCTATAACAACAGCGAACCGAATAAGTAGTGTTTATACATTTGATACGCTCATTCTCGTTCTTTATTGTCGAGCCACGTACACAGAGACGAGATGGCGTTGTGGTTCCTTTGATGTGGGCGTGCCCATTCTCTGATTGGCTGCACGGAGATATAGGAACGGGTATTGTGTCTGACTGGCTACAGCGTGTTGCGGAAGGTTTCCTATTGGCTCGGCAACCGGCTGGCGAGTAAGTTATCAGGCGCTGATTGGCGAACCGCGTTCTGACATGTTGCTGGCCAGTGGTGCCTTTTTTCTGGCGTGTGAGGTTGAAATTTGTGGAATAAGTGGATATTTCACCTCTATCTATATTTGTAGTACTCTGTGGTCAAGCAGTATTTTTAGTCGTGTGATACTTTCTGAGGGGAAGAGTCCTCATCTTAAAACTCCTAGATCACCGGACTTCACAATAAATATAATATATATGAACGCAGAAGGTTTCTAGAAGTCAGGGAATATAAATAAACGGTCGCCCTTATGGCATTCGGGCACCTTGTTGAAAGTGTTGATAAAAATTCCCAACGAGAGATCGAAGGCTCAGGTAGACGGCTCTAATCTGTCCAACAACATATTGACAAGTGTTTCTTGGTGAAATCTGTGCTTAATGGTAGGCAACAGTTTCATTGCTCAATCTGTGGCTGGGCGTATAAATCCTCTCCGCCAATAGGAAGCAAACAGGAATTCCAAGAACCGAAAATCACTACCGTTCAATTACCACCCGTTTAAATTAACGCTTATCGCGCGATCTGCCGTTTCGTGCGTAACTGGCCACATTTATCATCGCGTCCTCGTCAAGTTTTCAAACTTTAAATCGATTAATTATTTATACTGAGCTGCCTGCTCTACCGAGATACAGCCACTAGTGATATCCGACAGAAAAATACTGAATGTCCGCGATCTGATAAGCGATTATCGGGTTGAAATGGTAATTAAGGGGGGATATAACATGGAGGTAGGAGTAAACAGGAGATTGCATGTTGTGACGTAGTTGAAACCACCTGGAGATAGGCGGTTTTACTATGAACGCTCTAGCCACCATCACAGTAGTCCAAAACATCGTGTTTACGTTAGTATTACGTTTCCAGAAAGGTTACTTCCCTTAGAATTTGGTGTCGAACAAAGAGAATGAGAAATAAATAAATGTATTTAATAGTTCACTAGTTTTGGCTTGTATTAGTTGCTTAATCAAATAATTTTCTCATAAAGCTACCGACTGTGAGACCACATACGCCCAGTATTCTGTCATGGGCGACAATAAGCACGTGTCTAAGATATATTATAACAAGCATGCTACCGTTGTTGTGTAGTAAAGTATAGTTTACGTCCAGTTTTAATAATTATAGTCTTCTTAAAATAAACCTACGGTACCTGCTCGTATGTTGGCGACATCAAACTTGTTGATGTTGACAACTAAGTTTCGATACAAGAAAGGATATAGTTCTTGAAAGTGTTCGAATTTACAAAAATATGGCATTGGAGTTGATTTCCGAGTGTTAGTGGGCAAATGCTATAGGTATATCTAATGCAGGTTGCTTATAAGTAATGAGTGCAACAAAACAGCGACCAGAAGCATAGCAGAATTTTTGGAAGACAAAGTTCACATGTTCTAGAGCCACGAAAAAACAATAATTTGCTGGCCTTTACATTTTTAATTTCTAACACTTGCAATATGACTTCATCTTCATTTCCTAGTATACATATTTAATGTCAATATAGTAAATAGTTTCTGGTAGATAAATTAAAATCCGATTTTAATTATTCCCTTTCTTTACATTACATTAGTTCTCTGTTCTGATAGTTTTATATTTATTTACTCCTTATAGTAGGGTAATTTGGTTTATTGCATGTACACTATTGGCCAGGGATGTTACTTTAGTACATAACTAAAACACTGAAATTAAAATTTTTACTACATTGTCTGCACTGGGTAATCAAGCATTTTTTAGCAACTTTTCAGAAGAAAAAATGAGGGTGGGGGACATTTATGGATAATGGTTTTTTCTATATTTACAAAAATTATGTTTAAGCTTTCTCCAAAAGTGCAATTTAGTAGAACTTAGTCAGTCAAAAGACAAATTTTTTATTCAGCTCAACATAAATTTCCTCTTGGGGAGGAAAAACACTTTTTATTTTATTTGAAACAATATAATACAATATAATTGGTTACAATGGGATATTATATCTATAAGAACACTCTTAGAGAGATAATAGAGCAACCGCCCTATTATCATGGTTACGTTAGACTGTATGCAATCTTATTTGCCAACTTTTTAGGTTAGTTTAATTATATTAGGATACATTGCTGAACTACAATGGGCGCAAGGTGCATGCACCGCAATGTCGATAACAAGCGCACGTGTACTAACCACTGCCAAAGTGCTCCCACACATACTTGTGACGGAATTTCTTTGATTTTACATACCAACTCGTGCAATTATTATTTGTAGTGTGGAATTCTCCTCTGGATACATTAAAAAATATTCAATTTCAATTTTTTATAACCACGCTGCAGAAACTTGACAACCCCCTCTAAATAAAGCATTGTCGCTAGCAGCAGTTTATTCACTGAACCTGCAATGCTGGTTGCAGCAGTAGCCGTCTGCTGCGGCAGCGCTCTTGCCACGCATCTTGTATTAGTGGAAATAAAATGTGATTTACAAATAACCCATAATTCAAATAATGCAGTTTAGCTGCATTTATAAAAATGGGAAGAAAAAATTGTAAAAAATGACATTTTTCCGCACTAAAGATAATGCTGTCTCCCTGGTATTTTCTGTCGTCTGAACAAACCAAAAATAAGTTGAGAAATGTATATTTAATTTAATGTGAGACTTGCTGTATGTATTCAGTCAGAGCACATCACATAAAAAATTTTTTTAACATATTCTTTTCTATTTTGGTGTTACTTCTTGGCCATTAATCTAACAGTTGTTAATCATAGTGATAGATTTGGGAGTCACTTAGCTGAGAATTTCATTGTTGATTGGGGTGAAGTGAGGTGGATATGGAGCAGCAATAAAATGTAATGGTGGGGAAAACCACAGAACCCTGGGAAATCCAACCAGCCAGTGGCAACATCCGTCATGCTTCCCACATCCGAACATACTGGGCGACCTCGCCAGGAATAAAATAGTTTTCATAGAAAAACAACCATGCAAGATTTAACAGCTATACGTAAAATAAAATGTAGCAGATTAAATACACTGTTACGAACTACCTGTGTGTACACACATGCAGATATATATATGCACACATATATACACTTACAGAATAATATAATATTGCCCTTGAGATGTAGCTACACAAAGGTGACAAAAGTCATGGAATAGCAATATGCAAATATACACATGGCAGTAGTATCGCGTTCAAAATGTATAAATGGGCAGTGCATTGGTTGGGCTTTCATTTGTAGTCAAGTGATTCACGTGAAAAGGTTTCTGACGTATTATGGCCGCACGACGGGAATTAACAGACTTTGAACGCGGAATGGTAGTTGGAGCTAGACGCATGGGACATTCCATTTCGAAAATGGTTAGGGAATTCAACATTCCGAGATCCACAGTGTCAAGAGTGTGCCGAGAATACCTAATTTCAGGCATAACCTCCCACCATGGACAACGCTGTGGCCGACCGCCTGCACTTAATGACCGAGACCAACGATGTGTGCGCAGAATGGTCAGTGTTAACAGACAAGTAACACTGCGTGAAATAACCATAGGAATCAATGTGAGACGTACGACGGACGTGTCCGTTAGGACAGTGCGGCGAACTTTGGCTGTACTGGGCTATGCCAGCAGAAGACCGACTCGAGTGTCTTTACTAACAGCACGACATCATCTGCAGCGCTTCTCCTGGGCTCGTGGCTATATCGGTTGGATCCTAGACGACTGGAAAACCGTGGCTTTGTCAGATGAGTCCCGATTTCAGTTGGTAAGAGCTGATGGTAGGGTTGGAGTGTGGCGCAGACCCAACGAATCCATGGACCCAAGTTGTCAACAAGGAACTGTGCAAGCTGGTGGTGGCTCCATAATGGTGTGGGCTGTTTTTGCATGGAATTAACTGGGTCCTCTGGTCCAACTAAACCGATTATTGACTGGAAAGGGTTGTGTTAAGCTACTTGGAGACCACTTGTAGCCATTCATGGACTTCATGTACCCAAACAACGATGGCATTTTTATGGATGACAATGCGCCATGTCACCGGGCCACAACTGTTCGCGATTGGTTTGAAGAACATTCTGGACAATTCCAGCGAATGATTTGGCCACCAAGATCGCCCGACATGAATCCCATCGAACATTTATGGGACATAATCGAGAAGTCAGTTCGTGCACAATCTCCTGCACCGGCAAAACTTTCGCAATTATGGACGTCTATAGAAGCAGCATGGCTCAATATTTCTGCCGGGGACTTCCAACGACTTGTTGAGTCCATGCCACGTCGAGTTGCTGCACTTTGCCGGGCAAAAGTAGGTACAACATGATATTAGGAGGTATCCCATGACTTTTGTCGCCTCAGTGTATATATCGCAGGGAGATGATAAAACCGGAGATTTGATCAAATCCCTAAGGTAGATGATCAATTCACGGAAGATGTTACAATGACAACTCTGTGGGGTGATTTCCCTAAAGAGAATAAGTGATTTGATCAAGTCCCTTAACTGTTTTAGTGAAAAGATGAAATAAAGAAGTCAGGACTCGCCCAAAGCGTAGCAATAAATTACGCACCGTGGCCGATTCCCAGCGCCAGCAGGAAGGTTCACTACTGGTGTTATGGTAATTTCAAGGCTCGCCGGCAATTTTTTTATAGGTAATGAGGCTACCAGCTTCAAGTATAACATCTTTTGACTAAAACAGTTAAGGGACTTGGTCAAATCACTTACTTTCTTTAGGGAAATCACCCCACATAGTTGTCATTTTAGCATTTTCCGTGAATTGATCATCTACCTTACGGATTTGATCAAATCTACTTTTTTATCATGTCCCTGCGACATATAAACAAGCACTGCTACAATATTAATAAGATGATAAATAACACAGTGCTCAGATTGTAACTTGTTAAACCTCTACTGCACCTGTATGTCAGCTGTTGTGGACACCAGACCTGTTAGTGCAACAGCAACAAACTCCTCGCTTGAACCTGTATATTGAAAAGAGGGGCGTGACAGAGCCAAGAGTTCCCTTTGGGCTCAACATGGAGCATATATTGCTTATTTTTTGCACCAGGTTTGCCAGTATGGATACAAATTAGGTATTTGAATTTTTGTTTGTAATTCAATTGAAATTTACTAGAAAGACTGCATATTTGGAGTGTGCGCCTTTCCAATGCCCACAGTTAAAAAACTTCATTAGTTACTTATCTTGTATATAGTCTATGAAGTATCCTAAGATTACTTGATCATAAACCCCTTTGCATCAATACCCATATGCAATGAAGTTAAATTGAGATGGTTCACAGCATCAGAATCAAATAAACTAAAAAATCTTCTGGTATGGTGAGCTTTGCACTTATGGTACCTTCTACATCTAGTTACTATTTGCTAGGCTACATGCCTCAGTAATATGCACACACTCACTGCGTTCGGCATTGCTATATAACAGCTAACTCTGGCATTGCAGCATGTCAGTAGAATATTTTCTGTAGAAGTAAAGATTCCCTTTTAAAAATTAATTACTCATAAACACAATACTACTTTTACCTGACTTACCTATCCTAACCTAGAATTCAAGAGATTTCACAGAAGATTCTTGCTAACATAACCTTAAATAATAACATTCCTGCATAAATCTAGGTGTCGAAAAACTGGTCCTTTAATTATTTGTTTTTTTTTACCAGTGCCCAGAGGAGTAACTGAAGGAAAATGAAAATTTGGGAAAGGGATTATCGGCCAGATAAATAGTTGATTTTAAGTAGAGTTGGGGTACGATTTATAACTTAATACTAACTTTTTCGACGTATTTGCTTACAGCAGAAAACTGAGTTTGTGTTTTGTATACAAAATTGTTAAAATATTTTGTATTTCAGCTTAACCCCTTAACGTGTTATGCCGACTATACTCGTTCACGCAAGACATGTTGCAAAATAGATAAAGTGATGGTCGGTACTGTACAAGGTAAGAGACTAGCGGTAATACAAACAGCGTATTTTTCTTGGCTATTGGAATTGATGACAATATAGGCCTATAACATTTGCAAGTATTATTTTCCCGATTTTCCCAAAAGCCCCTTTTCTATATAATTACCAAATTAATGCATTGAAGCAAAATCTAAAAAGTTTAAAAGACCTATTCTATACCGCAAAAATGAAAAAATTGCTGATTTGGCAGATTATGTAATCAAAACTAACCAATTACCATTCTCTTGATTACACGCCTGGGCGAGATATACTGCCACTTTACTGACATAACTGACAACAGTTTGACAGAACAGAATTATGTCACACTGGGTTCCTTCAGCTAAATCCATGCCCATGTCGTTGCACTCGAGTTGTTTCAGAATAAACACAGCGGCGTTTCTACAAGTAGCAGACAGCTATTAATAATATCAACTGTTATATTCGATTTTAGTACGGTTTAAGTTTTATCATAACTTTTAAAAACTGCTATAGTCCTCAGAAAGTTATTTCGTGGCATATTTTCAAGACAAATATACACGAAATGGGAAGCAAATCAACCTAAACGCCGTACAGAAAACTTCCATGAAATTTAAACAATTCGTAACCTTACTTATGTAACGGAGAAATTTATACTTATTAAACTGAGACAAGCACACCCACGCTTTATATATATTATCGTTAGGGTCAAAAAGGGTTGCACGTTAATTCATATATATTTTAATAATCTTCAAAACACACGTGTGGGAACAGCTGGCACAATGTTTTGGGCTACTAATGATCATGTGAACTTTACACCAGAAAAAAACCGTCTAACTCCACAATAAAAATTGGCTTCATTTGTTTTCACTGCACGGTATAAGACATAACTGGCCCTTGGTATATAACCGGTTTTAAGCTCGTTAGTTTTTGCATCCCGTGCCTTCCTTTGCACAGTTTTGTACCGAGCCATTTAGCCACTAGATATTGAGTTACACACTTTCTGGGACTGTTAAGTTGGTTTGGGTGTGAAAGCTGCATTGAAGATCATAAATATTTAATTTCCTAAGATTGGTGATACATCAAACAACTCGCTGGTATATATAAAAAAACTAAACCGATAAAACCGAAACGAACATATAAGCTGTCTGCGGTTAATTAAGTATTTTAGAAAGCTCTGCTTACGATCTATCGATCTGCCTGTTTCCGTATCCTTACGACATATGTCAAATTAACATTACCGCGAAACCACTAACCCAGTCACTTCATTCATGCGCCGATCGAGTGAAACTTCGGAATTGTTAGCGACAGAAACACAGTACTTAAGTGGCAATTTCTAGTCCTTGCATTAAACAAATCAATAAATAAAATAATACCAGTGTTCACAAAACTTTAAACTACTTTCTGTAAAAACAACGTTAAAACATAGATCTAATTCTTTAACATCATTGCCAACTTTACTGGAAGCATGGAAAACAGTGTGTCCGTTAAAATATACATGAAATTAGGGGCAGTGAAGTTTCATTTTGCAAATACTTGTTTTAAAAGTGCTCAACCGGTAACCAGAAATAGTATTTTTAATGAAGCCGCTCTCTTTTTACTCAAACCTGCGAATTTTTGGTGAATCACAGGAATGTAATGCAAAATTACATTGACTTTAAATTGGCCAGTCATAGCAGGCTCGTACACACGTGCACTGCAGATTGAAACATCGCAATTACACGTTTTTATTCGCATGGAAACGCTGTACATCTGCAACGAGATAGTCTGCCACGATAACGCAAAATGTAATATTCTTTGCAAAAAAAAGTAAGTTACAGTGTCATGATATTCATGCTTTATGCTCGGCCACGTTTACACACGATCCTCTCTAGCATATATATATAATACACATAAACATAAATACACACATATGTACATAAATGCACTCACAAGTATAAAAAATTGCACGTGTGGCACCTTGAACGAGAAATACGTAATCGATTAACTATAAAACATATTTTTTTTCAGTACTACACAAATACCGCTACGAAAAACGAATACGTAGAACAACTCAAAATATCACGTTTTAAAAATATTGTAGCCACTGCTTGTGAAGTCAACGAAGACGCAGGAATATTACAATGACAAACATAAAATGATACTTGGCGGTGTGTGTGAGTGAACCGCACGTTACTCGCCCGTTCTGTTCAGCTCCGAGTGACAACGCTAGAATGTTGAGTTGAGTTGAGTTGAGAGATTTGAGCGGCTCTTAAAATAGAGCTCTTGAGAGCCGATGATGGTGAAATGAGGTGAGAATGTAGCAGCGCCGGAATGCAAGGGCGGGGTAAACGGGTGATCCGCGAGAAAACCCGCCGACCAGCGGCATCGTCCGGCACGATCCCCACTTGCGAAAATCCGGGAGCGACTTGGGCCGTGGAGGCATCGCTAGAAGTTAGTTGAGGTACTGACATGGCAGCTTAACAACAGGTGTCACAACAGGAATCTGTTTTGTGTCGTGCAGATAAACTAACCTGTTTGAGTCTGGTCGGGTCTCGAAGTTCATGTTTGCTATTGCTGCTGTACCGATAGCTTGCAGTTATCAACACCTTGAATTTTGTACGCTGTATACGGTGTAATTTCTGCGAGTTGTTCCAGATATAAGAGGCGGTTATGTTGCTAGGTGCCGAGATGATTTGTTGACTTGTGTTGGCGTTCAAACTTAGATATTCTTGCTCACTGGTAGGCCAAGCAACGGTAGCAGTTTACTGGAAATTGAATAGTATTGTTGAAAACTACGATTAATTTCTTCAATTATCTTGTGGAATGTGGAATTGTTGATATGTACCTATGTGTGTATATATAAACATACACACACACACATATATATATATATATATATATATATATATATATATATATATATATATANGGTTACTATGCTCCATCGCTGCTCTTGCCCCCTCCCTCCCGCTCGAGGGAGCGAATCAGTGTACATAGGACTGAGTTATAACTCGAGAAATGCGCGGCGATTTACAAATGCGAGCCACCGCGTTTGCCAGATAAACCTATCGAGACTCGTGTGCTCCTAACCTTCAGCGGAATGAATTTATGGGGTTATCTTTGAAATAATGTTCTGATCGTCACTTTTGTCTCTCTCAACGTGACTCGGGGGTGCGGGGAACATTCTAGATCGGGTCAGCGAGGCTACTTAAGCCATGACGGGCCTCCGAGCCGACAGTTTTAGAGTTTGGAGGATTGTATGACCTTAAGTGGTACGTGTTCGAAGACAGCGAAGCGATGAGCCAGCAGAGCCTCGAGTGGCGGCGAGAGTGACCAGCGAGAGTGAAGTATGTGGACTGTAGGCATAGGTGCTGTGGAGAAAGAGACTGGCGAAGGGAATATTGAACTGGATGCGTGAGTGACAGATAATTGTAATGATGGCAATAGGGATACTGAATGTGTGTTTATAATGAGCGTGAGTTAAGTGACTGTAACTAATAAAGACCTGTATTAGAATTGAGAGAGGCGGTAAATATTGAGCTCACTAACAAGAGTAATAGTGGAAATAGATAGTGTAATGTTGTAAATAATAGCTGTGTGAATAAACTAAAAATATTATATAATTATTTTATTTTTAATAAAGAAAAGGTTTTTATTACGAACTCGAACGCACCCCCTGGCATCTTGTAGCAATACGCATATAATACTATCATGCCGTGTGATATTTGAACCATTTTTAGTAAACAACGATAAGAACAAGTCCTGAGTCAAGTGATCCATCTCTGACAGGTGCGAAAGTTATGCACAAAGGAAAAGAAAGGACGAGGTTTATTTACCATCATGTGCGCCTTAAAGAGGGGGTTCCTCGTGTCTAGAAGGTGGGCACCCTTGTTAATATATAGCAGTTTAGGGCTTAAAACATTGCCAAAAGCTTTTCTGTAGTCGATGGCAGCATATGTAGTAAGTACACGCGCACGTAGCTCCAACAGGATAAACACGTATGTGAGAGGACTGGCGCTAATCTGGAGCGCGCTGCCATTCATTAGGGACAGAATGGATAAGTAACTATCCAGAAGTGAAATGGCGTTGCTGTTACTCTGATGTGGGTGCACTGTAAACAATACGTCCACAGCTTTCTGTAAAGCAAAGAAAACAGTTTCTTTGAGACTGTTTTGTTTACACTAACAATATCTTGCTTCAATGAAGAGGGAAGATTACAGAAACGCATCTTTACTGTTATTAAATTTTTTCTTTATATATATTGGTTTTATGGTGACAGTGGTTAGACTGCTCGCCTCCTACATACGCGAAACGGGTTCGATTCCCGGCGGGGTCGTTCCCGGATTTTCGCATGTAGGAATCGTGTAGGACAATGCCGCTAATTGGTGGGTTTTCTCGGGGTTCTCCCGTTTCCCCCGCCCTTTCTCACGTGACACTCATCGGCTCTCAAGACTTCGATGATAAGAGCCGCCCAAATCTCTCCACTCCACTCACATGGTGCTAGAGTGCTTCACCCCAAGAGAAACGTTTTTAGTTTTCATGCACTGTTCCCGTCAAAAACCGCCTGTATCATCATGTTTCCGCCTTCCAGTCCCGCGCTACTGAGGCGAAGCGGTCAGCGCGTCGTTGGCGTTGCTATGGTCTATTCGCATTATCGCAACACTTTTTAAATCAAACCTTTGAAAAATTGCCCCGTGTATGACTTGTTTCGTTGTTTCCTAAATATGGCATGTATTACAACCGTTTTAAGTAGATGGATTATGGGGACTTGGGTACATCGGGACCTGGGACCGGAGCGTCGGAGCTGTTCGTGCTCTGTCGTTCGACTGGTGGCCGTATTGGATCCAGGTGGCCTTGACCGCGGTAACCTTTGACCTTGAAATCCCAGAAAATAAAAATAAATAAAAAATCTAAAAAACGTATAAAATTATATTAAAAATATTAAAATATTATTTGAAAATTATTAAAACATTTATTTTACAAATGTATTTAAAAAAATTAATTTGCGGAGGTTTCCCTACCTTCCTCCTCCCATACTCATTCCACCATATTGGTAGGTGCAGCCCACCATCTTGGTAGGTATCGCAGTCACCGTCCGCCGTTTTGGTCGGTGCAGTCCAACATCTTGGTAGGTGTCATAGCCACCGTCCGCCATCGTGGTAGGTGCAGCCATCCGTCATTTTGGTCAGTGCAGTCCGTCATAATGGTAGGTGCAGTCCACCTTCTTGGTAGGCGTTACAGCCAGTTTGTAATTTGTTTATACATTACTGGAGTTTGTCTCTCACCTTCGTTCGACAGCCATTTTTTTTTTCGTTTGTCATTTGTTTAACATTTCTGGTGCTGTTCCCAGCACCGCGCCCAGCAGACGACTGACTTCCTCCCCTCCCCCCTTCCAATATATTTAATTGACTAGTTGCCCAACCCCTGATCCTCATTGGCTGATTGCATACGCTTTTCCAATATATCAAATTGCTCCGCCAATGTTTCTCATTGGCTAACACAGGTGCCCGATGTGTGTGGAACTCAATAAAGTTTTAAATGAATTTGTAAAAAATTTGTGAAACCCGGCGTGTGCATGGAAACTTAACATATTTTTATATAACAAAAATCGCATGAAATGTTTTGTAACATCCAAGGTTTTTGCTCGTTGGACTCGTACAACATCAAGCAGATTGCCATCTCGTACAGTGAAGAAGACGAGAAAACCAAAGTTTTCACTTTTTTACCTCCATGTCCATGGAATAACCTTGACGGCATCAAGCAACAGGTGTACGAAACGCATGGACTAGGGTGAGACGAGGGAAATATTCCGTATGCGGAAATTCCGGCAATGCTGGACTCTGCCATAATTCCCTATTACCTTGTGTATGTGTTTGGAAGACGCCAAGAGTCGACGATTCGCAATGCGTGCCCCATCGGAACGAACTTTGTAGACCCTCACAAGCATTGCTGCTTCCCGCAGTTTCGACAGCTCGTCAAGACGTACGACTCAAGACTTCATGAGTGCAAAAATAAAATATATTTCTGTGCTCCGTGCAACTCCGAAGCCCTAAGACTGTGAAGTTATGATAACCTGTGGTACATAAAAAAAACTACAAGAAACCCATGGTACATAAAAAAATATTACTTGTGTAATGCCCTCCAAGACTCAGAGAAGAAAAACGTGTAAAAAAGTATTTCTTGTATTATGCAGAAGAAGAATAATATTGTGATGCGTGTGCATATATAAATGTGTTGAAAAAATACAATTTTTTTAAATTTTATCTCGAGTTATATCCTCCTCACGTAAGTTCAAGAAATAACACTGTTGGTAAAGGATAAAAATATTTAGTATATATCTGTTTTGTTATAATTTAATGAAACAAAAAAATTAAAATCTGCAATGAGACTCTAGCTATCACTAATATAACATATGATATATTTTACATGTATTAACATAATTATTTATTAAAATAAATTAAGCATTACAGGTAAAACACATAGTAAATGAAGACGGCCTCGAAAATTATCTCTAGACGTGCCGTGTAGTGGCTGCAGAGACGACCGGCGTTAAGGTTGGCGCCGCATGCAGTATACACGATTTGATAGACATGAGTTGGACTGTGCCCTTCCTGCTGAACACGCGGCGGCCGGCTAGGCCACCTAGGAACGGAGGCGGGCAGCTCGCTCGCCCACAGCGGTGGCTTGATGCTAGCTATGCATAGATTGCTTACTCATTTATCATGTAAAACTTTAATACGTTGAAGAAATAACTCACGAATGTGAATTTATTTTATCAAACAAACTTTAATATGCCGGAAAAAAGAAACACGTTTTTGTCTTTAGCCCATTTGAGAATACACACAAGGGCCCACTGATAGCAGGGGCCAGGTTCGACACTTGAGAAAAATATACACGTTACCCTACTGATGAAAAAAATATACACATCACCATACTGATCTATCAAAAACATATAACATGCTGATTTATGAAAAAAAAAACATAACATACTGATTAAAAAATTATACCCGTTACCATACTGATTCGTGAAAACATTACAAAACATTCCTTAAAAATATATAACTCCCATCACATACATTCCAAACACCTTGAAAACAAAATTAAACCCAGCACACAGGGAAAATATGATGTATAGAAGTCTCTGCACCGTCCATTCCTAATTAGCTTCACATTAGTTAACAAGGCTTGGAATATTTCGCATGCAAAACAGAAATCATAGAATAAATATTTATTATGTCAATGACATCTAATGGGAAACAGTAAAGAGTAAAAAATTATTTTTAATGTTCTTGTTAGTACACCCAAAAAAACACATGCCTACACCAAGTTAAGAATATATACCTATATGTATTAAATGCGTCATTGTTTAACTCCAACTTTAAAAATTATAGAATGAATCTCACACCCATGCGTTCATACATAACAGCCCGCATGCATTGGGCGTACAACAGGGATAAAAATGAAAGAACGAGCTCATGTGACGATTTATTATATTAAATATCATATGTTTACATTAAATGAAACTTTTAGCAGGGTTTTTATGCGAAAATGGCTTTCTCGACAATCCAGGAGACGTTACGTTTAGAGTGTCCCAGTCACCGCATGCACACGCGACCATTACATTGTTTCAGCATCTTCTCCACCAAATACATGTCTGGAAACTACGTAGGCCAGATCTCTTCTATGTAAAATCCGCCAGTGATGAATTCGCCACGTAGGTCCTCGAGGTAACACATGTGTGGGTACGAGTGTCGTATACTCATCACCTTGTACGACTCTGCAGACCAGTTCTGACGGAAGCCTTTGTGGATAACTCCCCGTTTTTTTTAATCCGCACCAAGACACCGATATTGGCTTTAGGCTTGCGCAAGTCCCTCTTCTTCAGAATTGCATTCACGGCCCGAACCAGGGAGTCGTTTTATGTGTTCGGGCTTCATGCGATTAGTAGAACGAATGGTAGAATTGTACGAGCGAACGAGTATTAGGATTATATCCAACCACTTGTAGTTTCGGTTCGCCTTGAAATGTCTCCGCAGTTTAGCTTTCAGCGTCCTGTGAAAATGCTTGACAATGCTAGCCTTGCGCCTGGAGTATGTCGAATAATAATTTATGCCATACTTTTTCATCAGTGCACGAAAAGTTGTATTAAAATATTATTTACCATCGTCTGTGTGGAGATTTTTCGGTATGCGTACTTCGCGCAACACATCCACCAGGTCTTTCGTGACGCCGCGCGCATTATTATACTTGAGTGACCTGGCCCAGGCATACTTGGAACTAGTATCGATTATCGTCAAAATGTAGCGGTGACCTTTATTCACACGAGCAAAGTCTTGCATTTAGATATCACGTCAAATTGGAAAGTATCGTCCAGGCCTTTCATGACGTATTTTCTGTGTGGGTAATTTATCCTATCATATTTGTGCGGCTCGTCAGCAACTGCATACTTGCTCATTTCGAAATGTAGCCCGCCTCCGCAAGTCCTTCGATGATAAAAATTATATCATTCGTGTGCGAGCGGTTTCCTGCTGCCTGCGAAGCAATCAGAAGTCTCAGCCTATCTACTAACTCATTCGGATCATCCCAACACTGATGGTAGATTTTTTCTCCACTCTCTATTTTCTGAGTAAAACCCGAACCACCAATATCCCGTCTGGCTATAGTGGGGAATTTTTCGTGCGCCTTGTCTTTAAATCGATGTGATGCAGAGATATTCTCGGCGTAATATGCGCGACTTTGCTTTAACAAAAGTTAACAAAAGGCGGTACTTGCGCAAATCCGATTCGGTGTAGTGTCCAGGGTGCCTACGAAACATAAGTTCGCTCAAACCCTGCGTGGTTTTCACCTTGTGCTTGCCGATCTGCAGTAAATCCCTGGGAAAAAATAAAACTTCCTTATTTCCAAGGTAACATTTTCCACCACTTTTCTGCAAACCATAAGTCTTGTCAGCAGTACGGCCAGAGTAGGAAGCTATATAATGAGATAGAAGAGTGCCCACATCGGCCCTGTGCTTTCCTGTTCGTTTCCGTTCTCGCGCACGCAGCAAATCGACCAGGGGCTAATCGTCTTCGTCGCTAGTGATGCCACCTTCCGATTCGAACAATTCCGGGTTTATTTTCCACTCACACGCCGAGGTCGGTTCTTCCACCTTGAGTTCACGTTTGATTTCAATGCAGGCATCGTCCCCGTCAATCGTTTTTTCTTCTTCTAATTTCGTCAAGCCAGAGTGTAACAAGTTTGATAGCCTCCTCCCTTCGATTATCGTCTACCATTCTGTTATTTTTCGCGAGTAAGTACTTAGTTCGTACCGCGTCAATCGCTCGATGAAGCTCGCTTACGAATTAGGTTCGGTTATCCATCGTTCACTGAGTGGAAAAGGCGTTTCGTATATGTATATATATCGACCTCGTCTTTTTGTAGGAAATCATTCGCGATTTTTTGAAATTGCTTTTTCAATATTTTCAAGCTGTCCGATACACGTATCCAATATCTTCTTGCTAAGACTCGCAACATCAGTTTTCGCAGCCAGTTTAGACATTAATACATTTTGTAGGTCCTTCAATTCATGAGGTCGATTTTCCGCGCCTCCACGGTTGCTATGCGTTTATCGACCGCCACCAAATCTTCAACCACTTCATTTTTCCCAATTTTCAATTTTCGACCGATAAGGTCTTCTCTGCGTGTAATGGTGAAGCGATTTTGCCCACATTCAAGGTCATCGTGATGATCGATGCCGCCAAATTTGGAAATGTTTCCGTGACTCATGGTTGCATTCGTTGGATAAACTGGTCGAATCCACGCCTGTTCCTGGCTTTATGTAGCGAGCGGTCCTTTACGATTACCAATATACCGAACTTGTCTTTCCAACACAAATAACACATATCTTTGAATTCTGCAAATGTCATATCTGTATTTACGTGATCGTCGGTAACATGGCCTAAATTAGTGTCGTCCATGCGGAACAAAACGAGGAAATTCACATAGTCACGAAGCAGTTGTTTGGGTACCCTGGAATAAGTTTGACTGAGGTACAAGCAGTCCACGTTCGCGGGCCGTCCCATGCTAAAGTATTCTTGAATACAAGTTTGTTTTTCGCAGGCAATGCCATCGAAGACAAATATCGAGTTTGGAAGAGCTTCGATCGGAAGCATCACCTTCTCGTTTTTGCTGCAGGGGAAATAACCCACGCCATCCACGGCCTGCATTACTCATGCCAATCGCTGTTATTTCGGTTGCTGGAGCGATTTTGAATAAACATATACATTCTCGAACCGAAGGCCATTAGATTCTTCCAGCAGGCTCAGTAGGACACATGTTTTCCCACATCCAGACGGCCCACAAATCAGGTCTCGCACGCTATTAGGCAACCTGGCACCATGATGTGATTCGTGCTCGGTATCGGCATCTTCCCCGGTGATACGCACGGGGAGACTAATGTCCTGTTCGATTACCTCCACTATTTTGAAACAAAACTGTATAAAAGAAGAATATTTATAGTGTGATCGCTCAGTTTAATTCAAGGCGCCATAAGGTGAAGACGGTGGAATCCGGCAGTGGGGTCGTCGATTAACTTATCAATAATCTCCCGTTCGAACTTTACATTCCAGGATACAGGTATGTGGGCCGGGAACAAGGCTAGCTGAAATGCTGTCACGCAACAAGACGGGCATAAACGCCCTTGACGAAGAGTGCAAGCAGCATGACATTGCCTATTCGCAGTACAAGGATCTGCAAGCTAGGCACTAGGCAGACAAGATACTTGCACAGAAGGCCGACGAAATAAGAAAATCGGCAGCCCCTGGGCTCGGAGAAAAAGTAGCCACCTGGGGCATATCCAACATCTTGAAAGCCAAGGTTAAACTAGGCATGGGTCTACGTTCAAGCAAAAGGAAATTGCAGCGCCCTCCAAGGACCAAGAGGAAAGTGAAGGACAAAGTAGGGGGGTTCCTGCCCACACTGATACCTGCAATCGGTGCTTTGACCGGTAACGCCGGGGCAGTCATGAATATTGTAAGCGCCTTGAAGCGGGCTTCAAGCGATCGAAAACAGGCAGAGGAAACTCACCGGCATAACGGAAAATTGTAAGCCATCGCCATGGGGAAAAAATGGTCAACGGCTTTACATTCGTCACCCGTATCGTTGAAGAGGAGGATCAAATGGGGGGAGTAGGAAAAAATCTAAGAAGGAAATCAAAGTGTATCTGCCTAGACACCCACTGACGAACGTGGATTTGGAAATGCTGTTTGCGCGCAGTGTTTATGAGATATTATTTGCCCCCTAAATCAAAGATGCACGAATGTGCCACCCAGACCCGGTACAACTGGGTGGCCTATGTAAAAAAAAGGGCAAACACGCAGACTATTATGATAGTTTTAGGAATCTGCATTTTACGCCCGAATTGCGTGAGTTTTTGAAATATACCAAAATAACGGACAATTACGAAACGGAACAGATGCCTAACACGTGGAACAGTGACACATGTGTCTGCGATTTTTAAGCAATCGAGATTTCCAGTGATAAACTGAAAAAAAAAAAATATATATATATAATTCGCAGGGAATAAAAGATGTGTGTGAGCTGTATCAATCTCATCAGTATGTCGGTATCTATCATTCTGAGTGGTCAACTGTCCGAGCTGCGGGCCAGCTTTCACCCTCTCTTAGAAATGGAGGGTGAATGGTGTGTGGGGCTAGTGGATTTTCAAACTTACAACTCCATATCCAACATCGAGGAAAATAAAAATTCCAGTTTTCGGTATTCGCTTACGGAGGCAGCGAAGGAAATCGTCATTCCCACTAGGGCGCACGAGTTGAAAGATATGGAATACTTCTGGAAGAAATCGTTGCAGCACGACATTGCATTCGAACTGCACGGGAATCCGAATACTCTGAAAGCCGAAATGATTTGCACCGCAGATGCAGGTTTCACGGAACCGGACACGATCGGACTCATGATGGGGTTCGAAGCCCACTGGCTTCGAAGGAGGAAAAAAACAATTATCGTCGAGTGTGGTCAACATCTTTCCGGTTAACGTCATACGAATGAACTGTAATTTGGCATGTTGCAGTTACGTGAATGGGAAACTGAGCCGCACTATTTACGAGTTCGCCCCTATCTTAGGTCGTGGATATATTAAATCGTAGAATGTCTAAAAACGCTAATTTAATTCCGATTGGTGCAAAGAGTATCCACGAAGTAGTCGTTTCGATCGTGAACCAAAACGACGAACTGATAAATTTCCGAAACTAATAAATCACTTTGCGCCTGCACCTGAAACGATGGGACTAACTTTCACCGGGAAAACAAAAATGTATAAATGCGTGCGGCACATCGAACACGAGATCAGTAAGCCAAGATGACTCGTTGCGCTAACATCTGAAAACGCAGAGTTTTTCCATGTCCTCGGTTTAAAAGTAAATCGCCATAGTGGACGAAATCCTCGACGTGGATCAACGCCTAGAATTCGACGATAAATTTGATAAAATAGAGATGCACTGTTACGAGCCTTATCTTGTCGGGCCTTTCGCTCTCGGAAGGGAGGTTCGAATACCTATATAGCATCAAAATTATTACACATTGACTAGCCAGTCCTTTGTGCTCATAAAAGGCAGGCTAATGAAGGCAGATGGGACCCACATGACCACCACCAAGTTGGTTCGAAATGGGGTTCTGCACCTCTTCGAACCCGTAATGTACGAGATAAATGGCGTCGCGGTCGACCAGTCGCGAGATGTGGGCATAACCTCGTCGATTAAAAATTGCCTCTCGCTCACGTTCAACCCTCTCTCTGCAGCCAAGATGGCATGATGGGGAATCGAAGATAACTACAGTGTTCCTATTTACGCCGAAGTCATGTTCGAAGTATGCGTTCCGCTCTCCTTGCTACTGGGATTCGCCGAAGATTTTATGAAAATAGCAATTGGAGCGAGGCAGGAGCTGGTGATTACGCTGGCCACATCGCATTTGGATGCCATGTTGAGAATCGGAGAAAAACCGCAGCCCGTCTCTCTTACTTTGAACACAATATAATGATTTGTCCCTCACGTGACCCCGAGCACCCGCGAACGTGTTAAACTGTTAAATTACGCCAAGAAAGAAAAAGTGATCGAAATAGCATTCATAAGTTGAAACCTGGTCACCTGCCCGGCCCTGTCCGCCACCACGCGAAATCATTGGGTTGTAAAAATGTCTTCCAGCAAAGAAAAACCGCCCTACATCATACTGGTGCTTCAGAGGAACAAACATCATAGTGTCGGAGTCGACAAGTCTACATTGGACCACTGAAAAGTGGAAAACATAAAGATATTTTTGAATAAGGAAAGCTACCCGTATATCGACTTGAACACTACGTTCGACCAATAAGGTTTTACTTTGCCATATTATATATATATTTGCAATTCCAATCATCGTATTATGGACTCGAGGTGCATCCAATTCTGGGCCCCGAAAATTTCCGAGACATGGCACATTTACTGGTATTCGATGGATCGAAGCAGAACGAGCGCGTGCAAAATGGTAGGTCGACTGCCGTATCGAAATAATCACCAAGGAAAACGTGCCCGTGAATACCGCAGTCACTGCTTGATACTCCATGACAGGATCGTTCAGTACGAATGTTTTTCCGGCCTGGTAAAAGTGATCAGTTAATTAAGCATGTAAATACGCATGGAGTGGGGACTCTCATTTCAGTCATCAAAAGTACTGTAACTGGTAAGGTTTATGGAGCCAAGACGACTTCGTGCTCAAGGAAATCGCAGTCACGAATTGTCACGGCGTGGCTCGAACCCGCAACTTCCAGCCTCCGCATCCATGTAAACTGTTTGACGAAAAGAGCAAGAAAACAAACGCCTGGTTGACCAAGTACTTACACGGGCTGTGCTGGGACGAAGGCAAGAATCCGTATCATCAGGTGGGAAACGTGCTAAGCGACTTGCTGATGCAGTACTCGCGAGGACCGAGTTAGGTGGTGGGCACGAGCAGAATATTTGGCTGAGTAATTTTTGCATAAACGAATTGGAAAGAGTCGACGTACAGGACGATCATAGGCGTCATTTTCCTTTGTAAAATGAGGAAAGAAACGGATCGGAGTTCTTTGGTTGGCGCTTCGAAAAAAGCCCAGTTACTTTACGAGTGGCATGCTCATTTTACGGAGTTATAAACACGGTTATATACTGCAGAGCAAAAAAAAAAAACTGGTATAGGCGTGCGTATGCAAATAACAGAAGTATTGAACCAATCAGAGTAACGCGATGAGGTCAGCAGCGCAGTAGGCAGCGCCTATATAAGACAAAAAGCGTCTGGTAAAGTTGCTAGATCAGTTACTGCTGCTTCAATGGCAGGTTATCAAGATTTAAGTGAGTTTGAACGTGGTGTTATAGTCGGCGCACGAGAGATGGGACATAGCATCTCCGAGGTAGCGATAACATTTGGATGTTTGCGTACCACCTTTTCACGNATGAGTGTACCGTGAATATCGGGAATCCGATAAAACATAAAGTCTTCGACATCGCTGCGGCCGGAAAAAGACCGTGAACGAACGGGACAAATGACAACTGACGAGAATCATTACATGTGACAGAGGTGCAACCTTTTCTCAAATTGGCGCAGATTTAAATGCTGGGGCATCAACAAGTGCCAGCGTGCGAACTATTCAACGGGCCATCATTGACATGGGCTTTCGGAGCCAAAGGCCCACTCATGTACCGTTGTTAACTGCACGACACAAAGCTTTACCCCTCGCCTGGGCCCACCAAAACCGCCATTGGACTGTTGATGACTGGAAACACGTTGCCTGGTCTGACGAGTCTTGTTTCCAATTGTATCGGGTGGATGGACGTGTACGGGTGTGGATACATCCTCATGAATCCATGGACCCTACATGTTAATAGGGGACTGTTCAAGCTGGTGGAGATCTTTCATGGTATGGGGCGTGTGCAGTTGGCGTGAAATGGGACCTCTGATACGTCTAGATACGACTATGACAGGTGACAGATACGTAAGCATCCTGTCCGATCACCTGCACCCATTCACCCGACGGACGTGGACAATTCCAGCAGGACAATGCGACACCCCACACGTCGAGAGTTGCTACCGAGTGGCTCCAGGAACACTCTTCTGTCTTTAAACACTTCCATTGGCCACCTAAATCACCAGACATGAACATTATTGATAATATCTGGGATGCCTTGCAACGTGCTGTGCAGAAGAGATCTCCACCGCCTCGCACTCCTAATGGATTTGTGGACTGCCCTGCAGGATTCATAGTGTGAATTGCCTCCTGCATACCTTCATACATTAGTCGAGTCCATGCCACGTCGTCTTGCGGCACTTCTGCGTTCTCGCGGGGGACCTACATGATATTAGGCCAGTGTACCAGTTTTTTTGGCTCTTCAGTGTATACCACGTTGCATAAACATTTTTTTTTTTTTTTTGGTAGGCCAGTCAGCGTTTGAAAAGAACTTGCAGATGTGATTTCGTACGATGCAGAGTCGGAAAAAATACAGCTATGTGCTGGTGCAGATGCAAAATTATCTTCAACTAGCGAACCGGCCCGGCTTCACCCGGGCACAATTGTGTTTTACAGTGATACACTAATAAATAAATTGGGAAAAAACAATTCACTTATGTGAAAACAGAATTATAAAATTATACTATGCTGGCCTAGGCTTTTAGCTGATTATGGCAACCCAAAAGCAAGGAAATATTTTTTACCCAATTGCCAAGGAGTAGGGTATTGTTTTTGGAGTGTATCTGTGCAACTATCGCGTAGTTACCACATTTCCGCTTTCCAGCGTTGATGTATGGAATCAAAACGTGAGTTTCATCACGTTGTAGCTTTAGAAATAGGTGTACCTAGGTATTACTTTTTGCGCTCTGCTGAGGGATCTTAACCGATCACCAAAGTTAAACAACGTTCCCAGCGGCACACATTTGGATGGGTGGCCATTTAGTGGCATAACATCTGAGCGCTTCCGGGCTTCGGAGGGCACGTTTAACATTCGGTACCTGTTGTTATCGATTCATAGCAGTCGTTTCGCCATTTCAAAGGTCCTTGGGCGGCTTGATAAACTCTGACACCAGAAGGAAAAAATATTTCGGTCACTTTCCCAGCCGTTGCAGAATTAAGTTTTGTTGTTGTTCCACAGGAACCGTAAAATTTTCCGTGATAAAAAGTAGCATAAGTGCTATTCCAGGACTTAAAGTACCTACATACCAAATTTCATCAAAATGCGTTCAGACGTTATGGAACTTAGTGGTAACAAACATACACACACACAGACTTTAGCATTTTTAATATTAGAAGGATAGTTGCTGCGAACACCTGATGCAAGTCCTATGCGTGATCTTATGCTGTGTGAAATACGAAGATACCTGATCATGTTACAGTCACATGTATAAATGACGTCATTCCACAATGAGAAAAATAAATTATGTAAATAAATTGAACCAGAAATAAATAAGTCGCCGAGTCGAGCACTAGTCACAGTGGGAACAAGATGACGTCATTTCATCCCGAGAACCTGTACGTCTTGTCATATTCGGACGCCTCTAAAATCACCTATTCGTCCTGGGAGTCTAGATCACTACATACCTACGAAGAAAATTGTGATGGATGGGACCACTGGTTACAATCAGTGACTCCGGGTGATTGCGAGCTTACTAAATAGTTAATAACTTGCTGTACTCCTGGGAATTGCGTGGTTCAACACATGAAACAGGATACGACTTTTCCAGCAACCGTGAACCAGGTTTTGGAATTTGCAAAAACTTCGAGTCGAGGTAAGGTCGACCCTCCTCCTACGACTATCGAAATTCACACCCATGACTGCTCCACCCAGGTCTGCGTACAAATTCTGGGGAGCCTTCATCGAACTGTGAAGCGTGCCCATGCAAACGCTCACGTGTGACGTCACCTGCTGCCGCCAACATGGGTTCGTCCACGACCGACTTTAACTTGGAAGAAGGCAATTTTAACATGTCAATTCTACTGCTTCAAATCGTAAGTCAAAGACTGCTAATAATTTTTTACGAACATGTTTTGGCTCGCACATTAAATGTTTAAAGACTCTCGAATTTTACGTGTATGTATAATTTTTTAATTTGTGTAAATAAAACATACATGTATAAAAATGAATTATCTGTGTATTTATATTTTAAACCTTTTCTTTTTTAAATATAACGTTCAATTTTTTACCAAGTAAATAAAGTGCGGAGAAAAGAAATAGTAGTGAAAATTTTATCTAAAAGATTGGCTTGCGAGAACATGTAGTACCGAAGGAGCAAGGGCGACTCTTGCCACAAACGTATACGGACTTTAAGCAGGCGAAGGAAACAGGAAAGCTTGGCGGAGTAATTCTCTACGTCCGCTCGGACGTACCCTGTAACACGCGCGCCGCAAGCCAATCAAAATATTGCCACGCTGGGTACAATACGATTTTCCTGGCGGCTAGTTGCGTTTCCGATCTCGTGCTTTTTTTAGGGCGAGGATTACTCATTTTAGTGTGCTAAACTAACTTAATATACATCTAAACTAACTAAGTTTTTAAATACGTATTAGAAAAGGTTTACGAATAATGATGATGTATAGTTGTTATTTTCGGAAATTTTTTCCCACAGATATGGTACATTACACGTTTCCTGGAAAATTTTTTGGAGTGACCAAGAAGCAATTGTGATTGCACCTTCTTTGGCCGCAGTCACACGCGTGTTGTTATATATAACGTATTGCGTAACATTTCCAGACGAAACCGTTTGCTTTGAAATACTAGTGATGATAGGGGCGACTATTTTTAGCAATGGATAATCTTGATGAAATTTCCACGACCACCAGGCGCACTTTACTTGCATATTGTAAAACGTAAATTAAAAAAAGCAGTTCTTTGACAAACGCTCACTCATTTTCAGCAATATGTAAAATTTGCTCTAATTTAATTTTAGCGTTACAAAAATAATTTTGCAGCTAGTGTAAAACAAAAATTTTTTTAATCTAAACGTTTTACAGTTTGTTATATTCTCCCAATTTCTACTGACAGAGGCGTTGGTTATGACCATCGCCAGTAATTAAAAGTCTGTCTGCCACGATAAAACTTTCCGTGCGATTCCGGGCGGAAGCCTCCACGAGACCTGCTACCCGGGCCTGCATGCAAGCAGTTATCGAGTGTTCTTTGGAATAACCTATCGAACGATACTTGTTGCCGCACAAGTAAAGGCGAGTTCTTTTTTTTTATGATTGTACTTCTGCAAATGTGGTTCAGGAGCCATTTTCACTCACGACTTCAGCATTGTGCATTCATGCTCAGAGCCTAATCGTTTTTGTTGTTATAACTGGAAATTTTGTTTTAAATAAACAAGAATGTGTGCCATAATTTTCACACAATGATGTTTTGAAATCAGTTAACATTTTCGTGATTTTTATTTACTATTTACTAATAGTCTTACGCTCCTTATCAAAACAAAATAAACAAAATTACTCCTCCACCCTCTCTCTCTCTCTCTCCCTGATGGGCTAAAATTTCAACCTTGTAGGAGACCTTCCACCGAAAATTGCACACAACCAATTACGAAAACGTCCATGAAAAACGCCAGCAGTCTGCCAAATATTCTATAGAACCATCCATATAAGCGGTCATGCAGGCTTGCATGAAATCGTCCAAGGAATCTTCCATCGTGTCATACACGCTTAAGAGACTAAATGGCGTCCAGCTTGCGTAAATATACTTCAAAACTTAGCAATAATTGTGTACAAAAATTAATGTACGGCAGATGTGAAACATTTTAACACAAAATTTTACATCGTCAAACGCTAAGCGTATACTGCAGATAAGCGTACCATGGGGTAAATAAATTAGCATCATACGATCTCACATCCCGCAGTTCCCTGTTAAACATCTAGGCCATGTCTCGACCAGCAACATGATGGAGTGAACTCTGTGGCGTAACACATGTAAGAGCCACGTGAATCTAACCAACAAAATCATTTTAAATGTTAATTCGTTTTTAGAAATATACACCCGACTTGATGTTTTCTAAGTTAATTATAGCTCGCTATTTACGTTGAACGTTTCTGCAGTATGCCACATGCTCTGTAATCTACTTAATTAGGTAAACTTTCGGTACTCCCCCCCCCCCAAAATACCAGATTATATAGTACAGCAAACTATCACTGAATACTATTCGAATTTTCTTACGTCATAACAATTGTTATCCGAAAAGTAATCAAAATAGATTTATCACGTTCTTAAATTTTGCCGTCGTCCATAGGAAGGAAAATATTCTGCATTAGAGACATTTTTTTATTCAAAAGCCATAGACAAAACCAAAACAACCGTTGGCACCACAAAAAACGTTTCATTCTAACCACGAGCACTTTCACCATCGATACTTCTCGGTTCGTGATCTGTATACCGCCCCAGAGTACGCGAGTCTGCTACGATATGGCTTCGTGTAGAGTAACCTATAATTATTTATATATAGGTAACACCTAACTTATGTATTGAATAATATTTTAATAATAAAATAAAAAAGTAACTAATAACGTACAAGTTTGTTGACCATAAATAATAATACAACATGTTAATTATCACGATCTTCATAGAATGGCTGTATTTGCTTAATTACTTTTAATTTGTGTGTGCTTTCCTAATGTAATAAACTAGTTCGTAACAAATCCTGTTTGGCTTTAGTTTTATGTATACTCTGTGGTAAACGGATTGCATTGTGCTAAGAAGTAAACAAAACATATATATTATGCTGTGCATACCTTAAAATAAATTAAGACAATATATTTCATTCACCTTTGTTAAATTTTCTGTAAATGTTTCTTTCTATTTATTTGTACGTTCTGTGACGGTTTCTGCTGACTCATGCAAATAGGACTCCGCCTCTGTTTCCTCAGGAAGACGTTCGATTTTCAAGGAATAGAGACCCCCCGTTAGTGTGTCATCAAAAGGTATCATAAGCTTAGTCTGGGTTTGCACAGTAAAAGAAAACGTAGTTACAAAAATATATTTTCCCCTTTTTCTGAAGTACAAAAATGTCAATTCTTAATATGGGATTACAAAATATATTTAAAGTTTTAATAAAATCCCATGATTTTAATTGATTCTCAAAGGCATTTAAATTTATATATAGTTTGTTTTATACAAAATAGTTAAAAATTAAGATTACATATATTTTAATAATGATGCAGATCTATTTTAAAACAGAGGAACTACCGTTCCTTCCCCAATAAAGTCGCTGGCCTGTCTCCCTGAACACAGGAAAACCAAAGCCTTTTATATAAATTTGTCGTCGTCTTCAGGAACAATTTCCGGCGTCCACGGAGCGGAAACGCCTCCTGGTGGCGTCATGGCTGGCCGGCGTCACGTTGTCATGGAGACGCGCAGGAGAGGGAAGGGGCAGCATGTGAAGCTTCGAAGCAGCACATTAGCACGCCACTCGCCATTTGCCGTCCAGCACTCATGCATGCAACAGCAGCGAGATGGTCAGTTGAGCGGGTCCCATCACACCAAAGGTAAATCATGTCCACGACCCTCAGGTAGAGACAACAATCCCAGGCGTGGTGAACTTCGGTGAATTGTTGATGTACGTAGGCCCCACAGTTCCAAAACACCCAACATTGTGATTTTGGCATGACATGGTACAACAAATATTCGTACAGAAATTTCATATGCGCGGAAAGAATATTTTTAAGTAACGTTTACAAGTTTAATAGTATTTCGTACAAAAATGAAATAATAAAATTTTTGGTGGCCAGCACCCTTAAAATATGGGACTAATTTTCCTCCGTCGTTATCAACTTAACTGGGCACATTCCATTACGTGTAACTGTTAAAATACGTGCAGGTAGGGTCAGTGAATTTTTTCAAAGGTTTATTGTGCAAGTGCAAAATTAACTGTTAACAGACTGTAATCGGAAGTGTTTGATGTGCAACTAGAATCCTTCACCTTCCACGTGCAATATGATACTGACCTTAACACCACCGGAGGCTAAGGCCTGCTACTGAACATGAATCTGCACCGTAAGTCCTTAACGTATATTTACGACACTAGCAGTGCCGTAAACAACGTAACGGTCTGTCTTAATTATAGATTGTAATAGCTGCGAACGATGATGGCATGAGATGCGAGCGTGATGTGGCTTTAGCCAGCATCGATGATTTACGTTCGCCATATTTCAAACAAGAACATATACTGAAATAGGCACTTTAAATTTAGTGAAATACACACGTGCACTACAATTTCCTACGGTGGTTGTAAATAATAAGTAAGCTTATAGTGTCAGTTCCAGCATTAAAATATATGGATATACTTGAAATTTATTCTTCAGTATTTTGCTTAACATTCCTCTATAAGCAAAGTAGACTATAAACGCTACTGCAAGTCCAACTCAACCACCTATTTAAGGAATTTTTTAAACACTTTTTTAATGATGGGTGCTAAAGTGCTGGAAGGCGTGCACATGCTCTTGTTATGGTAAGGACGTGTGTGTTAAACGCGTGAGCTGCGGAGATTTATGAATCAAGTAACAAGCACTTTGCTTTGAGCTCATCTGTTAACACGTAGAAGACGAGTTTCAAAGTGTGTTGTGTGTTTCCCCCATTTTCCCCTATTCGTTGGTGGCCCTGATAATTATGTGAATACGTAATATTCACTCATGAAATAATATGTATAATTGAGAACACAATCATGCATAGCCTTAGACAGCGTAAGTGTAGTGTCGGAAGTTCGACATGAGTAATTATTACTAGGGCCACCTATTTTTCGCGGAAAGATTCAACTAGTTGAACTGCAAAACGCGCTGGTTCAGAACATATTTCGTGGTTGGATAATTTCACTTCTCACGTGTCTTAGGCGTCTGCCAGCCAATCATCGACGTTCAGCGTCGGGATAACTTAATTCTGATTGGTGCAGTCAAGTAGATAATCTCTTCTCGCACAAACACGTAGTTAAGAGCCAAACGAAATTTGCAAGTATGCAAGTACAAAGTAGAAGTAAAGCCTGCGCATTAATCTTTTTGCGAAAAACAGGTGACCCTATTTATTAGCTCCACAGCACACGATAAACCTGTTTTTAAGTAACATGTTTACCACCAGTAATTTGTAATAAAAAAAGGTAGTAATATCTCGAGTATGTAGTTTCACGTCAAACAAAGGTCTCCAAAATATATTTGCCCAGGTCTCTAGAATATTCTGGGCGGTCTTGATTATTATTTGGCGACATGTCCTTGAAGCACGCATTAGTATTAGTCACTGAATCAGTGTGTATTTGACGCGCCCGGGGCAACTCTGGGCCAACGAATAAAAACACAAACTTTGCATGAATAACTATTGCTAGGAACAGGTGTTCGCGAAAATATTCATGGCCATGCTAGACTTAAACATCCAACGTCCACAACCACAACTTTCTTTGGTTATTGGCAGCGTGTTTACGTGAAAATATATGTTCTATTTGACTGGGCCAATCGTAATAAAGTACTCCGATACTGATCGTCCATGATTCGTGGACAGATATTTGAGGCACGTGACATTTAAAATCATCCAACCACGAAAGTGCATATGAACTACAGTGTTTTGGAGTACAGCTGGTCTTGAAATCTTTTCGTGAAAAATACCTGACCCTAACTATTGATGTTAGAATGGTTCATTAAATTACAATTAGCAGTTGTTGTCAATTCTTTTTTAACAAATTAAATTATAGCCGCGATTCAATATCCTGTGATACTTGACATGCATCACTTGGTTTTCCACTTGGTATTTGGAATATTGCAATCCTGTTAACATCGTTTAACAGCTAAACTAAATTCGTCCGAATAATTACTAATTTTAAAACCAATTTCCAACATTCACAGCTTCTACAGACATGAGCGAAGTTTCAGCGGTTCCGACCGATGTCTACGTAACACTTCGCCCACATTGGAGTATCACAATTCAACCTATACATTTTCCTTTCGATAATATTATAAATAATATATTTTATGCCTTTACATATGACCGATTTCGCCATCTGATAAAATAATCAAATCATCTTTTTTTCTTCGTCCCACTTCTACTTATTTCCTCTGCAATTTTTATTATAAAAAAAATATTCGTGTAACTAATAGAGCGGAATACTAACACCCATCGAAAAATTATTAGTACCATCCTCTCATAACATTTAATAAAACCACAAAAATTGGTTTCCTCAAATAATAAGGAAGTTTTAGAAATTCTCCAACATCATTGAAAAAATTTATTCGCAGTTTGTTCACACTTTTTTAATCAACCCTTTGAAAAATAACCCTTTGCACAACGCGTTTGGTTTTTTCCTAAATACTGTTACAATTTCTCTCTCAAAGTCAGTGGACTAAACCAGGTTCGTTAAGGGATGGAGGTCTTAATAAAATAAAATAATTAATTATAGTTTCCTAATTTTATTTACAATAACTACAAACAAAATTCTCTCGACTCAACGTTTCACAATAAATTAATATCACTTGCTGTTTACAATGAATGACTCCAATCAATAAAATTTACAATTACCTCTATGAAATTAACGTAATTAAATCATTAAAAATCAGCCCCAATAGGTGGTGTATCAAAACCTATTCAATTATTTTACAATTATATGTCCATATTTGACATTTCCAATATTTACAATAAAGTCCGTATCGCATGTTATTCAGTCCCACCTCAGTTTAGTACAGGCCCACCAGTCCACAATGTTGTATAGTTCTCCGAGCGCCCTCATGCACAGTAGCCTTCACTCGTCGGTTGTCACGCCCTCTCTTCCATTCACGCCACGAACACCTCGTCCGCCGTCGTCTCGCAATCTCCCGCCGTCGTCCAAACTCTACTTCGCCCACCGCACTCACCCAGATGGCCTCCGCAAAAGACTGCTGACACCGCCGTTTTTCATCATTGCCGAAGCTCAGAGCGGGGGTAGTCCAGACCCCGCGAGGGGTCCTTTACCACCCAAGCGGGGTTTCATCTGACATACAGGGAGATTAGGAAGAAGCAAGATTAGCCCCTTCCCAACTCCCTGCACCATCGCAATCTGTAGTTACGGAGGTTGCCCTCCGCATCTAACATTTAGTGGGCCAACTGAGTTCCCCAGTTAACCTAGGTGTCCCAAAATATTCCCTTCCCCCCCCCCCCNCTGCCTAGTTAGGGACTCTACTTTAGTGTTGTTAATTATAAAACAGTAATTTTGAATACCGCAGACTTTTTAAAATATTTAATACGGATTTTAATTGTCAAAGTTTGGTGTAGAGTTGAGATAATTTTTAAGGGCGTGTCCCAAGAAAACGTTTTGTATGAATTTAAGTTATTTGGTAATTAAGAATAAGTTAATTCATAATCACTGGTTTTGTTGTACAAAAAAGGAATTGAAATTTGCGGATTTCAAAAGTATTAAAAACAGATTTTTATTTCCAGAGTTTATTATAAAGAGTCGAAGTTCATGAGAGCGTGGCCCGAGAAAAGTTTTGCAAGTGAAATCTAAGTAGTTCCATAAACGGTGATTTTTAGTCACTGGGACTTAAAAACGCGATTTAACGATTGATTTTAATGTGCTGTTTCGATTGAAAAAGGATTTGAAAATTTGCTAGTACGATTGTTTTGTAAGTGGAGAGGTTGGTTTGATTAAATAACGCGTATTTCCTCGGGGGTGTCTGTTACTCTGCCGAGCGAGTAAAATTTGAGTTGAAATCTTGGATTTGAAAGATATTACAGACGCGAAAGAGTAGCTGAGGGCATGTAAGTAATATTTTTAAGTAGTTTGTTAAGTTATTTGATTATATAATTTTTGAAAAAGTACTTGCTTTGGTAAGGAATGCTTGAAAAACGATCTGAGAGTTGTGAATTTTAGTTTCGCGGGGTCGGGGGCTTCTGATTGGCTGAGCGGGCGCGTGGAGGGCGGGGCCTTCCTCCGTCACTCGATAAGTGGCAGCTCTGTCGTAATTTTACGTGAAGCGTATTTTAAAGTTGAGAAATTTTTTCAGGGAAATTAAAAAGGTGTTAATTGGGGTTGCAAAGTGTCTAAATAATTTAGTTTAATGCATTTAGATTAGAGAAGAATAATTCCCTGTAAATAGTGGCCCGTTTATAGGCGCAAGAAATGTTTTAAATTGTTTGGTTAAATATTGGTTTTAACTTCGCTCGTCAGAGTATGTGTTTTTGTTTCAAATATCAGGAGTTTCCCGGGACAGCTTTGTAGAGGAAGGATAAAGTTAATTTAATTCACACAAAAAGAGCTGACGGCGTCTAGAAGTATAAAGGATTCTTGCTGTGGGTTAGTTATCGATTGGCTTTGTGCCACGTAGGGGCGGAAATGTTCCATGATGGCTGCGAAGTTAGACTCCGACAAGAACGGCATTAGAGCGTTCGTGTCTTGGAGTACTTCTCCGAGTCCTCCTGGCACACTCTGAGGTGCGGAGAATTGGGTTGTGGAGCTGGCAGGGTTCTGTTTGCTTGTTTCCTGCGCGGAAGATGGTAGAGTGGGGACTGTAGCTGGTTGTTTGAAACCTACACAGGCCTGTGCGTACGAGAGATGTTGTGATAGGTTTTGCGCGTCTGAGATCTTCTGGTATTTAGCCAGATTTCTGACCGGCGTTGAGACTGTCTGAGAGGCTTGTTGTTTTTGTTGTTGTGTCCTGAGATTTTCAGCTTGGACTTGGTGTTTTTGAACCTGTTCTAGGTATTTAGGCCAGAGTTTAGAATTGCCTCAGTGTTCGCCTTGGCAGTTTTTACAGAGCTGGGGGTCCCCGTGCTTGGGACACGGAGGGGGATGTGGCCCGGTGCAGTGTGGGCAAACTCTTTTCAAGTGGCAGTAACTGCGCGTATGGCCGAATGCCAAACAGTTTTTACAGTGGGGCACACCTTGCGGCCGTTTCCTGTAGACACGCGGGTGTACCACGGTCATATATAGTCTTGTGATGGATTCAGGGCGGCAAATTCTTATCTTGCGCGGCCGTTACGCAGAAAAAGCGTTGTGGCTGCATAAAGGTACTGTTCAAGTGTGCGGCGACATTGAGTTCGGGTATTCTTTTTTTGAATTGATCTATTTTTATAATCTTGTAGCTGCGGTCTTCAAGATCGCTCTGAATGTATTTTATTTCTGTGCAAGGCGTTAAATCAAATACCACTTTTTGTGGCAGGTCCCCTGGATAACTAAATGTGTAGAAAGTAATGGCTCTTTGTTGTAGTGTTTTTATTGCTTCCTGTACGAGGGCAGAATCTTTGGATAGAATGTGAATTTTGAGACCATCACGGCTGATGACTAAAGAAAATCCGGTTTTTGAAATGTCTCTTACCACTCATTTGTAGGGTTGTTGTTGGTTGTAGTTTACTAGTGGTGATTTTGCAGCCGCAGGTGTTGTTGCAGTGCAGTCCCCTTGCACATGGCCTGCACCGGGCAGAAATATTTGATTACCAGCCAGTATCGCAACCCCAACTAGCTCCGACCCAAAAAAAAGGGGGGGGGGGTGGTAGTAGACCGGGAAAAACTCTTGGAGTGTGTTTGTTTAGTTACCCGTGTGCCTACAGATTATTGTTACGAGGTGCAGTATACTGTGGCCGCTGACCCACTAGGGACTATGCTCTAGATAACCAGTTTCCTGGCCGGCCACAGTATCCAGATGTGTGTGTCGCGATAAGCAAATCTAAGAGGCGTTGTGGAGAGGCGAGCATGTGTGGCGAGTATGTGTAGTCGATTCGCAGGTCCCGACTCGAATGGTTGTAGTGTTGTGCATCTGAAGACTGCCAGCCAGGCCTTGCCTCTGTCAATCATTACCCGACTGCCC
>NQII01000190.1:5723-106647 GCA_002778355.1 Clitarchus hookeri | reverse complement strand
CGGGACGGACCGCGCATAACAGGAGCTCGCGACCGGTGCGAGCTACAGCGCGTAACAATACTTATGTCATTTATTATACGCTTTTTATATTTAGTTAACATAAAAGTATCTTATTTTTGGTCGAATTGAAGATTTACCTGTATTTTATGTATACATTGTAATATTTTATTTTTAGTTAATTATTTAATATGAACAACAACAGCGTAATATTAAGTATGTTGGTAATACCTAGTTAAAAATAGTACTAATGGAAAATTATATTGAACTAAGTGCGCACGAATGCGGTGCCATAGACATTTTGCGAATTCGTCTGAGTACATGTTAACCTTTTAAGTGCCTAAATAATTTACGATCTCAGTTGTTGCAATTGTTGATTTGCAACATGCCCTTCATCATCGACGCGGGGGTCTGAACGGGTTAAACTTCAACCACGCGTAAATTGAGTGTCTGCTTCTATAGGCCCACAGTTTGTTATACACGCCTCGGTCGACTTTCGACTAATAACCAACATGCAAGGAAAGAAGAACGGATCCCTTGAATACTGGTCTGGGGTTAAACTGGAACGACAACCAATTACTGTAGTTCGAGTACACGAAGGATTGTGGAGTCTAGATTGTTCTCGAATGAACCCGCAAAATTTCCGGGTATCTACCTTTCACCTTAAAACGGCGGAAGGCGATAGTAAACCATGGCACACTTGGGCCACGAATTCCTGCGATATAATCCCGTTTAACCCTTTCATGGCCATCGTAGACAAGCGTCAACATGTTGCACAGGAAGCTTATATTTGACCGGTGCTGTACTCTGCTAGTCTCAGTGCCCAATGATTTTCCCTGTGTGTAACTGATTCCTAAACCACGCTACTATCTGGTTATTATCACTGATCACAGAACACAAAGACTGCAGCGTATTGGTTGTGATAACGAAACAAGTTCTTTGCCAACTTAAATACAGCACGCATCAAAACATTTATAATTTGCAGCACTCGAAATGACACGTTAATGTGGGAATGAAAGGGTTAACTGCGTAGCGTTTTCAGGCACAAGTTCAGCCGAGTGTTGTAGGCAAAGCCATTACATCCTTATCCACGCGCTATGTCACGACCTTTGTACGTGCCGTAGTGTTGTAGGCAAAGCCATTACATCCTTATCCACGCGCTATGTCACGACCTTTGTACGTGCCGTAGTGTTGTAGGCAAAGCCATTACATCCTTATCCACGCGCTATGTCACGACCTTTGTACGTGCCGTAGTGTTGTTTCCCTGACACAAAACTCGTATCTTTACTTTTTCCGTATCTTTTGAAAAGTTGTTTTTATACTTAGTTGTGGTCTGCATTTGGCATTAGCTGTAGGCCGCTATTAACTTTGCCTTGTGAAACCTGTCTTACCCCATAGTTTTTTTCAATCTTGTTCTCACAAACTCTAATTTATTTAATACAGGGAAGAGTTACGTGTTGTAAAAACAGGCGATGTTAAAAATGTGTTTGCTACGTATATTAATTTATCACACGAGCGTGCTTAATGGGCTGTCATTTAATTTGCTTGCGACTCAATTCCACACGTTTTTTCTGCGCGTGTTGAAGTGGCGCGAGGCGTAACAAATCGCTGAACAAGGCAGCGGAGTGCTTCGGCAAGTGTCGCCAGATGTCACTGCCGCCGAGATAACACAACTGCCGGAACAGTGGCTAATCCCTCTCGTCTGCGTGAAGCTACCACTCCAAAACCCGAGTCACAAGAGCCAACTGTTACAGCTTTAGAAAAAACACATCCCTGCTTCTATAGGCTGTTCCCGGTCAAGAGAGTGCTTGTAAAGCCCTAATTACTTTTTAATTCCAGCCATTTTTTTTTATTATTTAACAACTTTTAAAAATAAATATTACCATGTAAGTATTAAACACAAGGCGTATATTCCACCGCACTCGGAAGTTAACGTCTAAGGCTAAAATAAAATATATTTAGTGACTATTATTCCTAATTAGAAGGTTTTCAAAAGTGCTCGCTTTACCATGAATAGCCTATACCTTCATGTACTTCAATGAACACGTTGATTGTAATGGTCCCAGTAAGGTTGGTAGTAGTGTAATAATATTAACTTCCCGTCGACGTCGTATTTACAAAAGTGCTACGAAGCTACGATGTTTACAATATTTGCTATACAGTTCTAAAAATTACAAATTTACAAGTTACAATGGAATTTGCTTGTAGATCGTAGAAAACTTGATAAAGTGGTTTCATAAAGCTGCAAGTAAACACTTGTGGCTAGACGTTTAATTCCACAAGTCACAAGTAGTTTCTACAAGTTCGTCTATGTTTTGGTTTCATAGACCCATAAAGCGCATATACATCCAAAGAATATCTAGCAAATGTCACTTTCTGACGTTCTGGATATACAGGAACATCCAGGAATAGCAAAGTTACATCCAAAAGATTGCCAAAAGATATCCGAATGTCCGTCCAACATCCAAAAAGTGATGTAGATATTTTGGGTTTCCTATAGACATTTTTAGATGTAGTAACTTGCTATAAGTAATAGCCATTGGTGGTTTGGTAATATCTAATAAATACCCAGTAAGTGGTACAAAATGATAACTACTACTGGGTTTCGAAAGGATGTCCATAAGAGATTCATTTGAGGACTTGGATGACTTTTAGATATTGTGAATATATTTAGGATAACCGGTGGATATCCAGTGCTATGAAGGAAGAGATTAGCAGCTTCCATCGGGATCAAGACCTCGAATAAATACAGAATTATTTCTCCTTTATTTTCGCGTCCCGCGAGTGTAACGCGAGTCCGGTGGCTGCCGTCCGGGAAAGGAAATTGTTCTGCCCGATTACAGTTAACGTACAATTATTTAACGTCTCAGCAGGATCCAGCCACGATCACCCCTTTCCACTAATTTCACACACTTCCTTAGCCACGTCACGGGGTGGTCTACCCCCGGGGCCGACAACTCTCCCCGGGTTTACGTCGACAATACGTTGTACCAAATCTGTCTACGGTCTCTCCTAGTGACACTAGTGTATTTCGTGGACCCATTATTTATTACTATAGCGTTAACGAAACATTCCTTTCCCGGAGGGGGCCGCGGTGGTTTGGCAGTCAGAACACTCGCTTCTCACCTAGGCGAACCTGGTTCGATTCCCAGCGGGGTCGCTCACGGATTTTCGCCCGTGGGAATTATGTCAGACAATGCCGCTGGTTGGCAGATTTTCTCGGGAATCTCCTGTTTCCCCCGCCGTTGCATTCCGGCGCTGCTCCATGCTCACCTCGTTTCACCCTCATCAGTTCTCAAGACCTCGAAGTTAAGAGACGTCCAAATCTACATTTCCTTTCCACGGGCCCCAAGACACGAGTCCCTTCCCGAGCTGCGCGCTCTCAGAACTTCGCAGTATCTTTATCCCTGTCTTCAAACCGATCAGCCAATCACTGCCATTCTGTGAGATGTCCCTTCTTCGCTGGCTCCCGCCGATAGACGTCACACTAAGAGATTATCATTTATTTCGTGTATATCTTAGTGAAGAAGAAGTTTTAGAATTACCAGACTCTTCAATAACTTCTGGCTCATCAAACATTTCACTCTTTATGGCGGGCCTTCTCTCACATTCCCAGTTTGGGCGCGTAGCTTCAACGACTGAGGCACTGTTTAAAAACCAGTACTTAGTTGGTGGAAATTTATTCGATAAGAGCCAAATACAGTAGATTTGTTTGACGTTACTGAAACCCCCCAGACCAGAATTAACTGGTAAACGGACAGGCATTTCCTCACACCGTTGTTTTATAAAGCTGCCACAGTAATACTCTTGTATATACCCTTAAAACACAGTCACATCATCATACCGTTCTTAACAATCCTGAAATACTAATTTCCTGACATCGGGATAAAAAATTCCCGCCCGATGCAAAATGCGATTACCAACACAAGAGGGCCCCGCGAATACTATAACTGCTTCTTATGGAGATGGCCACTTTGAATCCAATCAGATTGCCAATTAACTTCATTGTTGACCCAGTATATATAGGTAAAGTTAACGGTATTAAGTAAACCAACTTTCATAGACCGAGTATATTCGTAGTAGGCATCTTGAATAGACCTACTATAATGCCAATGTCGGGCAACAAAATTGTTTAAAAACCAGAAACGTCAAATAAGGCGGAGCCAAAAATGTAATTCATAGGGCCATCCGTTTTTCTCTAAAAAGACTCCACGACCAGTTGTACTCCAAAACACGTCAGTACAGAACCAATAATATCGTGGTTGGATGATTTCAACTCGCACGCGTTTTAAGTGTGATTGGTCCAGTTGAGTAGAAAATGTCTTCTCACATAGACACGCGGCAAATAGCCAAAGAAAATGTGCAAGCATGCACGTATAAGAAGTTGAAGTCTAGCTTGAGCATAAATCTTTTCGCGAAAAACAGGTGGCCCTAGTAACAGATAATTAAATATCAAACGTGTGCTTTGAGATGTTTGTATACTTCTTCTAAACAATTTGTAATGCATTTTGATTAAAATCACATTGGTAAAAATATTTTATCCATATAAAAATGTTGGTCTTTTGAGACTAAGTTTATAATTGATACCCGGAAATTTCGCAGATTCGTTCGGCAACAAGCTAGACTCCACAATCCTTAGTGCATTTGAACATCAGTTAGTTGTTCATTGGTTGTTGCTCCAGTTTAACCCCAGACCAGGTAGCACGGGATTCGGTTCTTATTTTCCTTGCAGGTTCGTTATTGATTGAAAGTCGTTCGGGGCGTGTCTAACAAACTATGGACCAATGGAAGCACAAACACATATGTACAAGTGAGTGCAGTTTAACTTGTCCTCAGATGAATCCGTGAAATTTCCGGGTCTCTAGTTACAATCAAACACGTTCATCACTGTTGACCATGCGACTTTTACAGTTGTATTAGTGAGGGAGGTCAATGTTGGGTTCATGCTCAGAAGTAAAAATAGGTCTACCTCATGTGTAGTAAGCCCCTGGCCTGTGTTTTACGCGCACTTGCGCGTTGTCGGCAGTGAAACGCGCCATGTCACAGTATCATGTTCGTGTGAGGCGGTCGTGCAACTCGTCGACCACACGACTGGTCCGCAGTTCTTGTCCGCGATCAATTAGCAGCTCTTAACTGCGTACGCCTCAAGCCACTCCGGGCACGACACACGGTGTCTACCTTTCAACAAGCCGAATTTATTATGTACTCCGCCCCACGTACGTCAAACAGAACTAATGCCACGCCCGTCTTAAATATGCGTCGATACAGCGCTCTCTTCCACTCTGCCTGCTCCTCTGTGTTAATCATTGAGACATTGGCGTTACGGGTGGCCTACCGTGAGGACGCGATGTCTCGTGGCGAAGCTTTTGTTATAGAGAACATCGTGCAATAAACTAGCATTCAATGAACTGCATTGCTGAGGTAGGATTCGGAACATCTATTTCGTATGTAATCATACTGTATGCTGTTCGCGGTAAACTGAGCACTTTTGAACTTGACCTTTGAAAAAGGTCACTGTCCCTACTTACGTGTATTTTAACGAGCACACTGACTGGCATGCGCCCAGTAAATTTGGAAACGACGGAGAGAAAGTAGTTACATTTTTACGTTCAACTAAAATTGTTATGGAAATATTTGTAAATACTGAAATTATTTACTTACATTTCTGCTTTTTTTATAATGCATTTAAGTGTAAGACTCAGAAAAATGGTGAAGTATTTACTTTTATAATAATTTAATTTAACCGGTGCATGAACAAAGTGGTAATGCCCATGAATAAAGTGATAAGGCCCATGACAATGTTAATTGTACATAAGGTGGAAGAATACACAATTGTTTACATGTAAGTAGATCTTAAGTAGGGGTTTCAAAACTGCTCAGTTTACCGTGAATTTAGCATTAAATCAACTCCATTGCGGACATAGTATTCGGAACATCTATTTCGGATACAATCAGACTAATATTTCGAATGATAGGGTTTACCAACCGGAAATATTTGCAATGCCGTCATTTTGAAAATACGTGACTGAGCCAGTTAAGACACGTAAGTTTAGACGGCCTACCGTAGCGCTAGTTGTGTGAATAATTTGGTGGAAAACGGTGATTAGTTTCCAAGATACGGCAAAAAAAACTGTATTTTATTATTTGGTTCTATCTTTAAAAAGGTTCTGTAACCGATGCTTCAAGTAGATACTGTCAGGATAAAATGTTTGGTTGAATTTGGTTAAATTGTTTACTAGGTATGACAAACTTATGTAAGTTATTTATATGGTCACCATTATGACAATCAGTATCTTACCCCACTTGAATTATATAAAGTTACGCGGCCTTCTGTAGCAATACTGGTGTGCGAAATTTGGTAGCAATTAGTTGAATGGTTTCGGAAATATGGCAAAATGTTCCATTTTCTTACCTAGTACTATTTCACAAAAACGCCAGCAAAAGAGGATCTCTGTACGCACAATTGATGCTTCTAATGGATAATTACTGTTAACGTACACTATTTGGTTTAATTTTGTTGAATTTTAAAATTTATATAAACGCTATTTTAAAAATTGTTTGTCGCACATAAAACATGTAATTTTACATCCCCTACTGTAGCAATACCTGCGTGAAAAATTTGGCGGTAATCGGGTGACTGGTTCTCAAGATATGGCTTTAAAACTGCAATTTTTTTCATGTGATGATCTTCATAAATGGAGGACAAAAAGTTTATGTATTAGCACATACAATTATTGACACATCCTGCCAGTGTACCAAGTTAAGTTATAATCGGTTACATAGTTTATTATATATAGAGCATACTAAGCTAAAATGTTTATGTAGCCACCATTTTCTTAATAAAAGCTTGGCCAAAATAAAACATATCAATTAATATAGAATGCCATAGTACTACTTATTCGCCAAATTTTGTAGGAATCGATTGATTGTTTCCCGAGATATGACATAAAACATTTATTTTTTCACGTGGGGCTGTCTTACAAAAATACGGAGAATCAAAGCTGTGTATGTACATATTTGATGGTTACGATCGACACTACCAGCATACAAAGTTATGTTTTAATTGTTTCGTTGTTTAGCAGCTATAATAGTAAGTAAAATTAGAATGGGGAGTCTGGACCAAGGGGATGGGGGACCGGAGCGTCGGAGCTGTTCATGCTCTGTAATTTTGGTACCCCGGCGGCCATCGTGTCCACCTTGTTGGATGCATGCGACCTTACCTTTCACCCTGAAAACCCAAAAAAAATTCTGAAAACCCAAATGTTTGTTGGAAATAATTAAAAATTTCTTTAAAAATTATAAAATTAAAATTTTTAATGTTTGGGCTTAGAGGGGACAAAGGACTGGAATCGACCATCCAACATGTTATGTCACCGAACAGTCATGTTGGACCCAGGTGACATTGGCCTTGACCCATGACCTTGACTCTATAACTATGACCTTGAATGACCTTAAAAACCAAAATAAAAAAAAAATTGAATATTGATTAAATTCATAAGTCAGCGAGCAATCGGTCAAGTATTTTCATTATTATTTTCATTATATGACACAATTTTGTTCATTCATATGGCGATATCTTTCAAAATGGCAGACTGAAAAGGCTGCGTACTTTCTTATTTTATGGTTAATCCTCAAGAGTTTCCTCCCGTCGCGGTTAATGGTTGCTCTGCAGTTTATAAAAAAATAGTAGCTTTTTTCATAAATGTTTATAAGAAATGATATTTATAGACTTAAGAATTAGAAACACAAGTCGGTGTAATTTGATTTACTAGTTCTATACGTTTTATGAAGACAGAATGAAATACTGTTATAGTTAAAATCCGTTTTTTAGCTCTATATTGCCTTGGAAGATTCTAATATATCAAACATATTTTCTCACAAATTTACATTAAACGCCGGTTCTAGTCGACTTTAGCAGTAAATCAAAACTTGATAAAAATGTATTTATTTCCGGATAGGATTGGTTATACTTGACCTCTGATTTGAAAACACGTTTGAGAACATGTCGTCCATCTTGCAAGGTTACCCGTGCCGCCTCGGAAATGGAGATATCTACCAAAAGAGGAATCGCAAGAAACATTTTTTAGAGCTGCGGAGATCTAGCTACGTCAGTTCAATGTTGGCCATAACAACGTGGATTTATGTTTCGCAATTTCATGTGAAAGAGGGTTCAAGCTGTGCTCTAAACGGCTTATTTGGTTCACAAATCGCTACACGGATGATAATCACATAAAAAATGAAGCTTGTTCGTGATTGCTTTCCTGAAAATAATTTTTTTTCTTCTTATTAACATTTTGAGTGCTACCGACGTAATATTAGGTCATCTGAATTCAACTGCGTTGTACAGAGTTTGCGGTTACTTTTCTACATCCACATTCTTTGAAGACAAGGACAAAGAAATATTATTTCACCAGCAGTTTTCATAATGCTCTCTGCAGCGTAACATTACGTCAGAAATGCTTGGAGTGTAAATTACGAGACTGAACAGGCTAAATTGCATATTTTTCTACTTAGGAAAGAACATTTTATTGGGAAACTTTCAACTCGGCATTATATTGGCAGCGAACCGGCCAGTAATGAACGTTGTGCAGTATAGTAAGCGTGCCCTGTGTTATGTGAACCAAGAGTACTGTTGCAAATGGGAATACAGAGACGTACAGAACTGATGGTCATGTAGTTGTGAATATAGGTGACTCATTTCTAGCTTCTCTTAATTTTCAGTAAATCTCTGCCGCACTCAGTGTGAAGTCCCTACAAAAGTTTATACTGCAGCTTGTACACGTAGTACTATACGCTCAGTATTTTCAGTTTTTTAAATAGAGTTTTTCGCTCCACGAATGGACTTCGAATTATGTTTTGATAAGTCTGTTAGTTACAGTTTTATAATGCGGGCTGCATTTCCTTCACATTCACCGCGCCCACAAAACGTTCGCAATGTGATTAATTTTTACTCTATGCTGTCTCTCACGTTGGAAAACAAAGCCTCAAGGAATGGAAGAAGGTAATGTTCTGCTATTCCTTTGCTCACTTTACAATCATAAGAACTGCCATGTTTATTTTTACGGATAATGGCTAGAGCTCTGCAAATTTCGCGTTGTTATTTGAAGGCAGGTTGTTCTTTAAAGAAGTGTACATTTACACAGCGTGTATCATTGTAATATATTTTTCCGACTTTCCCTCGGAAACTTTGCACCAACGGATAAACACTATACACTTTTGTAAGCCAATCAGCTGCAGTTTAGTCGGAAGGGAGCTTACTTCACACCTGGGTGGCAGCCAAAGAACAGACGATGTCAGCTGGAGTCAATAGAATACTGTGAGTTCTAGCGGGACGTCTGATAATAACAAAAATTTCGTAGGTCCATAACAATGGCAACGGGCCGCTGTGGTATAATGGTCAGAATACTCACTTCTCACCTAGGCGAACCGTGTTCGATTCCCGGCGGGGTCGCTTCCGGATTTTCGCATGTGGGAATTGTGAAAGACTATGCCGCTGGTCGGCAGGTTTTCTCGGGGATCTCCCGTATCCCCCTCCCTTACATTCCGGTGCTGCTCCATACTCACCTCGCCGCCCAAACCTCTACACTCCACCCTAATAATTAGAGACCCGGAAATTTCGCGGATTCATCTAAGGACAAGTTAAACTGCATTCACGTGTACATATGTGTTTGTGCTTCCATTGGTTCATAGTTGGTTAGACACGCCCCGAACGACTTTCAACCAATAACGAACTTGTACGAAAAATAAGAACCGAATACTATGCTACCTGGCCTGGGGTTAAACTGGAGCAACAGCCAATGAACAACTAACTGATGCTCGACTGCACGAAGTATTGTGGAGTCTAGCTTGTTGCCGAATGAATCCGCGAAATTACCGGGTCCCTACTAATAATGGCTATTGACAGTCAGTCTGTATGAAGACGGGAACGGATGCCAGTTCCTAAAATGTTGCCACTGGATCGGTAACAAAACTCTTTGTATTTTATGCCGTATAGACGTTGTTTCCTCCAGTTCTGTTCATATCATCGCCTCAGCGTTGGTTTTTAAATTTATATATTTGGCGTCCAGGAATTTTTAGCGTGTATTTGTACACAGTAACTTGACTTAATGCTTATAGGTAGGATTATTTCTATACCACACTCTAAATGTCAACCAGTAACTTCAATCAGTAGAATGAAATAGTTTCACTGAATCTTCAGTTAATGAGCTTTTATCTGCTAGCGAATCGGTGGTATGCCGTGTGGATTTACTTCAAGACCAGTACAGTTATTTAGGAATCAGCATAAATCTCAGTTCAATCAGTGAATACCAGCAACTGAAATGGTCAGTGGCATTTTGCTGTTTCAAGTGGAGCCCTTTTAATCGTTCTGCAGTCAAAATAGCTGATTTAGGGAGATTTAACTGTTTCGATTTTAGCGTATAGGCTTACGGAAATTTCGTGATTTCATTTGAGGACAAATTATATACTAGGCTTCAGACATGAACATATTTCAGTTACGTTTGCAATTGGATGACAGTTTACAAGTCACGCCCCGCTTGACTAGGAACCAACAACAAACCAACAGAGAAACAAGGATGGAATCCCGTCATATAAAAGATAAGTTACACAGGGGTAAATTAGCGTGGGGGTTCCTTTGTTGTGGGCGTACCCGTTCGCTGATTTGCTGCGTGATGCTCTGGCACGAGGCTTGCGTCTGGCTGGCTACTGCGCGCTGCGGAAGGTTTCCTATTGGCTGGGCTACCGGCTGGCGAGGTGGCTACCAGCGCTGATTGGCGAACGGCGTTCCGACATGTTCCTGTCAAGCGCCGCAATTTTGCTTGTGTGTGCAGTTGTATTTCGCGGCATAGTTAGAGATGATTTATAGCGGAAAAAGTTGACTGTTTGCTAGGATTCGACGTACTGTACACATGTTCGACAATTTTCTTTCCTTATTGGCTATCATGCGTATATGAAGCTACTGCCCTATTTCACCGGGTCAATGAGGATTCTGATGCTAAAGGGCAGAACGTTTGTGTTTGAGCTGCAAACAACTTAGTCGAGTCAAAACCTTGTCCATACAATCATGAAAGATTAAACTAGTTAAAGTGTTATAAAAGATATGTTGAATCAAAAATGTTCGCAATTTTTTCATAATCTCTACGTAAAGTCCATTCAGGATTACTTCCATCTTTTCTAAAGCCCTGCTAAATTTCTGCTTGCAGGATATTCCTCCACCTCATGTAAATAAAGCTGAACTAAGTCTAGAAAATTACACCAAAAAGAGAACGCATTTTTGATGGGTGCTGTACTTAAGTTGGCAAAGAACTTCCTTCGGCATCACAACTAATAAGGTGTAGGCTTTATATTCGGAGATGGGTGACATAAACAAGTCATAACGTTGATCAGTAACATAGTTTACGGATCATTTACCCTCAGAGATGATAATTGGCCACTGATCATCGTACTGTAGAGTACTGACAAAAAATAACATTCCTGTGCGTTATGTACACAGGTGTGTTCAGTGGCTGTGAATAGGTTAAGGTTTATGTTATGCTATTTGTGACAAAATGTTACATTGATGTTCGAATTTCATATACGTACTGTAGAAAAGGTAAACAACTTGACAAATTTTATTTTACAAATACTTAAATCGGCAAGAAATTGAAGAATCCGGTATTTGAACGACGCCGAGTGTTAACCATTTCATTCCGGAACTAATTACGACCTGGGATGTTACAATCGTAAATTTTGTTGTTGGGCACTGTAGCTATTTTAAGCTTCCTTCTCGCAATCAATGAACAAGGTACTGAGTGCTCTCTGCTGTCAGGATTGGCCATTCACAAACTAGAGGGGCAGAAACTTTGAGGAATCAGTTGCCTCACAAGGGAGAAGTTCAAAACACCGGCCACTGATTCCTTGTCGTGTACAGTGCCAACCGTAAACATCATACGCGTGCAACATGTTCTCCATTAGGGACACGGAGACTGGACGTGTTAATTACTTACTGCGTGTGTCTGGTTTCGGCAGCACCAAGTTCATCTCCATCCGACCAAACTGAGGGGATGTTATCTAACTTAAATTAATAGAGATCAGAGAAAACTCGACCAAAGCGATAGTTCTTAATCAACGGTAGCCTTAGTTACGGAGTTATAAACAAAGTCGACGGGAAGAATTAAAACATCGTAAATCGTGAGCGGAAATAAACTAACCTTGAAGTACTGTTCCCATTGCAACGGGTCTACACTAACGCACATAATCTCATTTGCATCAGGAATTAAAATAAGTTAATCTCACAACTGGATCAAATAATAAAGACGTCAAATACTTGTGTAACAGAGTTCGGGAAGATGAAAAATAAAATATTCACACTGCCAAAAGGCCTGTCCTAATAGCTTGTAAGACTTCCCTGCGTCATAAAATAATTGAGGTTCGAGGGAATAACCGAACATATGAGTACTCCTGTCTACGTTATTTTGTGGAGGTGAAAAGTTTTCACGCCTTCCAGTGGCTAATTTGCGTGCTCCAGTGACCATCAGACAAGAAAAATATACAACAGTTTAGAAAAAATGTCAGCTATGATACAATTACACATTATAAATCTGAATCAGTGAGAATTTCACTGCTTGATACAGTTAACAGCATCAGACTTATTCCGTTTTACTTTACGTATTGATTCAGTGACATTTCTCATTTATTCTTCAACCATTTAATTAGCTGTTTTTCTGTGATTTGCTTTTTGACTGGCGGATCAGTTAATTCATGTGTATTAGTTCAAGAGTTCGGTTATAACGGAATCATTACGGAATAATTTCCACATAAAACAAAAACAAAGCTGTAAAACGTGAAAATATTTATCTACTCACACGACGTGCTTTACAATATTGACAAATCTAGAAATCATCATTCCAAGTCATCAGTTACAGAAGCCGATGTAGCACAGGCGTAGTGCTCCGGGACTAGAGGTCGTGGGTTTGAAACGCGGTCAAGTTAAGATGTTTTTAATAATCGATATTGTATTGTACGGCCGGCCATACAAATATGTATTTGAACCAACCAAATATTACACGTTTGTGGCAACAAAATAAAAGCCAAGAATATTGCTTATTCAGTGAATTTTCTCTGAAGCAATTAGTGATGTTCCACTTATTGTAAGTGGAACCATTTTCACTGATTAAAGTAGTTGTATATGGCGGAGAATCAGCAACTCTCCAAATGAGTAGAACCGTATTTTAAGCTGTCCCTTGATGACTCAGTGGTGAGAGAGTCAGCAGGAAGCTTGCAATGATGTGTACTATTTTCAGTAAAAACTTTTGTACCTTCTACAATTAATTATTTGTAAACAAGCCGCTAAAATGTTTTTCTAACGCTACGAAGGAAAACTGTATGTTTAAAACAAACTGTGGAGTGGAGTTTGGAGTGGAGATATTTGGGCGGCTCTTAACATAGAGTTCTTGAGAAGCGGGGTGAGTATATAGCATTGCCGGAATGCAAGGGTGGAGGAAACCGGAGATCCCCGATAAAACCCGCCGACCAGTGGCATCGTTAGGCACGATTCCCGCATGCGGAAATCCGGGGGTGACCCCGTTGAGAATCGAACCCGTTCGCCTAGGTGGGGGGGTTAACCACTACACCACCGTGGCCCCAAAACAAACTGTAATGTGTAGCTTACAATATTACGCAACTCCAAAGTAAACAAGAAATTCATAGTTATTGGTCGTCAGAATTTATTTTTTGTATATATTTAACTGCAAAGTGGTAATACATTTGATCTAATTTCTTTACATCATTTATAGAATTAACGTTATTTCCCAACAATATTTTCTGTTGAAAACAGCATCTCATTTTCAAACACACTTCGTTCAGTATTCTCTTTCACTCGAACCTGACGATGTTTATTTGTATTAACGCGGACGTATTTTAATGTAACCTGCAGCAACGAATGTCCTGTTATCGGTGCATCTGTATACCCTTTTATTTTTTCAATAAATGGCTGGTTGTTAAGAGTTATCAATGCTAACGATGAATCGGGCCACCGCCCATTATGCTGGACTGATGTTGTTCGTTTATATTACTATATATGTATTTTATCATTACCCACGACTATGTACATCATGCACGCAGCACATTAGTATATTTCTTGTTTTTTCACATATATTTGTTTGTTGTATGTTAACCATGCTAACTTTTATTTATGTGTATATTTTCACATCTATATATAAGCCTGAATGTCGGTGGGCGAAGAGAGGCTAACTGTCGCTGAGGGGGATCCGAGTTGGTAGACACCTGCGGTAGCAGACGATAAGGGCGGAAGTGGCTGATTGACGAGTGCGTGTAGGCTGATGCGCATGTGTGTGCTATTTCAGACCCTACACTCCTACATGCAACGGTAACTTTGCGACGCGTCTGTATGTATACCTTTACTTTATTTACGGTTGTTACATGCTCCCGAACTTCAAAGGTTTGGAAATTCTGACCAACTATGCTTATAACAGGGATTAAGGCCTACTTGTCCGTATCTCCTTGGTTGCAGACGGAAGTGACGTCTGTGATATGAATTTGGTAACTATAGCCTCTGTGGGTGGGAAATGGTTGCTAACTATGCTTAAACGAGGGCTTAGGGCATACTTAACACTACTATCCTGTACGTTGTCGGTGGCGATGTTTATGTTATAAATTTGACGACTATAGCTTCGGCGAACGGGAAATGAAGGTTTACTTAAATTTACTTGACCCTACCACTCTGTTCTTAATAAGAGGTGATGTTTATGAAATTTAATTGGTGCCTATAGCTTTGATGGGTGCGTAATGGTGGGGGACTATACTTTTAAGTGGGTTTAGGGTTATCTTGACCCTGCGGCCCAGTTTATCGTCGGAGGCGATGACTATGTTATAAATTTGGCGACTATATCACAAACGGTTAGGAAATTACAGCCAAGTATGCTTATGTGACTTAGGTCGTACTTTACGCACGCGCTGTACGACCTAGGATAGCGTGCGTGGGGAGGCTTCGCTCCGTGTCGCACGGGTATGGGACTCGACCCCCGCCAGGATGTCAGGTGAAAGGAGGCCAGAAGGAATATGAGAAACCAAGGTGGTGGCAAACGATAGTGATGGGAGAACATTCAAGATGGAGGGCTTGAAAAACAAAAGAGGGTAAAGGTGGTAAATAAAACAGATCGGAAGGAATATGAGAAACTCCCCAAGGGTTAGGACGGACGCGAGACAGGAAGGAATGAGAAAGCATGAGAAAAATAAAGGGAACCGGAAGGAATATGAGAAAACCCCAAGCGATAGAGCTGGCTTGAGAGAAAGGGCGTGGGGGAGAGAAACTGGAAGGAATGAGAGAAGTTGCATGGTGGGGCAATGAACTCGAAAATTCTTCAGACAAGATGGATGGTGCTGGCATCTTATGACAGAGCGTGCTTGTAAATGATTGCACACTCCGGCGGACAATTGCACAATTTTCGCCTGTTTTGTCCTGATTGAACTAAGGTCAGCCGCATTGTGCAAAACACATATTTTGTAAAACATTTTGCTGGTTTTGAAGGAAATTCGGCAAATTTAAAACCATTTTTGAGGGAAAAAAAGGAAATTCCGAGAAAAAAAGGGAAATCCAAGATGGCCGCTGTGGCGCCTTGGCTCCCCAGCCAGGAGCCAGTGGCTGCAGAACCTCAATTTTTTAACTTCTCGCGAATTTATCATGTCTGTAGTTATTGGACGCTGGTTTCTGGCGCACAACTACGACCATCAAATACGCTTTCTGCGCAACGTCCCACATGTAAGCCAGTGGGACCAACAAAGAAAGCCCTCCCGACCATTCCTTCCCTTCTGATGTTTCAAAAGCCCTTTTAATAAATATTGTTAAAGATTGTCCTCTAGCATCCTCAGTTATACTAGAAACGTTTTTTTCTACTTTATCGATTGCACGTAAATTTGCATTTATTTCTATCGAGGAGTTTTGACGGTGTCTCTGCCCTCGTCCCCTTGTAGTTGAGTTAAAGTTTTCATGGGCGGTAACCATGGCCTCAAACGCGGCCAGGTTTGCCCAATTCCAGTCAAGCCGCGAGCATGTGTTCTTGTGTTCTTGAAGTTCCCTGCATGCCTAGGCGTATGGGGTTCAGCCCTGAGACGCACTTAGGTCCTATCTCTACCCAGGATCTCTCTGTTTCCAGTCAGTTACCATTATGGAGCTACCAAGCCAACATTAGCTGTAACGAGGAATATATATGTATTAAATAGCTTTATCGAAATTATGTAGATTAAAATTAAATGCCCTTTCTTTTCATTTTCAGTTGAATTGATAACATTACGATTGTTAATACAAATAGTAAAACGAAATGGAAAAATGGTTGTTTATGTTACCTAGTAAAATTGTATTGTAAAAGACAAAAACCACATTTTAAAAAAACTAATTGTTGTGGGTTTTATTAGTTTATGTATTGTTATTTCATTTTACACGCCTTGTGAAACCGATCCATAAGTTAAAATACAAATCACTAAAAATAAGAGAATAAAATGGGCGATGAATCAGTGGAAAATGTCATTGAATCAATAAGTGGAGGAAACCTGGCATTTTTTGTACTAATTAATCAGTTGAACTGACTGGGGTGACTATTAATGGTTTAATTTAATTCATTTAATATTTTTTGCTAAAATCATAATGAGACAGCGACTTTCTCTCATGCCACGAATTGAAAATCTACACCTGCATCTGCAGAATTGGGAAATCGTCTCTCCCCCCCCCCCAACCTCCTCCCCATGCCTCCTGTTTACTAAGAACAGAGTACGGAAATTTATATATACCTATTTTTTTTTTCAAAGTTAGATTTTGAATCCTCATAGTGAAATGTATTGCCAAAAATAATTAGTGCTGCTGTGTATATCTTAAAAATGGAGAAGCTCCTTCAGATTATAATTTACTCTTTAATTTGTAGTTTTTATCATTTTCAGGTAATGTTTAATGACATGAACACAAGCCCCTCATGTTCATGAGAAGTAGTATGTCGATGTTTTATAGCCTATGACTTTGCTTTGTGGCAAGTAAGCGATATTCAAACTCACATCCCGTCCCCCTGCAAGTCTTCATTCAGTCCATTCAAGGTGCCGTGCTTAACAGATGCACTTCTGGACCCAGTTTGAAACCAGCGTCGGTAACGCCGGTCAGTTCTCTAGTGCTGGCAACCGGCAAGACAAGAGAGCATCGCACGACGCGAGTGGTCGTTTGTTTTGCCTGGCCCACCTCCCTCCACAATTACGAACATTATTCCACCTACATAACCTCGCAACCAACCTCCCTCGTGTGCTAAAAATGAAAGTCACATTCGAGGTGAGGCATTCATCAGGAGTCGCTAAATTCCACCGAGATGCGTAATCCGAGCAAAAACACGAGGGGTATTTCGCAACCTTCTACAGCAGTGATGCCAACATTCGTCCAACAATTCGAGTTCAACAAAGTATACACACCTGGACAAAGTTAAGTGAGGTTTCGTTACTCAAGTTAGGTATGTTTCAGTGCGAACTCGACGGTTTTATATTCAAAGACGACGTTTACGGTCAGCAGTTTACGAGAGAGTCTACTCTCGACTCTCGATGAGTACCATAAATTGCGACATTCAACATAACCTCAAAAATAGTCCGCATTTCATACGCACCTTATAAAACGAAGTCTTAGAAAAATACCAGCACTCACTAAGCCCGAATCAGTGATACCAATTAGTGAAATAAAAGTTCTCTGAATTTATATTGATTAGCTTTGAATCAAGCAAATGAACTTGAAACAAGTGACTTACGGTGTTACATTTCAGACAATTCACAAATGGACAATTATCACGTTGGATGCAGTTTTTCAAATAAATTACATATGCAAAATTTCTCAGCTTCAAAATATTTTTTATTTTAGATTGATCTTCTCTAGCAAATTAAACCAATTATTCATCAATATTCTCAAATACAATAAAATTCAATACTCCTTATCTTCAGTTAGTACATCTTTACCCAAAAAACATCTTGCTACAATTAGTTTAGTAAAATTCACCTATTTTCTTAATTATTATGTCATTGCAACTTCATGTAAATATCCACGTCCATCTTTAGAGGTGGTGAGAATTGTTCTAAAGAAAAAATCATTTTATTTTTTTTATATCTGCTTTACTTATGTTGTCTCCTGTTCTCCGATTGGCTGTCGTCTGACCATGACACATCTCTCCACCAATCAGCAATGGCGAGACGAGAGACAACCAGGATAATTTGATTTAGTACTTAAAGCGAGTGAGCATGAATGCGGTGCGTTGCTCCTTTGGTGCAATTTTCTAAGCTTGGTTAAGCTTTGTTTGCAAGAGGCGGAGGAATATCCTGAAAGTAGAACTTCAACAGGGCTTCATAAAAGTTGGAAATAACCTAGAATGGACTATCGACACGCTTACTGTGCTCTTCAATGTTCGTTACTGGCTACTCTTCAGCCAATGGAGTGCCGCCTTAATTTTGCCCCGATCACATGCATTTTATTGCGTGAAAATATTTGCAATTAATCAGTCACGTTTTTTTGGTATGTTTTCAAGAAAAAATACATTTTTATGCAGGGAAATTATTGTTACTGAGCAGTATTGATCTCATAATAACGTGTTAAACAATAGTAGAACTACGATTCTCTACCCGTGCGAGTTTTGATTACGAGGACGAAGCGATCTTCAAAGTAGCGTTGCTCGAGCTATAATCGAGCACAGAGTGCTTAGGAACACAGAGGCGTAACAGCTGCATACATCGTGAACTCCAGAAGCACACGTCAGCAAAAGCGTCACTCACCAAAATATATTGGGACGACGCTCGCCAGCAACATAGACAATAGGGAACCATTTTGTGGCATACAGTAACCAATCTGACACAAGGACCCTTCTTAGAGCATAGCACAGCCAATCAGATAATTGGTTCACCCACATCAAAGGAACCGCCATGTAATTTCGTCTCTCTGTATGTATCTACTCTGTGCTCGAGTGTAACCTTCAAAGGGTTGACCCGTTCAGTTCTTATGTCCACGCTCGAGAACACGTTGCACCTCAAGGATGTTTGTGTCTGACGCCGATTACAACAAGGAATCAGTGTCCTGTATTTTGTGCGTATTCCTTGGGAGTAATCTGATTTGCTGAAGTGTCTGCATCTCTCAGTTGTGAATGGTTAATGCCGGCATGGGCGAACACGCAGCAATTTCTTCCCTGGTTGCGAGAAGCACGCTCGACACGAGTCCAGCGCACACAAACAAGTTAAAAGCTCTCTGAGTTGGTAAGTTAATTCGGAATCGAACGGATAAAGAGCATCACTAAACTCAGTGCATAAAATAAATAAAAATAGTGTTGCTTTTATCGTTGTTGGCTTTCACACTACCCTCCATTTACTTAAGTGGATTCCGAAGTTGTGTGGGTAGGCAGTACGTAAGGGCATTGGCCATGGAAAATCTTGTTATTTAATATTTGTAGCACATATTGTTTAACTTGTAGACATATGTGATTGCCTTTTCCTCTGATAAAATTTTTTTAGAACCCATGGTGTCTGCAAAATGACATGTCAAAGTCAAAATGTTACTCTTTATGTAATGTACAAATAAAATAAATGAAACTATTTGCAGATAACTTAAAAAGGGCAAATGAAAGAACTCGTCTTAGTTCATATGTTTATCACAAGTTATTTTCCATAAATTTAGGAGCAGCCACAAATAAAGGAATGCAAGAATTTTCTTATTTTTCAGCAATTTTTCTAAATAACCCAAAAATGTCCTTTTTATATTTTATGGATGTCATAAAGCAGCTTTTGGGATCTTCTTTCAGTGAGAATTATTTCATTTCTGTACGTAAGTTAGTCTTCATTATTTGTACATTTCTAAATGTGACATGTAGGCTTTTATGCGAAAAGTATGCTCTCAAAAGTAACACATTTTTTCGTGGCCGACGCCCTGAATACGCAGCATCACCCGTAATATTGGATTTTTTATTTACTGCTAATTGAATTTAATGAGAAATAAAATTTAAAAAAATTGTTTATAACAGCTTAGTTACTTACTATTTCCTGATGTAGAGAAATAAACTATCAACGTTCAACGTATAATTTTATCACAAATAGCCAAATTAAAATTTTAAAATATAAATTCATGCATGCCTTTTTACAATTAAGGGATAACACGTAGTTTATTCGTGGTTTATTCACACTTTTTGAATCTGACTTTTGAAAAATCACCCCGTGTATGACGTGTTTGGTTATTACGTACATATGGCACGTATCACAAGCGTTTTATACTTCTGTTAACGTAAAAGTAGCTAATTTTTGGTTAAATTAAAATTCTACTTAAATATTATATACAAATTATAATAACTCATCACTTGTCTCATCGACTTTACGCTCCGGGCCGTCAACTAGCCTCACAGTGACTTTATGGCACGCTTATAAAGGCACACGCGCGATGCGTGTCTGAAGTCTGCTCTGAAGTTTCTGTACAGAAAATTTAACAGCTGAAACTGATTCTGGAAACACCAGTTTAAACCATTTTCACGCCCAATAAAATCATTCTTAGAGTTGAAATGAGAACTTGAAACTCGCATTTGGGTATTTCTGCGAAGCCTGCAGCCACGGAGTTTAACCCTTTCATTCCCACATCCATTTTTAATTTCTGGCGTTGCAAATTAGACATTTTTTTGTTGCATGCTGTGCTTAAGTTGGCAAGAACTTGCTTCGTTATCACAACCAATAATTTGTAGTCTTTGTGTTCGGTAATCAGTGGTATGAACCAGTCATAATGTAGCGCCGTGGCATGGTTTAGGAATCAGTTACCCCACAAGGAAGATCACTGGACACTTAGCCTGCCATAGTATAGTACCGGTCAAATATCAGTTTCATGTGCAACATGTAGACGATATGTCTACAATTGGCATAAAAGTGTTAAATGGGGAATCAATGTTAAAGAATTTCCTTCTCAAAGCATTAATTTTAGAAATGTGTTTTACTAATATGAAAATGAATGCTCTAATGTGCATAAAACAAGAAACACAGAATTCAGTGGCCATTAATTAAAACATTAAAGGCCGTACTCTCAACGTAACTAAAACTGTGTTTATTGACTCGTTGTCAACTTTACTGAGAGCGTGCATGTCAGTGTGTGATGTAGTATACACGAACTTATGAGCGGTTATTTTAATTTTAATGTTGAGTTCAAAAGAAAGTGCTCACTTTACCGTGAACAGCGTGTATTCGAGGATTTTCCCCTTGCAGACAATGTTAGTAAGTAAACAACTTACGATGACATTTTTGTTCCTGTCGCTTGGCCGGACTTGAAGCCATCACGAAACTGTTAAGTAGGAAATATTCTTAGCCCCAAAATAAGCTTTTTGAAACCCGAACCTGAATCCTGCTGTTCGTGCTAAAAGAAGAAATCTTCTCTGATTTTAAAACTTTCAGATAAATATCGCCTTTTACATTACATGCAGCTTCATTTTGAGTTTATTTTATTTTATAACTGCATCGCTGTGTAATCGTCTTCATAACATCCGTATGTGCATTTTTACACATAGTGGATTTAACACTTGATCCTGTAGCAATCTCGATGTAAAATGTCCGTTTTATAGTCCGTCGTTATTCTCTGCCAGCTAGTAAGCATTAAGATACCTCGGTAATACTCGTTACTTCACGTCCCGGTTTTCAACTTGTCTTTTAAAAACATGTCGTGTTGAAGCGAATACGCGTTCATATCTTTACTCGCTGGAGAACTTCTTTGGTATGTATCGTGCAACAAACTTTGCGAAATCAGCCATTTGGTAGAAAACACGGTTTTTCAGAGCGAAGTTGTAATCTTAATCAAAGCTTCTGGTTTCGAAACTGCTGCGAACACACGATTAGTGTTATTGCTACTGAATTTGCGCGTTTGCACTTCGTAATGTTGACTTGTCGTCTCTCACGCTTTTAAGATTATGTTAATTATTTTACAGTAACTTTGCTTCTTCTACAGGATGAGTATAAAATAATACCCCAACTCTGAAGGTATATAATATCAAAACCAAACAACCTAAAACTAAAACCTTGGTTGACCAATCAAATGAACCGTGAAACTGTGAAGTTTGTTTACCATATCTTCCTAAATGTTCAATGTGACCACCATGAGAGGCCCGAACGACATCTGCTTGATAATCAAACTCATTCCACACTCTTTTCAGCATTTTCGGTGTTACGGTTTGGATGCCGTCCGTAATTCTCGTTTTGAGGTCATCAATGTCAGCCGGCAATAGTGGACGAAACATTTGATCCTTTATGTACCCCCATAGAAAAAAACGCACTGGGTAAGATCCGGGCTTCTTAGGGGCCAGTGATGAAGAGTATGGTCACCAACTGCTCCTCGACCAATCCAGCGTTGCGGCAACGTCTGGTTCAGGTATTCGCGAACAGCTAGGTGCTATTGGGGTGGCGCACCATCCTGCTGGAAAATGAAGTCCCCTGCCACCTCTTCTAACTGAGGAAACAACCACTCTGTAAGCATGTCCAAATAAGGGATTCCAACAGTGGGCTCGTGAAAAAAGAAAGGGTCGAAAGCAGTGTCTTTGAATACAGCTCAAAACACGTTCACTTTGTGGGAAGCGCGCCAGTGTTCGGTGGTTTCATGTGGAGGCTCCTCACCCCATATCCGCACGTTGTGCCGGTTCACCTTACCATTTGTATGGAACGTCGCTTCATCGCTAAAAACCACCTTAGACATGAAGTCATCGTCTACCTCGTTCTGGGCAAAAATGAACGCCCAGAAATCACGTCTCAGTTCTTTATCCCTTTCGGTAAGAGCCTGTACACGCTGTAACCTGTATGGTTTGTACAGCAATCGCTTTCGCAACATTGTCCATACCGTCAATTGAGGGATTTGCATTTCCCGGCTAGCTTGTCGAGTTGATTTTCTCGGACAGCGAACGAACGCTTGTAGAATCCGTTGGACATTCTCTTCGGACACACGCGTCCGCCCGGAACTTTTGCCTTTGCAAAGGCACCCTGCGTCACGGGACTGACGAAACCAACGTACGATAATCCACCTATCGGGAGGACGACGTCCGTATTTGTGACGGAATTCACGTTGAACAGTCGTAACCGATTCACATTTAGCAAACGGTTGTTCCGTCGCCATCGTGATGTGGACTTACACACAACACACGCTCATAGTGCGACGACAGACGCTCCCACGAGACCGTCCCCTTCACATTGACGTGTCGAATGCGAGTTCGCTTCCCCCTCACCACCTCAAACCGAGAGTTACGAATGCCATCCAAACCGTTACACCGAGCATGCTGACAAGAGTGTGGAACGAGTTTGATTATCGCGTATATGTCGTTTGGGCCATTCGTGGTGGTCACATTGAACATTTATGAATTAATGGTAAACAAACTTCATGGTTTCACGGTTCATTTGATTGGTCAATCAAGGCTGTAGGTGGTTTGGTTTTGATAATATAAACCTTCAAAGTTGGGGTATTCTTTTATACTCATTATGTATAATAATTTGTTTGGTTACCTTCTGCTTAAAATGTTATTTTCTGTATGGGAAGAAGTCACATAGTACTTAATAACATAGAGGTGAAACAGTTTCTCATTCCGCGAACTTCAACCGCACAAGCCAGCAAAATGGCGTCACTGGCCAGCAACATGTCGGAACGTCGTTCGCCAATCAGCGCCTGGTAACCTACTAGCCAGCCAGCAGTCCAGCCAATAGTGAACTTTTTGCAGCATACAGCAACCAATCAGACATAAAGACACTTCCCACAGCCTCGCGCAGCCAATCAGAGAATGGGTACGCCGACTTCAAAGGCACCCCCACGCATTTTAGTTTCTGTTAACTTACCTACTCGGTGGTATAGCCATGTCTTAACGTCTCTAATTAAATACACGTAATTCTTAATTGGTGGTAATTAAAGCTCGTTTGTTTCGTACGTATCAGATTTAGAATCGGCTTAACCCTTTGAGGAGTCTGCACGTATATATTTGGAGCTATGTCTATATGCTGATATTGCTGTAGTCGGCGAATATAGGCAGCTCACTTCAGTCTTGTCTTCAGTGACAGTAAGTTGGTGCCGTCGTCGTAGGGTTAATGGATCAATATTTCCATGGAAAGGTGTCACCACAACTACGTTGTTGGCTTGAACAAACCATTGTCAAAGTACAAGGTATCCTCCCCGTAGGAATCTGGATACACAGATAATGAGGTGACATCCTTGTGACTGTAGCGGCAAGCTGCGTGTCGGTGCAGCACCGGCCAGTCCTGCCCGAGGACGGTAACTGTGAGACCAACACAGCCTTGACTCGCTATGTCTACCACTTGTGTTTACGTATCTCCCACTATCGTATCACAACCACAGAGCGCATGCCAGATAGACACGATCCGGCTCCACACCGGTACTTACTGCCTGCCATCTCCAACATATCTGTACCTCTAGCTGTCCCCGCTTACGTCACGGACTTGTAACATTCCTAGTACTCGACTTTTTAACTTACATATTCATTTACGAGCTCAAATGTTGCAATCGTTTAATGTTTTGATGGACGCTGTACTTTGACGGGCGTTCTTCTCTCAACCAGTGAGCAACTTGCTGCGTATTCGTTGATGCCCGCATTAACCATTTACAGATGGGAGACGCAGAAACTTCAACAAACCTTATTTCTCTCAAGGAAGACGATAAAATACCGGTCACTGATGCCTTGTTGCGTGCAGTACCGACCATAAATATATTTCATGTGCGACATGTACCTGATCACTGATACGGCGACTTAAAGAGATTCCCTAGTAAAAGACAATTGTCTGCAGAATCATTGTTTGCTCGTATACGCGTATCTAAGGAAATAAATGTTTCAGGAATACAACTTTTTTTTCCTGCACATGTAAATTAAACAAAGAAAAATAATTATCTACGCCTTATTTTACTTTTGTCCCATTTAATATATTCAAAAGGAAAATCATAACAATGTTTAAAAATATCATTTTTAGAGCTTGTCTGCGGAGATTTGCCAAGAGGTAGGAGAAAACTACAACCATAAGAAAGTTGTTTAATCTGCAAGGTTTCATCGCGTCTGATGAAGTTTCACTGTTACACACGTAATTGACGTAGAAGAGCGCGACGACGAAAACACTGCGTTCCTTGCGCATGTGAGTGATGAGGCGCCCGTATATCTCCGTCGCTTCTTGACCTTCAATGACTAGAAAGAAGCTCCCGTGTCCATGTACTCTCGCCTCTACGGTATATCTGCCTGAGGCGATCACCTCTACAGTATTTCTCCCCCCACCCAACTTCACACGTCCACGATGTTAACGGTCCAACACACCTTCCAAACTCTGCACCGTGGACTTAATCCTCTGTAGTCACCGATTACTTCCTTCATACCAACTGTCAACGAGAATTAACCTATCCTTCAGTTTTTTATATAGTAGATAAGGTCGGTGCTCACGATTCATATTTCTCTACGTAATTATATACAAGTGTGTGTGTGTGTGTATATATATACATATACATATATTTATGTATAAATATATATGTAATTATATACAAGTGTGTGTATATATATATATATACATATACATATATATACACACACACCTTGTATATAATTACGTAGAGAAATATGACTCGTGAGCACCGACCTTATCTACTATATAAACAACTGAAGGATAGGTTAATTCTCGTTGACAGTTGGTATGAAGGAAGTAATCGGTGACTACAGAGGATTAAGTCCACGGTGCAGAGTTTGGAAGGTGTGTTGGACCGTTAACATCGTGGACGTGTGAAGTGGGGTGGGGGAGAAAAACTATATATATATAATTTTTTGTGCGAGAAGAGTAATTTAAAAACGGTCCACGCTACAGGATCAAAGATTTGTCACTGTCTACATAGTGTCACTGTTTTAGATTCAAGTACGCTGTTAAGTAGAGATTTACTACTCGAGTGTATTGGATATTATAATAAATAAATGAACTCAGTGACTTGCGTGGTGTGGCGTTGAAATTCCTGCTTAAGAAACACTTGTAGGTTCATTATATATTCTTAAACCATATGTATAATTAACATTTCCGTGGACTTGGTCACTTTGTCCATGCGTCGGTCAAGTGAAACTGTGAAATTAATTATAAAATAGATATTTTACAAACATGTTAAACTATAAACTGTTGCACTTAGGTTATACGCATTTCAGAACAGAAAGCAAAGGAGATTATTTGCGTATTTATAGAGATTTATTCAACACTTTTAATTCAACATTAAGGAATGGAACAACTTTTTCTCCGTCGTTACCAACTGCACTAGGCGCATTACCTCAGCGTGCCCTTTAAAATATCTGACATTATTCAAAGGTTGGTCACAAAAGTACTCAATTAGCCTTGAACAGCCTATAGAAACGGAGCGTGGCGTGGATATCCTAACTTCCTCAGAAATAAAAATGTTTTTGTTATTGTTGAGAACGATTCGTGTAGACTCGGCAATTTTTCGTTCACGATACTCGAATCCATACGAAAAACGGAGACCTTCGGTATTTTGTACTTTAAAAAGGTCAGTTTGGTTTCAGTCACTACGGAGCAACTCTAACTGTACATCTCTGTAAAAATGTCCGAGCATGTACGAAAATATTTTACCAGTGTTTTAATGGGCACGTGCGGCTTTGCCAGGAGGGTGGGGGGGGGGATAATCTACGCAGTTCACTGAAAGTGTGTATTTAACCGCCGAGCAGCCATAAAATGAGATACATACCAAGGCAACTTTTTTTTATGGTTAGTTGCGAAATTAAAAGCATTTTTTTCCCCGCAGGGAAGTGCGATTTAAATTAAAAGAGCGTTCCCAGATGAGTCTCGGAACAAGGTTGGCGACTCGCCAAACCGGAAATTCCTCTCGCTGCTCTCGGCCGAGCGGCTCTAAAGCTCCCCCTTACCTGGCGCTTGAACTGCGCTGCAGTGTGTTTCAAATACAAGCTCTCCCAAGAAACTATTACGTGCGTCAGATGTGCTGATAGGGGCCGCGGTGACTGAGAGGATAGCCTGCTCGCTTACCACCAAGGCGAACTGGGTTCAATCCTCGGCCGGGTTACTCTCGGATTTTTGCATGTGGGAATCGTACTGGACGATTCCGCTGGTCGGTGGGTTTTCTCGGGTATCTCCCGCTTCCCCCGCCCTTTCATTCCAGGGCTGCTCCATACTCAGCTCAACCACCCTCATCGGCTCTCAAGACCTCGCTGTTAAGGGCCGCCCAAATCTTTTCACTCGCTAACTCAAATGTGCTGATCTACGAGAAGCCTGTTGAGTGCTGCTTCCCATCACAAACATTTAAGGTTGAATGGAAGGGAAACTTAGCGTGATTCTGCCTCCAGAGATGGCATTTCTTGTCAGTTACAGAAAGTGTAACGCCTGTAGGTAGGCAACCAGCGATACATGGACCGCTATGTGCCTTCCCAGGTGGTGGCAGGAGGGTGGCAAGGCGAGCTAACTATCCGGGGATAATGACCTGTCACTCGGCAGCTTATCGCTTCTTGGAATATCCACACAGTCGTGGCTGTTTACTGGATTATCTAGCACATTGGAGTCGCGAGTTGTACCGCCCAGGAATTGTCGCCCACGCCCAAAATGACCGCCAGTTGCCCCGGGCCCCCACCTGCAATGCTTGCTTCATAGTCACTTCGAAGAAGGCCACATTTATCTTAATCGTGCTATTAGTCACACAGACCACTTAGATATAGTGTCAGATTCGATCACCATGCAACATTACATCGCCGTTTCCGTCCTGGTACCCCGTCTGTCGGCCTGATTTTAAAGACGCAATCGTCAGATATTTCCTCAAAATATTTCTCAACTCATTGTGATAGTGAGAGAGATGGACGGCGCTTAAAGGCTGAGCTCTTCAGCGCTGCTGAGATTGATTGATTGATAAAGGCTTATTAATGTCCTCCGGTGTCATGTCTGAAGGCTTATCAGTGAACAGTTTACAAACTAACTTATGACCTAACTTCAACTAACACCCATGCCTTACCTAGGATTTGAACCCAGAACCTCCCGCACCCCAGACCGGCGGCGCATCAACCGACTGCGCCAAGGGAGGTCGGCAGCGGTGATGAAGGTGAAGTGAGATGAATATGCAGCAGCGACAAAATGCAGGGCTGGGAGAAATTGAAGTACCCCGAGAAAACCAACTGCGCAGCAGCAACGTCCGCCACGTTTCCCACATGAGAAACTCGAGAATGAACCCACATTAATCACCTTTGTTGTTTCTTGGCGTAAAAGTCAATGACTTTATTTAAATATATTTTTATGTAATTGTGAAAGTTATGTAAAGCCGGTCCTGTTAATCCGTGTCCGTATATTTTGCGTTGTGGGTACAACTCAGATGAAATGATTTTTACGAGACCGGGTCACTGATATATATACTTATTATTCTCACTGTCGGACGAGTATAATAGTTTTATAACAAATATGATTAAAAACAGGGTTGGCCAAGTATAAAGTTCGTAATGAGTTGGCCAATATTTTTTTTAACAAACAGTTTTGAGAAATTGCACCTTATTGTTTAGGTGTATAGAAAATTAAAACAAATTAACACAGATTATTTTAATACCAGGAGTAAGTTTCCTTGATTGAAACATTTGCAACTGACAGTATTTCTATAATCTGAGTTAATTTTCTCAGACAATAGTTACAAGATACACACACAACAACACAACATATACGTGCATTTTGGTAGAGCGTGAAGGTAAACATAATGAAACAGACGATGAATATCAAGTTCTGTAATTGCGATGCAAGAAACTGGACCCTAGAGCATGAGTAATTGCTATTCCTTTTTGGTCACGTAAAATCCCTGTGTGCACTAAGCTCGAGAACAGAAAACTCAGTCCAATTCATAGTAACAGTTCGGCATGTATTATTTCGTAAGAAATGTTCACAAAAAGCGCACAAACTAAGACCACTCATCCCAGTCGGCGAGTTAGATCACTACAACCAGGAGCACAGATGTCACACACTATAGCGAAACTAGTTTCATATTGACTTATTCCACATCCTTGAGTCTTTGTTCTCACTCAGGATCTACGGAATGTATTTGAAAATAAAAATGAACGGGAGTCAGGTTCCTCCACATTGTCTTCACTTCCACCAGTGCTGTGTGGAATGTGCTGCATTATTTCGAGTGATTGACAAATTATTATGTCGGTGTGTCGTTTGATTTCTTTTCCTTTCTTTTAGGTGCTTTAGGGGGGGGGGCGATCGCCCTTGAATCCGCACCTCAATGCCACCGCGATATTCTCCGCTCGTTCTCACTGAATCTAGCACAAATCCTCCTCTGTGGCGCAGAAGTTTGTGACAGCAACTTAAGGAAAAAAGTGCCCTGAATTCTCAACCAAATAGTGGTGGTGTTTTCATGTGTCCTGTTGTTTTGGTGTAAGTTCAAATTAAATATGGTGTGTAAGGTTGACCTCTGATTATTCTGCCAGCTTACCTATCGAGTGCGAGAAGCCAAAAAAGAAAGAACGACAGGATATTTGTGCGAATACATCTATAGTTGCACTTATATTTTTTAACATTCTCTGTTGTTTACTATTGTTTCAAAATTGTAAACTAATGCATATTTCTAACTTAGATTACGTAGTCTTCTTTCGCCGGAAATATGAAAAATAATTCATGTTTATGCAGGCATTCTAATAAAAGGAACAACTATCTTGAGCTGTAGGCTAATGCATTACTCAAGTATTATATAGGAGATAACCAATCACGTCATTCATGGGGTGATTTTTCAAATGTTTGTTTAAAAAAGTGTGAAGAAACCGCGAATCGACTATATGCATATGGCATATAAATAAAAAATGAGAAGAAAAATAGATGTTTCAAACGTGTTCAGTTAACGGTGAGCAGTATTTAAGAGACTTAACTAACGGCCGGGGATCAACTCGCGCAGGCTACTGTGTGTTGCTGAGGCTAATCCAGTGGCTCAAGGTCATGTGCCCAGGCTGTTATAGCCTCCTCACACGCCAAACACGAATACCTGCATGTTGAAGTGATACGAGTAGTAAATCTTTCCTCATTGGCGAAACTAAACATATTCCACCCTGTGACTAGTGGAACTACCCAGTGTGAGCTTGTCTGCAGAATTAATAACATACCTAATTGGTTCTGGTGTTAATGTTTACTCGTTTATAAATTTTCAACACCTGCAAATCACATTTTTTATTCACAAAACCTTTTTATGAGCAATTAGAAAAGAAAAAAGTGTCAAATGATAAATAAAATATGCAATGGGCAGTTTGCGCCATTTCCCTGAAAAAAAAAACTGAATAATTGATTAGGTGTGGCATTTTAATAACTCTTAAGTGTCATAATTCATGGAATATCCTTCGCTAAACTTTCATTATAATGTATAATACCGGTACACTAACGATTAGTTGGTCAAGTTTTAAGGAAAAAACTAGTTGCAAATGTGTGCGCTTCGCACACGTGAAACAAAATAGCCTACTAAAATATATATTTTTTCCTGAATTCTGTAGAATTGTACTGTATACTCAGCCAAACGCTTAAGGGCCCTAGAAGTATTCATAGAACACAGAAATATAAATGTATTTCAAAGTAGTAGCATTATTTATTCTAGAAAATATTTGTCGGAATTCCTGAGCATTTAATTCTTCACAAAATAGCACTTGCAACCTGAGGTGATATTATATTTACATTACATAAAATCCCTGATCTAAAGTGCTTAACATGAAAGCACTAAAGTGACATAATAATCACAGCGATAAAAAGAGAAAATTGTATTAAAAGTCACAAGAACATGAGAGAATGACAGAGTTGTAATACAGACTTCCGAGTAGTATCTACAGAAGGTTTGTTCATACAAACACAACTGTGTGTGCTACATTAACGCCTATTAATAATATTTAAAGTGACTGTTAGATTACACACGCTTCACAAATACTAAACGAAAACCATTACCTATTTTGACAGTACTTAAAAAACTGGCAATAAAATTTATTAGTTTTGGCCAAAATTATAGAAGGACTGCGCCAAATTAATAGCCCACAAAATAATGTTACCTGACTTGAATTAAAGTCATAATACACAGAATGATCCCCCCCCCCCCNTATACTGAATTACAAACAAGATTAATAATTGATAATATGGCGATAGGGGCGATATTCTTACACATACCAAACTCCACACCACCTCTATGAGCAGCGTGGCAGATGTGCAGCGTGCATACGCGCTACTTCAAGAGGTTACGCGAAGATTTAATGCGTAATAATGCAGTTTTATGAGTGCATCGTGTACTTGCGATAGTTCAGATACTTTTACAGCCACTCTGATAGTTACAAATCATCGAGACAACACCCCATTTAACGATTTTAAAGCTCTGTTCAGATAATTCAAATATATGTGAGAGAGGCAGAGAGAGTATGAAAGAGAGTGAGGGGGGAGAAAACTTAGCTCTAGATCAGTAACTGACAATTAGGGACACCAGATTTTCTCGGAAATATTTCGCGACCAGTTGTATTTCACAACACTTAAGCCTAGATACACTTTCATGATTGGGGTTTTTCAGTGTTTTGCGTCTTTGGTGTATGCGGAACAGCTTGGTCACGCTATAAATATATTAAATGAACGTGAAATACGGATTTGATATATGTAATATTTATTGTGGAGGTTCCTCGTTTATAATACCTCTAACTTATTTACTTTCTTCTTCATGCGACTGTAGTGATGTTACTGATGCTTATGTATTATTTAATTATTTTAATTTTCTGTTAATGTATGCAGGTGCGTGAATGAGCATGTGCGAGTAAACGTTGCATTATTTTTTTATTTTATGTATATTTTTAGGTAACCGGCATAATTTTAGATGCAACAAACATAAAAAGTATTGTATTCATTAATTTTTTTGTCTTTTTCCCTTCAGAAATCCTTAAACTAAATGGCAGTTTTAGAATTTTTTCTTATCGATGTTATCTTGTAGTTTATTTTTATAAATAGTACAATTATATGTATGTGAATATATGTAATGTGTATGTGGTTTTGTGTATGCGTGTATGTGTATGCATATACGTCGGGCCAGTGACTTTTCGCGTAAAAATCGGAGCACACAGTAGACTTCCATTTTATATACACACCTCAGCTGTTGTTATACCTCCATTGGCTGCTGGTGCCGTGTCCGTCTTTGACCAAGCCACTCAGGACTAAGTAACTCCGACACTGAACCTTCGTGATTCGTTCGCAAACGGTTAATACGGGTCAGAACATTTTTTCGCCAATCAAAGAAGCTAGACGACCACACAGTGCTTTGGACTGTATCTTCCCTCGATATCTTTTCGAGAAATATCACTGCCCCTACTTATACGTATACACATAAAAACATACATCAAAAGAGAGATCATGAAGTTCACTATTCAGCTCATTTTTATTTTATATATGTTACACTTACATATTTCATATAAGCTTCTTTCTAATTTTATAGTGGACATTAAGGTTTGTTTCTATTTATTTATTTTTCTTTAAAAAAAAAAATTAATGTTATGTTTTATTATGTAAAGTGGTCAAGTGTAAGAGAAGGTAATAGATAATATATTAACTTCACTACAAAAAATAAAGACGTTTATTATTATTATTATTACGGTATTAAAGATACATAATTCTGATTTGCCAGTCAAGTAGGAAAATATCTTCTCACAAAGACACGCCACCAATAAGCAAAGGGAAAATGCTGGTACGCCCTTAGGATATTGCACTCTAGTATGTGCGGAAATCTTTTCGCGAAATTCGGGTCTCCCTACAGTGATATCAGTCATGTTTTCCTTCTAAGTGAGAATACTAAGTGTAGACGAATGTTCTCGTCTTCTTAGATTTTCTTTGTAGTAAAATAAGTGAGTAGTCTGCACCACTCAGCTAGCCATACTATCGTGAAATCAATGGAAGGGGGACTGCTTCTTGATGCTCCAGACTGTCTACGTAACTTTCAAGCAATCAGGCCCGTGAAGGAGGGGAAGGGCGAATGAATTCCGCACTAAACTACAAACATAACTAGGTAATAGTTTGGTTATTGGCCTATCGTTTATGTTCAGTAGAACAACTTATTTACGAATTTTTTTTTTTAAACCAGCGTTCCTAATAAACGAAAATAATAATAATAAAAAAATCCTCGTGTTACTGCTGGAAGTTCCGGACATTTATGGAAGCCATGTTACTAACCGTAGTTGAGTTTCCGTAATTTTTTCTATAAATTGTGGATTTTAAGTAATTATTTGCCCTTGGTAAATAAAGTGTCAGTAAACTTACGAAGAAATCCAGGTAAATTCTTACCACAAAACAGGTGGGGCCGCGGTAACTGAGCGGTTTGCCTGCTCACCTCCAGCCAAGGCGAACCGGGTTCAATCCCCGGCCAGGTCACTCCCGGATTTTTGCAGGTGGGAATCGTGTCGTGTGATGCCGCTGGTCAGCGGGTTTTCTCGGGGTTCTCCCGTTTCCCCTGCCCCTTCATTCCGGCGTTGCTCCATACACACCTTAATCACCCTCATTGGTTCTCAAGACCTCGCTGTTAAAAGCCACCCAAATCTCTTCAATCAATCACAAAGCAGGTGAGTATACATAAGTGAAATGGAAAGGTGCTTCATTTGATGTGGGCGCTCCCATTTGCTGATTGGCCAGTCGATGTTCTGGTACCTAGCATTGTGTCTGATTGGCTACTCGGTACTGCGTAAGTTTTTAGAGACAATTAGGACAAGTTATACTTAGGGCCACCTGTTTTCCGCGAAAATATTTATGTTCAAGCTAGACTTCAAATTCTTACGTGTATGCTTACAAATTTCCTTGTGTTAATGGCCCCGTGTCTGTTTGAGAAGGAATTTTCTACTCGACTGGGTCAATCAGAATAAAATTACCCTAACTATGAATGTCCCTGATTGGCTGGCAGACACTTAAGACGTGCGCGAGTTGAAGTCATCCAACGACGATATTGGTTTTTAACTGAAGTGTTTTGGAGTTCAACTAGTCGCGGAATCTTTCCGCGAAAAACAGGTGGCCCTAGCATACTTCAAACACATGTAGATTTCTGCAATGTTTGAAATTGGATCACAGTTTATTAGACACGTGCATGTGAACTCTTAGCCAATAACAGACCTGCAAAGAAACAAGGACCGAATCCCGTACCACCTGGTCTGAATTTAAACTAGCTACACACTGGGGCAGCAGCCAATGAACAGAAAGCTGAGGCTCGAAAATATATAGGTCCGTTCTGTCTAGCCTACAGGTGGTTTGAAACGTGAAATCTTTCTGTAGCTACTAATTTACCTGGCTGCCGGCTGGTAAGTGAACTACAAAGCGCTGACTGGCACGCGGCACTCCGCCATATTGTTGGTCAGTGACTCAATTTTGCTGGTGGTTGTGGCTGCATTTCGCAATAAAAAGTTATGTTTCTCTTCTGTATTCCCTACTATTCTGTCCCAAAACTTCTCTGTAACTTCAGGTAAATAGCCTGAACAACGTGAGATGGAGCAGCTATTGCTATGTTAGTGGTACGGTGCAGTGTTCCCAATCATTTTTTGGCCATGTCCCTATGGACAGGTAAAATTGTCCCTACGTCGAGACAAAAGTCCCTACAATCAATTAAAACGTAAGTAAGATATATTTAAAAGTATAAAAATACACAACACATGACAATAAATCTCAATAATGTACTTCGGCACACACTTCAGCACGCTTTGCTTATAATTTATATATTACGTGAAAATTTACTACGTTTTCATAAAGTCGTACATTGCAATGTTGTGAGGAGTAATATCAAATACGGCTTCTTTCGCCATTTGTTGCTCACCTATATCACGTGTTCCACGGTCATCTTCACGTGCTTTAAGGGAAGAATTTATCACTAAAAGAGAATTAAGGAGTTCTGCGCCCATCTTTTAAACAATATTGAAATGTCCCTACATTCTCCCTGATAATTTTGATTCGTCCCTGCGTCCCTTCAGTAAACCTAAATCATCAAACAAATCCCTGCGCACTGGCCAGTAGGCTAGCGGAGCTACCAGGACATAGAGGAAGTCTCGCCGACAGCGACAGTGTAGCGGGTCGCTGGGCGACTATGTGACTATCTGAGCGATCTGCTTGGCGACGTCATAAGTGGACTGAGGTAGAGCACGTGCGTCGACAAACGTGTTATGTTAACGGCTCGAGGACCAGTTCCTCTCGCGCGGCAGATAGTCCTTCAACCGCCCTACTCGTCAGTAATTATCCCGGCGAGGAGCCAGCCATCGACAACTTTAACGGCCTCAGTGCAGGGGAGGGCGGACTGTAGATGAGCCACTTACATCACCTCTGACTGCGCGCCGAGCAGGGTTGCCAGTTGTCAGCAGTCGAGATGTCATGCCAACCTCTGGGTAATGTCGTACCTTCAAGTAAACAGTAGACTGACAATGGCGCAGGATAGTTCACGAGATACGCAGCACCCACTCTCCGTTCTCCAACGTGGTATTCTTTTCTGCCAACACGATTGTCATAAACGACGTATAGAGAGAATTTTAGGTAAGTACACAGTTAAACAAGCGTTTTAAGGGCGTTGGGCCCCAAAAATGTTATACGTTATATTTGTACCAAACATTGTTTAACTCGTACGCTTTGTATGTGATGACATTTTCCTAGAATGAAACAAATTTACACTTTATGGTTTTTGAATAATTTGATGTCAAATACAAAATTGTTCAGATGAAATAATTTACAACGTAAAATAATGCCATGGACTACTGCTTGACATATAATCACCAAATAACGTTTCATATATATATATTTTTTAAATGTTAAGAATATACAAACATTTCTTTACACTTAACACTTTTTCCATGTATAAGTTATGGCTTGTTATTTGGTGATTACATATGTATCACGCGGCAGCCCGTGGGATTAGTTCATGTTGTAAGTTTTTTCATCTTTACAACTTAGTATTTGTTATTACGACTTCAACAAAGAGAATAAATTCGTATTTGACATCAAATTATTAAAAAAATATAAAGTGTAAAAAATTTTTATTCGAGGAAAATGTCATCACACACAATGCGTACAAGTTGAACAATGTTTGATACAAATATAAAATAATTAATTTTTTGGGGTCCTACACAAGATGTTTGTATACTTCCTTTAACCAATTTGTAATGAAATTATATTAAATTTAAGTTGATAAAAGTATTTTATTCTTATAAAAGTGCTTTTTTTTAAATTAAGATATGGAAAACATGTATATCACTGTTGACCGTGACTTTGACAGGTTTGTTGTGGTGTAGGTTAATGTTGGGTGCATGCACACAAGACGATAACAGGCACACTTCATCTCTAGTATATGGTGAATGTCGTACATACTCTTGTTTCGAATATAAACATGTACAATGCATTTTGACATTCATTTTTAATTGCACAGTTTCTTTAAGTGTTGCAAATTTACGAATTCATGTGGAATAAAAAAAATATATATGCTTGCTGAACGTATGTCATTGAATCGTACACACCAAACTTATAAATACATTTTAAAAAATAATACTCAGCACAACTACTCTATCTGTGTACATCTCAAAGTAAGCTTTCAAACTTTTGATGTAAAATCGATCGCAGAAATGTATTACATTATAATGGTTTTTTTTTTGCTGCAAATGTATTTATAGTAAATTTTAATCTTAAATTTACCGGGAAGAACACCTCACGTCCAGCTCACTCTTACACTTACGCCGGTTACTACTGCTAGAGCTTTAGCCGGGGGGTGGCCAGGCAAGGACTGACATTCCTTCCGTCACGTCAGGCCTACCAGGTTGCCAGGTCCTAGTCCCCCCCCTACACACTACAGACTGGATCACCACAGCCTGACTTTCAGGGCACCTGGACCCTTCACCTTACACCCATTACAGGTTGGTCGCCAGACCACAGCCCAGCTCCAACCCGGCCCCCACAGGGCCTCGTAACACAGATAGAATGAAAGATAAATCTTTGAGCTTCTGGATAATGTATTATTGAACGACGATGTGCAAACTATTAAAAATCGGGTGCGGTTACCAGTCACCTTCCTTAAAAACGGATGGGTTCGAATCCCATTTGTGCATTTAAAATGTAACTGTTGATTATTTTTTGTTTCTTTCTGCGTCTTAGTAATATATTGTACATGTTAAATGAAAAAGTCGTCTTACGTGTTTTACGCTAAACGCCACCATTTTCGAGAAATTAATGCGTTATGACCTAACACTACAAATTTTGCAATTTATTAGGCATTAATTTCTTGAAAACGATGGCATGTAGGGTTAAAACTCAAGGCGAACTTTTTTTTAACATGTATGGTCGATATTAATGCGCAGGGAACTACCCAAAGATGCCACATAGTTACATATATAAATTCACATGTGGGATTCCAGTCTATCCGTTTTTATGGAAGGGGGTTGATATCCCCAAGCAATTGTTCATGGTTTGCACTTCGTCTTTCAATAATGCATTGTCCAGAAACTCAGAGATTTGTCTCTTTCTGGCTGTGTAACGAGTATAAACGTCAGCTTTAGCTACACTTTCCCCTTCTCAGGGGAGTGCACCCCCCCCCCAGGCCTCCTTCAGTCTCAATCACTGCCACCACGAGTCCAACCTCAATGGATCAGACACCCGAGAGAACCTCAGGTCGGGTCTGTCCGATCGCCCGTGCTACTTTCTTAAATTTTCATGGCACTAGTGGGTAGCTCCACACTTCCATTTCCATTATCTTGAATTCCTTCACAAATAAATTTAGATATTTGACTTCGGTGGCCCAACGGCCTGAGCGCTAATTAGTCCAACGCCCCAGCTACTAGTACAGCACGAGTACATGCAGGCAAAAAAACGGGCGAGTTCATTTACATGTAGACTAGGCTTCGCAACATCTTGCATACGCAGCCAGATGTAACTTATTCGTTGGCTGCTTGCTACAAAAGAAGAGGCCACGATTGGGTCTACGTTTTGTTGCTTCTTCGCCATTCATGCTAGTGTTGGGCCAGCAACGAAAAAAAAAACATAAATAGGGCCACTTGTTTATCGCGGAAAAATTGACGTGGAGTCTAGGCTTCAGTCTACTATATGCACACTTGCTGCCTTCCTTTGGCTATTGGCCGCCTGTCTTTGCGTGACGACTGACTGCTTAACGAGTGAGCCAATCAGAATTAAGTTTCTCCGGTACTGTCTGTTCGTGATTCGTGGGCAGACAGGTAAGACGTGTAACAATTCGAATGATTCAACCACGAAAGTGGTTCTGAATTAAAGAGTTTGGTGGGAACACAACTTGCCCTGAATTCTTTTCCCGGAAAAACAGGTGGCCCTAAACATAGACATATAAGAGGTTACGCTTTCAATCACAATGTCATATTTAAGTGACCTTGTACAGGAAGTGGTCTTATTGATCTGCGCTGTAAACAGCACAAAACAGCGTCCAGTCAACGTGTCAAAGTACCAACCGTTGTTGACACTGAATTCCGAAGTCTCTTAAACTGTTGTGGCTATATTCGCATGAAGCATAAACACATATTTATTGGTCCCGATATACTCCAGAGCGTTATGTGAATACCAGTACAGTTCCAAACAAAAATATCTCTCGCTGCAACGCCTTAAACTATATGTTTATCAACGACTGAACGTGTTAAACCATCGAGGACGCCACACATTTACTGGCACTGAAGACAAGGTTGAAGTGAGCTGCCTATATTCTCCACTGCAGCAATATCAGATGTGTTTGTCTCAGTATATCCACTCACTATCGTCCTATTGGTCCTGGCTACACCGCGCACACTAACTTCACTGTACAGCGTTTATTATTGGCTGGCCGTCAGCCAATGAAGTCGTATGTTGACTTTGTAGAAATTAATGTGTTGTGACAGATGTAACCCGTTTCACAAACTGTCGTGTTCATTTGAGAAATTATTAGATTAATACTGTTATTCTTTTAACTGAAATAGTAAAAATTTAAATGTGTTTTGTTTTCAAGAGCGAAGAAATGCCCATAAAAACGAAGCTCCCAGTAGACACTTGTATACTCCTCAAAGAGTTAAAGTGCAGCTTATCCTGAAATGAATCTACGAATATTAGTTTCAAATCATCAGTTCTCGAGTGTGGTTATCAAAGTGTTGCCTTTGAAGGGTGTACTGCGGTATTCAGACCACGTCCGTAGATATTGAGAGCAGGTGTATGATTACTAGAGACATTATTTCTGTGCCAGAAGTAGAGGGATTATGGGGACTTTGGCATATCGAGACTTGGAACCGGAGCGTCGTAGCTGTTCGTGCTCTGTCATTCCGGCCGGACAGTGGCCATATTGGATCCAGGTGACCTTCACCCTGACCTTGGCCTCGGTGACCTTTGACCTTGAAAACCCTAATAATAATAAAAAAATTATTTAAATTTTTTTTTTAAAAGGATTTTAAAAATCGTTTAAAAAAACTTTTATTTTCCGAGGTCCATCTCACCCCCACCGCCCCTCACCAATACTCATTCTATAGTGTGCAGCCATCCTGGTTTTTTCGTTTCTCATTTGTTTATACATTGCTGGCAGATTACATCTTGGTACTATCGTCTGCCATTTGTTTATACATTGCTGATGGATGGCATTTAAATTTTTTCGTTTGTAATTTTTTTACACATTGCTGGAAGACGCCATCTTGGTTTTCGTTTCTCATTTGTTTATACATTGCTGATGGAAGCCATGCTGTTTTTTGTTTGTCATTTGTTTATAAATTTCTGGAGAACGCCATCTTGGTTTTCGCTTGTCATTTGTTTATACATTGCTGGTGAACGCCATTTGTTTTTTTTCGTTTGTCATTTGTTTATATAGAGGGCGTCGACAACGCCATTTATACTTTAAAAACATATACAAATATGCCTGCCACCTGGTGGCTAAATAGGTAGTCGTCTGGTGACAAAATCGGTAATCAATACTCTAGAGCCACCTTAATTGTATAAGGTGACATGATGCTTTAATTTGAATTAAAATAAAAAAAATCCTTTTTATATTAGTTTTAAAGTTTTTGATAAAAATATATTTTTTATAAATTATGCATGTAGTCAAAGTCCCGCATCATGTATTTAGGTATACTGTTGATTGGAAAGATATTTGTTTTTAAAATAGAAATGGAAAATTACATATTTTCCTAGCCTATAAATATAAGTGCTGACAGGTCACCTGGCGGCTGTATCAAGAAATTAACGCAACCTATATGTTGAAAATATAATCCAACATGGAGGGCGCCGACTGCACTACCTATACTTTAAAAACATTAACAAATATTGCTGCCACCTGGTGGCTAAGTCGGCAGTTCGGCTGGTGGGTAAATCGATAATTAAAACACTAGCTGTCCTAGGTAATCAAAACATATGAAATCCAAGATGGCGTTATCAACAATGTATAAACAAATGACAAACGAAAAAATAAGATGGCATCCTCCCAGTAATGTATGAATAAATGACAAACGAAAACCAAGATGACGTCCTCCAGCAATGTATAAACAAATGACAAACTAAAAACTGAGACGGCTGCACACGATAGAATGAGCGTTGATGAGGGGATGTAGGTGGTGAGGGGGGACCTTCGGAAATATATATTTTTTAAATATTTTTTAAAATAGTAAGTTTTAAAATAGTTTTTTTATAATTTTTTAATGATTTTTTTTGGATTTTAATTTTTTTATATTGTTTTGGATTTTAATGGTCAAAGGTCATCGAGTCCAAGGTCAGGGTCAAGGTCACCCGGAACCAATATGGCCGCCAACCGACTGGAATGACAGATCACTATCAGTTCCGACGCTCTGGTCCCAGGTCCCGACGTGCCAAAGTCCCCATAATCCCTCTACTGCCATGTTATACTTGAAGCACGTATACATCGGTAATCATTATGTGATTGGTCTTCAGTGGTTTTGACACACTATTAAACTCTTCAGCCAGTAATAAACAGGAAGAAATAATGTTTTACCAGTAGGGCCTCCTGTTTACCGTGAAAAGATTTACGCCCGCGCAAGCTAGACTCCAATGCAGTACGGGCACACTTGTAGCTTTTCTATGATTATTGGCCACGTATATTTGTGGAAAAACAGTATTTTACCTGACATAGCCAACCAGAATTAATTATTTCTGACAGTGAATTCCCGTGATTCGCGGGTAGACACCGAAGATTCACTCAATAAAGAAAGAGGATCTAAGCTTCAGTGTTATGGAGTACAAGAAATCGGGGAATATTTTCACGAAAAACCGGTGGCCCTAGTTACCAGGGTTTAATTACATGCACCCAAGCTGAATAAGAATAACCCTGTCAAGCCAACTCATAAATAGTTGTTGGCAGAGTATGTAAATGAGTGTGAAGTGCACGCACCTCTAATAACGGTTTGGCATGGGAAAGTAGCCGTGATGAACAGGCCGGCGCACGTGATATTTTAACAGAAAAGGAGAAACGCCGCGTGTGTCTCTGCAGATGTGTAGCTAACTGCTGTGGCAGCGGAGCGTGTCTGCACGGGAACAAGTCGTTTCACGTGTACGTGGACGACACGCTGGCCGCTGCTGGCCCTAATCACGCCATTGTTGCTAGGAAAGTAAGAGTTTCTACCTTCTGAAGTGGACCGCGCAGAGCTCCAACGCTCTCCCACACTTCGTGGTGACCGTGGTGGCTGAGCGGTTAGCCTGCTCGCCTCCCGCCAAGGCGAACCGGGCTCAATCCCCGGCCGGGTCAGTCCCCCCCCCCACCTCCCCTCGCCTATCTTTCTTTCCGGCGATGTTCCATATTCACCTCGTTTCACCCTCATCGGCTCTCAAGAACTCGCTGTAAAGAGCCGCCCAAATCTCTTCACCATCTTCATTCACACTTCGTGCGACCCAACTTCCCGCCGTTCCGCTCGGGTCACACATTAATTTCTGAGCTCGCGTTTTGCAATCACGCAATTTTTAGGTGCACTGTTAAAAATTTCCGTATATTTACGAACATTTTTACGAGAATGTGCAGTACATATCCACACGGAAACACAATCCGCAATGACGGACAACTTAATTGAGTCCGTAAATACAAAACACGGGAAGTCTCCGTATTTCCTAAAGCTTCGAGTTACAGGGACGAACAATTCCGAGTCTACACGAAGCTTTGTTCACCACTGTAACCAGAAAATGATCGATTCTGCGGCAGTTAGGATATCCACGCCACTAACACCTATTCTTTCAAACATTAAAAAATAGCATCAAGCGTCTGTAACAATTAGCAACACTTAAAATGTACTAACTTTATTAGAAACTGAAAAAGTTGCTTAATTGGCTGCATTATAAGTACTGTATTTATATAACAGATGTCATGTAAGAGTTGTGGGAGAATGGTTAGAGCCGGGGAATTGTAATTCTTTGGCTCGGGTTCAAATATCGCTCAAGTATAAATACACTTTTAAAATATTTTTTATACACATTAGAACACCCACATGGCAAAATTAAAGACTTTGCCATTATCTCCTTTTATTTTAAACTGAAAATACAGAATAATAACTAGGAAATTAACGGGTAGGTTCCGTGAAGGCACGGAAAGTTTTGTGATATTTACGAAAAGTCCGTTTTTTGAAAATCACTGTGTCTGTAATTTTAGGGAAAGTTTACGGGCACCTCTGGATAAATGTTTACCGGTACTTTTCCTTAAAATGAAGGAGATAATTTTTAACAGAGTCTGCGCTGTACTTGTGATCAGCACTTGTCTAGCAACCAGTGAATAACGTGGATGCGTGCTCGATGATCGTGGCATCGACCATTCATGTCAAAGAGCTGCAGAAAACTCAACAAATCATATTGGCTACAAGGAACACGAGGCACTGATGCCTTTCTGTGAACAGTGCCGGTAATAAGTATATTTCAAATGCAACGTGCCCACGATCATGGACGGGTTAAGGCTCGGCTTCACCTATTATGCAGAAATGCTTCGTTTTCGTTTCATAATTTCAGTTTCAGAGTTATAATTGAAAATGTTTTTGTAATAGAAGATTTACTAGTTGTTTAATTATTTTGTATCCAATGTTTCCACTGTGTGTTTTTTCTACTTGCAAAATGGCAGAAACTTATTGATAAAAAAAAATATGTTCCTGACTTTTTATATAATCGTACATAGTGATTAATTACTAAGAGTCAGAAATTATGACACGCAAACGAAGAATTTCTGCAAACGTGCTCCCAGTATATTTACCTACGAAAAGACATCATACCCCAGACGAGGAAGGAATGGTACTTTAAAGTTAGCACGAGTGCTGTAAATAGTATCACAAAGCCCTCCAATATAGTTGAGATAGGTTTTTTTTTTTTTAGAATGCCGTATTTTATAACATACTAGCCAGAAACGAGTCTGGCTACGATAGGAACCTGTATTGAACTTTGCTACAGACTTTTCATCAATAAAATGATAGGGTTATCGCTGAAAGTGCCATAGGTACACGCAGCACTACGAGAGCACTGCATGCCAGTTCAGAGCCCTGCGCGTAACGGCGATGGCGCTCTTATAGCGCGTGCCAGTGTAACCCTTATAGCTCCCCCGTTTCTCTGCCAAAAAAGGAGAAAAACGATGCAGGCAGGCGGGACCCTTGACCTCCTCGTGCACAGTGGTGGATTCACAATTAACCCTTTCATTCCCTCATTAATCTATAATGTCTGGTGTTGAAAATTATAAATTTTTGATTAGTGCTGTACTTAAGCTGGCAAAGCACTTGCTTCGTCATCAAAACCAATAAGCTATAGCCTTTGTGCTTGTTGAGCGATATGACCCTGTCATAACGTAGCGCAGTAGCATGGTTTGGGAATCAGTTACTTACATGAAATATAATTGGGCACTGGGCCTCTCAGAGTACGGCACCGGTGAAATATAAGCTTCCTGTGCAACATATTGACGATTGTCTACAATGGGCATGAAAGAATAATAAAAAAAAAAAACAACATAGGCATACGGCAAATGTAGGTCCGCCTGTTTTTCGCGCAAAGATGTGGTAGACTGCGATATTGTTACGTGCTTGCTGCTCTACACAGCTTCCTTTGCCCTGTCCCGCTCGGGCGAGCACAACAGTGTGCCAATAGTGAGTGGTAACACTGAAAGTACGCGGAGATTTACAAAGGCGTGCTGCTACCATAGTGACCATCGAGACTCGTGCGCTCCTGACCTCGTACGGATTTAATTCCTGGGGTTATAATTGCAAGAATGTTTTGGTCAACTCCCTTGCCTCTCTTTGTGAGACTCGGGGTGAGGAGAACCTTCTAGATCGGGCCAGCGAGATTATTTGAGCCGCGACGGATCTCCGAGCCAACAGCGTAGAGTTTGGAGGATTGTACGACCTTAAGAGCACTGTTTGCGAAGACAGCGAAGTGACGAGCTAGTAAAGCGCCGAGATGTGACAACAGATACCAGCGGGAGTGAAGTCTTTGGACTGCGAGCATCGGTACAGTAAAGGGTGAGATTGGCGGGCGGGACTGTTGAGCTCTATGAGTGAGTTGCAGACATTTGGAATAGTGGCAATAGACAGTTGAATTGAATATATATAAATAATGAGTGTGAATTATGTGACTAACAAATATAGAGACAGTGATGTCTTTAATTGGAAGTGAATTAGATATTTAATATTGCGCTCACTGGAATAACAAAATTAATAGTTGAGATAGGTAGTTTAATATTGTAAATCATAGCTGTGTAAATATGTACAGCAATTTAAATAATTTAAGACTCCCGCCTACCCGGAGCTTTCTACTGCGTTTGAGGCCGCAAAGCGCGGGGGCGATAAGGGCGACACTGCCACGCGCATCAAGTGCACCATCGCCGCTAAGCGCAAGGCTGTGAATTGGCGTTCAGTGTTTTAGTCGCACTGCGTGTACCTATGGTACTTTCAGCGGTGACCCTATTATTTTATTGATGGGAAGACTGTAAGTAGTATCCTTGAGTAGTTTTGCATGTATCTGATGCGTTTATTTTGATCTACAGCACTTTAGAAAAGCCATATTTAGTAATTTTGGAGTACTCTGAAATGGTTTTTCTAATGAGCGTGGCGTCTTGAAAGCACTCAACAGTCCTCGCTCGAAGTGTGTGTTCTTTTTGTATAAAAGCACATTTGACACACGTTTAATAGTTTAATGGGAAAACGTGTGTTTCAAACACTCTGCGTCGCAGTTCAAGCGCAATGGAGGCGGGAGACACATAAATTCAATCCAGTTATTTTATTTTATTAGGACCTCCATTCTACAAGAACTCGGATACGCCCCTCTGGCGTCTTGTAACAATATCCTACGTGGCGAATTGCAACTTTCCTTTGGTCACTGACCGCGTGTGTTTGTGGGAAGACAGTTTATTACCTTACTGGGCCAATCAGAATTAAGAAACTCCACCACTGAACGTCCGTGATTGGCGGACAGTCACCTAAGACGCATGACAATTAAAATCACCCACTGAAAAGTATTTAGTAGTACAACTTGTCGTAGAAACTCTTCGCAAAAAACAGGTGCTCTTCCTTATCTGTTGCGTGGTTGCGGTCAAAATATGTACATTTACATAGATATTGACACCACTACGTTTCCTTCTTATTGATCAAGCTTTGAACCTTCTGTATAGTCCATTCATGGTCGCTTCCAACTTTTCTGAAGTCTGCTAAAATTCTACTCTGAGGCTATTCCTCCGCCTCATGCAAACAAACCTTAACTAACTATATAAAATTACTCCAAAAGGAAGACGCACAGTATTTGTGCGCGCTCAGTATAGTAATATTCTCCACGAGAACTAGCTCATACTAGATTTTACCAGTATACCCATTTTATCTCTGTTTTGTTCATACTAATTATAATTTAAATGCTATAATTTAGACATAAAATTAAGTAGAAGGTCAATTTAACCAAAAATAATATACTTATATTTAAACAGAAGTACAACACGTTTGTGATAGATGACATATTTAAGAGACAACTAAAAACGTCCTTCAACAGCCATTTTTCAAAGGTTCGATTAAAAAAGTGTGAGGATCTGCAAATAGATTATAAATACATCACTACAGGTATTTCGCAGTACTGGAGTCTTGTGGTTATATGATACTGTATACTGTATATACATTTTCACGTTTTTTACAAAGTTCTTAATTGTAAGTTGTTTATTTATTCGTTATTTTTATTTAACCTATATTAAATGTGTGTTAATGACAACTTATTAAAATGTTTTCGGACAGCGAAGTGGGTCTCCGTGCTTAATTAACTTCTAGTGAAATATGAAAGAAGAAGAGTCGGAAATCTTTCAATCCCGTGGTGATATTGCCATCGTGGTAACTGGGATACACTCACCCAACCAGTTTGTGATTTCTCTGGCATAAGAACTGATGGCTCGTAAAATATTTCCACTAATTGGCTATCAACAACTTTCACTGTAAACTAGTTTCTTCTTATTTTCCTTGCTATAGGTCGCCGCTGTGCATATTTTAACTCAGTGTAAAAAGAGATCAAATATATTTTTTCGTTGCATTCCGAAGGCTCAATAACAGATACACCCAACTGCAGAACAGTTTTCGTGAGCACGTAGATTTTCCGAGGATCTCTGAAGTAAATTCAGTGGGAAATAGCGTCTATACCGTGCGTTATGAAATAGAGACAACTAACGAATTTCTCATCAGTAGGGGCACTTTGATATTTTGCAAAAAGTTTTCGAGACAAGATAGAGTCCAAAGCACTGTAGGGTCGTCCAGCTTTTTTGATTGAATAAAAAATGTTCTGGCTCGTGTTAACCGTTTGCGCACGAGTCACGAAGGTTCTGTGTCGGAGTTATTTAGTCCTGAGTGGCTTGGTCAAAGACGGACATGGCACCAGCAGCCAATGGAGGAGTAACAACAGCTGAGGTGTGTATATAGTATTGAAGTCCACTGTGTGCTCCGATTTGTACGCAAAAAGTCACTGGCCCTACTCATCAGTTTCATCGGAAGGGAAAGGGTAGCGCCTAACGAAGGCAGTACCTCATGTGTTTGGTGGTTAAATAACCACAAAACACTTTTCAAAGCCTTGCTACATTTCTTCATCCAGCTCATTATACTCTCATAATTAAAAATGCAATAATTAACTTTTTGAGTGCTGCCGACGTAATATTACAACGCTTCAATTTAACTGAGTGATCTGGAGTTTACCGTAACATTTCGATATCCGCATTTTTTTGAAGACACGGGCGAAGAAATATTACGTCAGAAACACTCAAAGTGTTAGTTATTCGAAAAGACAGGATCGACTGTATGTTTTTCTCCTTAGGAAACAACATTTGATTGTTACACTTTCAGCTCGGCATTGTGAGAGAGTCGGCCAGTAATGAACGTTGTACAATATAGTATGTGTGTCTTGTATTGTGTGAACCAATATGAGAGTTGTAAATGGTCATGCAGTCGCTGCTTGTATTAACTGTCACTAAATCTGTACCGAACTCAAAGGCATACTTTTACTAGCGGTAAGGCCGCGGTGGTGAAGTGGTCAGACTACTCGCCTCCCACCTAGGCAAACCAGGTGCGATCTCAGCCCGCGTCACTCCTGGATTTTCGCATGTGGGAATCGTGCCGGACGATGCCGCTGGTCGGTGGGTTTTCTCGGGGATCTCCCATATCCCCGCCATTGCACTCTGGCACTGCTACATACTCAACTCGTCTCACGCTCATCGACTCTCAAGACCTCGATGTTAAAAGCCACCCAAACATTTCCACTCCACTCCATCCTCTTTTCGTCATATTCGTGTGATTATTGTATGTTCAGTTTAGTGATGAGTCTCAATTGGTAGAGACCTGAAAAATTCGTGAGTTCAATGACCCGCAGGCTATACTTTACAATCTTATGTTCAGATATGCCGATATTAACTGCACATTGGTTGTCTGCTGTGCCAGTGGAAGGCGACGATTGGGCCAGCTTTTATGGTGTGATCAAGCTAGTTCGTAACACAGCGTTCTCCAGGAGGTGTCAAACAACGTGTGGACCAATGGCTAAAGTTATATAAACACACGTGTTTTAAATTCTAGCTTGTCCCAAAATGAATCCGCGAATTATGCAGGTCTCTATCATTTGGTAATTGTTTCGTCCCCAGAAGGTAAGTCGTCCAGTTAGGTGACAGAGGAGATCAGGCACGGCTACCGCGCAGCTGATACGCGCACTCTTCCCCATATTCCTTCTAAAGTCTATTCACAGTTACTTCCAATTTTTCTGTAGCCCTGCTAAAGTTCTACTTCCAGGATATTCCTCCGCCTCATGCAAACAAGGCATAACCAAATCTAGAACATCACATCAAAGTGATAACGCACCGCATTCGTGCGCACTCAGTGTAATAATATTTTGCGTGAAAACTATTTCTTACCAACACACCTGTTTTCTCACTTTTTTATTCATATGAATAGTAATTGAAACAATCTAATTTAGGAATATTATACAAGAGTAAGTTCAGTTTAACCAAAAATAAGGTAATTTAATGTTAACAGAAGTATAAAACGCTAGTGACACCTGGCTAGAGATGATGGTGTATCGCGGGAAAAGTTGACTGTTTGCTAGGATTCAACTTACTGTACACATGTACGACAGTTTTCTTTCATTATTGGCTGTCATGCACGTAGGAAGCTACTACTATCATTTCACTGGGCCAATGAGGATTCTGACACTATAAGGCATAACGTTCGTGATTGGTCTGCAAACAACTTAGCAGGGTTAAAACCTTGTTCACCAAATCATGAAAGAATGAACTAGTTAGTGTGTTATAAAAGATATGTTGGCTCAAAATTTTTTCACGATTTTCCATCATCTCTACACATGGCATATTTAGGAAATAACCAAACACGTCATACGTTGGGAGATTTTTCTAACTTTATATCCAAAAAGTGTGAAGGAACCGCGAACAGTCTATAGGTTCTCGTCTCCGCAGAGTGAGCTCGAGTACGTAAACGTCGAGAGTGGCCAGACGCCAGCGGACGGTGAAGTGCGAGTTACAACTACAAGCTCTCAGCGCGGCTTGCTGTGGAATGAGAGTCGTAAACTGCTGCACCTCATTCCTCCGAGGTTGCCAGGACCGCCCGATAAGAGCTGGCAACGCTGTAGCTCTTCTGCTCTTAATTAACCACTTCTGTCGCCAACCTCTAGCGAAAAAAATCCCTACCCTTGACTTAACGGCCTAGTTACATATTTTATTATTAGGAACTGGAAAATTCCGCTAATTCATTCTAGGACAAGCTAAACTTTAAACGCATGTGCATTTATGTCGTGTTTGCAATTGGATCACAGTTTGTTAGACATGCCTAGGTGAACTCTGAGCCAATAACAGACTTGCAAGAAAACAAGCACCGAATCACGTACCACTTGGTCTGAAGTAAAACTAGCTGCGCACTGCGGTAACAGCCTATGAACAGAAAGCTGAAGCTCGAAAATACACAGGCTCGTGGAGTTTACTCTGCATATCGTTCAAAACGCGGTATTTTTCTTTCTCTATTTATTATCACCACTGACCGGCAAATTTACAGTAATGTTGCAGCAATGCGTGAAAAGTATTACCTTGTTTAAAAAAAAAAATATCTTATTAAAGTGTAATTATGGAATACTCAACAGTACATAGGTGAAACAGCAGTTTGTAACGCAGACTCAGTACAATGGCGTCACTAGACAGCAACACGTTGGAACGTCATTCGCCAATCAGCGCCTGGTAACCTTCTCACCAGTCGGCAGCCCAGCCAATAGGGAATCTTTGGAGCACGCAGTAGTCAGTCAGATACAAGTCTCGTTCTCAGAGCCTCGCGCAGCCGATCAGAGAAGGGGTATGCCCACATCAAAGAGACCGCCACGCCATTTCTTATCTTGCGTATTTATGTATTCTGTAGCCTGGATAAGTCTGACCGTGTTGAGAGCAGTGGAAACAGACACACGCCAGGAAGGCTCTTGGTTGACCACTAAAATAGAAGAACTTTTCATCCCTCGACAGGTGCGAAATCAACCAGCAGTGTCTATTTCCAACATTCATAGATAGAGAGATGTACTTCTCACGAATAGATTTATGCTCACGCTATACTTCAATATCCTACGTCCACAACTATAACTTCCTTAGGTTATTGGCCGCGCGTCTACGTGAGAAGACATGTTCTTATTTGACTGGGCCAATCACAATAAAGTACTCCGATACTGAACGTCCATGATTAGCGGACAGACACTTGAGACACTTGAAATTTAAAACCATCCAATCACGAAAGTGCATATGAACTAAAGTGTTTTGAAGTACCGCAAGTCTTGAAATCTTTTCGCGAAAAACGCCTGCCCCTATTCATAGAGAAGCAAAGGGTATCTGTCACTAGGGACAGCTATATTCAGCCTATTACGAGGCGACTTACAGAAGACTTGCATTCTCTGCGTCCCTTACGCCGTATTCCATTAACCCGTTCAGCCCCTATGTTCATGAACGAGGATATGTTGCACATGAAGAGTATTTATGGTCGGAACTGTATAAAAGGCTTCAATAGCCAATGCATCGCGCGTCTTCCTTCCAAGTGATCTGATTTGTTAAAGTTCCTGCACCTATGATTTGTTTAGATATTTGGGCGGCTCTGAACAACAAGGCCTTGAGAGCTGGTGGCAGTGAGGTGAGATGAGGATTGAGCAGCGCCGGAATGCAAGGTTGGGGGAAACGGGAGATCCCCGAGAAAACCCACCGACCAGCGGCATCGTCTGGCACGATTCCCACTTGTGAAAATCCGGAGTGACCCGGTCAGGGATTGAATCCGGTTCGCCTTGGTGGGAGGCGGGTTGGCTAACTGCCCAGCCACTTCAACCCCCTATCATTTGTGAATTGTTAATACTGACATCAACGATCACTCACTTCGTTGTTCAGTGGTAACGAGAAGCACGCTCCACATGACTACAACCACAAACATCATAAAATGTAACGACTGTGACGACACTTGAACTCGTGGATTAATTCGGGACTGATCGAGTAAACACTCTGACAACGACGATTTATTTTGTAGTTTTTTCATAATCTGTTGGTACGGAAGGCCGAGGAATGACGATACATCGTACTTAGTGACGAATCCAGCCTTGTCTGTACACAAAATACAACCGTATTTTAGTGGCGCTGAACAGGATGAAAAATATATTTGCTTGAATCATTTCAGAATGTTGGGTTGGTCATGTCTGGAAGAAGTGACATTTCGAGAAACTTTTCCTGGATATCTGTTGAATCTTCTAGCTTTCTTGAACAATATGTAACATGTCTGAACTCTAAATTGTTTGCGAGAGAATCAAGTAGGCTCAGCGTCAAACGTACCCACATCTGAGCGGCTCCTTTTAAGAGCGGAAAATAATTTTTCATACTAGCAGCAACCAGTATCAACAGCAACAACAAATAATAAATAGGGACACCCGGTTTCCGCGAAAAGATTTCTATGAGAGATATATTTCAATACCCTACCACCATATTAGCAAATTTATTCTCCTTACTGTTCATTTGACTTTGTGAAAAGACATTTTTTTTATCTCGAATGGCCAATCATAATTAAGTTGCGATAATACTGTTACGTCTGTGATTCGCGAACAGACAGCTAAGACACAAAATACGTAATTTATCCAAACACGGAAGCCGAAACGAGCTGAACGGTTATGAAATACAACTGTCCATGAAATGTTTTCGCGAAAATCGGGTGGCCCTAACCATGAGCATGTCGGCTTTTTCCGCATTAGTAAATATTGTAAAAAATTTTCTATCAAAGTCAGTGAGCTAAACCAATTTCGTTAAGGAATGGAAGTCTTAATTAAATAAAATAATTAATTAGAATTTCTTAACTTTATTTACAATAACTACAAACAAATTTCTTTAGACTAAAAATCTCACAATAAATTTATATCACTTGCTGTTTACAATTAATGACTTCAATCAATACAATTTACAATTACCTCTAATATATTAATACAATTAAACAATTAAAAAATCAGTCCCAATTGAGCGTGTATCAAAACTTATTCAGTTATTTTCCAAATTATTTGCCCATATTTGACAGTTCCAATATTTGCAATAAAGACCGTATGGCATGTTATTCTGCCCCACCTCAGTTTAGTGCAGGTCCCACCAGTCCGCAATGTTCTAGAGTTCTCCGAACGCCCTCATGCACAGTAGCCTCCACTCGTCGGGTTTCACGCCCTCTCGTCCATTCACACCACGAACACCTCGTCCGCCGTCGTCTCGCAATCTCCCGCCGTTGTCCACACTTGACTTTGCCCACCGCACTCACCCAGATGGCCTCTGCAAAAGACTGCTGACAGCTGTGGCTTGTATTTATAGGGTCGTAGGCCATCGCCCAGAAATGTCTCTAAATGCCGCGTTGCGCCAAGAGTCCTAGTTCTCAGAATATTCTTCCGCAACCTCTACACTCGTCGGCTTCTGCAGAAGGGGGAGGAGGAGGATCTGTAATGCCAGCTACGTCACCGTTGTCAGTCATTCCCCGGGCCGGCNGTGAACTGCAGCACGTAACCATGCCATCTTCCAGCACGTCTTACGTCAAGCTAATATGAACTATTACAAAGTACTGACAAGGTCACAATGCAATCATTGTACAGGAAACATACTTTAAACACACCTACGAACATCGTAGCCTAGTAACTTAGCAGTTTAATGGAGCAGACAACTGCCGGTATTTAAAAGTGTCNTGTGAACTGCAGCACGTAACCATGCCATCTTCCAGCACGTCTTACGTCAAGCTAATATGAACTATTACAAAGTACTGTGCAATCATTGTAAAGGAAACGTAATTTAAACACACATACGAGCATCGTAGCCTAGTAACTTAGCAGTTTAATGGAGCAGACAACTGCCGGTATTTAAAAGTGTCATATTACAATAGCACGTTAACTACTTGCATTACAATCTTACAAAATCAACATTGCCATTCTAATTGCCTTTAGATTTAATTTCTTAGTGTGAATAGGCGTTATTCCATTTGAAAAAAAAAAAGTAACTTTGTTAATAAATACACATTCTAATACTTATTTCAATCCGTGTTTGGGCTACAATAATGAGCTCTTGTCTAAATTTTAATTCCGTGAAACCAGCACATCAATAGAACCTTTCATTTCAGAAATATTTGTGGTGCAAGTTTTCGGTGATTCAGTCTGTGTATGGTAAAAAAATCGCCGGACCTTCCCCAGACAAACGAGTACATCTTCAACTGGCAGATACGTTTCTTAAGTATAGGCTGTTCACGGTTAATTAATCACTTTTGAAATATGTCTTGGAAATATATCACTGCCCCTACCTGAATATTCTTTAACGGGCACACTGGCTGGCATGCACCCAGTTAAGCTGACAACGACGGAGTATAGTAGGCCCATGTCTACACGTTGAATGAAAAGTGTTAGATAAACATTTGTGACTATTGAAAGTACTTATTTTTCTTTCGGTTTTTAGCGTAAGAATTATACAATTTGTACAATATTTACTTTCCTTATAATTTCACAGTTTCACTTGACCGACGCATGAATAAAGTGACGATGTGATGATGCCCAGGGCAATGTTAATACTAAATTTGTTGGAAGAATACTTATCGTTAGAGGTAATGGAAAATCGCGAAAATGTTTTGAGCCAACATATATTTTATAACACTCTAACTAGTTTATTCTTTCATGGTTGGATGACCAAGGTTTTGACTCGGCTAAGTTGTTTGCAGACCAATCACGAACGTTCTGCCTTATAGTATCAGAATCCTCATTGACCCAGTGAAATGAGGTAGTATCTTCATACATGCATGACAGCCAGTAAGTAACTAAAACTGGGAAACAGTAAACTTTTCCCGCGATAAGCCATCATCTATGGATATCGTTTATACATAGAGCTAGTGATTTTTCGCAAAAAAAAATACGAGTAGATGGTAGACTTCAACACTATAAACACCCAACATAAGTTTGCTTAATGCCATTGGCTGCTGTCTGCTTGAGAAAGCGTTTTCATATTTGACCGGGCCACTGAGAATTCGGCAACATCGGCAAGGCTCCTGCGTGATTCGAGTGCAGGCATTTAACAGTGTCAAAAATAATTCAGCCAATCAAGATTGGTAAACGACCCTACGGTGTTTTGAAATGTAACGGAATGTCCCCGAGATAACCCACTGACCAGCGGCATCGTCTGGCAAGATTCCCACTTGCGAAAATCCGGGAGTGATCCGGCCGGGGATTGAACACGGTTTGCCTTGGTGGGAGGCGAGCAGTCCAACCGCTCAGCAACCGCGGCCTCTTCATCATACTCAGAATGGGAACAAAACGAGGTTACTTATAGGGAAGTTTGGCGTAAGGAAATTTTCTGCCGCAAGTTGCGCTGGTGTTTCAAAGAGACCGCTTTTAAGCTGGTGGTTAATGGAGAAATCCTGCCTATTTGTGTGTACGAAGTTGTGTTTGGTTCGAATTGTGATATATACTTTCCCGTGCCAAAATATTAAGTATTAACATTATGTTGTAACGATCATGCACGCCATCTATTAGTGTTTACAACTTTTAGCATTATACTACTGTAAATATACTTATTTTAGTTTTTAAAAAAGTTACCAATTAAAGAGCTAAATAAATAATAATCCAGCTGTCTTCAAAATAATTTCACAATCCTGTTGTTACACTATGTAAAATGATTGTGCAAATTGACTTTTGTTAGATTTAGTAAGATAAAATATTAAATTATATGTGGACATATTTCTTTAAATTTCGACTCTAGTGCGAAGAACAAAGTTTAAGTTATTCACCGGATATAACACAGTATAAATTAGAAGATTCTACAGAGTTATATTTATTTTATGAGCATCGGAATTATCGCATTTGTTTACATACAGAGTGGAGAGAATCCGGTACACAGTCAATACTTGTGCTATCTGGCGGCGAACGTTTTCATTTGCCAAACAATTAGCGTGGAGCTCCCAACCTGAGCAGACTGAACCTCACTCTCGTGCGGACGTGAGCGCGGTGCGTGATGGCGGTCGTGTTTACACTCGCGTGGGGCTGGTGACCGCTTCTGGTTGATGCGTGCTCGCGGTCGGCGTAACGCCTCGGGGGAAATCTGATCGCTCTAACCTGTAATCTCGCATGCAAATGGCCGCCCGCTCGGGTTATCTACCTCGCTAAGTGATCTGCCACTGTTGCCGAAATTATCCCGGCTCTTCTTCATCTCCAGATTTTTATTCCTTCCCACAATCCTCTCTAATTTTTTCACAGACTTTTTTTGTGCAGAACCTGGGGGCTTATTCTAAGTTATTCGTTAATTTTTAGTATTAGTTACGTTTCGAAAGCTCTCGCAAATAATAAAATCCTCGAGAGAGGCAATTTTGTATTCAAAGTCATAATTCGTTACAGCCCTCCGAGCCTTCGCCAATGTTCGGGTTTTCGTTAACGAAAGCAAGATGGCAACACTATCCTCATGAACTTTAACTGTATTACAAGAGTTTGTTTATAAATTGTGAATAATTAAGCGTGAAAATATTAATAAACCAAAGCAGTAAAGCCCTTAAAATATTTTGTTTGCTTTTGGCGTGTTTTAAATATTAGTATTAAATAAATAATGTATTCTAGGATAAATGTATATTTCGTTAGTAAAGTGTGTCAAATGTGCTGCCGACATCGTACCATTTTCTAAATCGGCTGGACGTGTGATGTATTACACATAGATATGCTTTAAATTCGTGTACACTATGTTGAGATATACTCGCATGCACGCCGATAAGACAGAACTTTGGTTGTTACATGGACGAAGATTTTTCCCAATGACCATTTTGCTGTTTGGTTGCGAACTATTTACGAACATGCTGTTTCCTTTGTTATTTATAATACCAATATTATAAAATAAGCGATGGACAACAAAGTAGACGCTGTCGGGTTTCTAGTCGAATGTAATAATGTCAATATGATATTAATTTTACTGAATTATTTTCAAGAGAAAGTAATGTTGTTGTAAACTACCAAGAATAATGTTCAGTTTAGCCCTCCCTACCTGTCGGTAAATCTACAAACTGCATTTTAAAAATAAATTTTTTGAATAAATCAGTGTTAATTTTCTCGTATTTCATTATAAACAACTGCAATAAAATAATAAATACCCTCACAATAGCCAGACTACACTGCTGCTTACAAAGTTCACAAGTTAAAACAAAAAGGTTAATTAGTGCTTTTAAAACATTTTTTCTGAAAACAATTTAATGTTTTTGTAATGCACGAAGGCACATTACTTCACGACTCTCTTCTTTAACAGTCCTAAAAAAACCTGTTACACACACCCGCCAAGTTTTTATAATAAAACTCGGTAACAAAAGCTCGAAGGGCTTCGTTATCGTTTCGAGTTTCTTACTGAGCATAGTGACGTCGAACGAACACTAGAATGGGCTTAGAATAGCTCCTTTAGTTAGTAAACGAAAATTCGAGTTATCAGGAATATTTTTGTAGACAGGAAACGAAACGACGAACTTAGAATAAGTCCCCAGGTGGGTGCTGGCATACGGTCACCTGTGGTATTACTTGAATGCTCTCTCGCGCTAATTGAGTGTATCTGAGTCCTTGTGTACGTGTGTCCACTGGCGCAGAGCTGTTGTGCTACATATGTAGAGGCTTGAAACATTCGCGTGTTAATTTCTAGACAAACTAGAATTCAAAAACTTGTACACTTGTGTTACTTTCTCCATTGGTGCACGCATTTTACACCTCCAAGAAAAAACTGACTCAGTAATAAAATACAATAAAATGCAGGCCCAATAATTAATTTACACTCTGACAGCAAGCAGACAATGAGCAGTTTAATAGCTACATAATTTGAAACATTAATGTGAAATCGAATCTACACTTCATGGAATTCGCGAATCCTTCATTTCTCGTTCGTGAAAACGGACACAGGACGTGTTAGGTATTTTGTAACATAGTTCTTCATTTGCGTATGTACACTATAGTTTTTCATTTAATTACGTCCCTCAGTTGCTATAGAACCTTTTCTGGTATCCGAACCGTGAACGAGCGAAAAACTAACTACAGCATAGAAGAATAGAGAGGTAAAATAAAGATAAGACATGTTCAACTTTGTAACAAATGCTCAAAATTTACAAAAACTTTTGTTCAATGTCACGGTTATCAGTATTTAGTTTAGCCTGCGATAACTTTGTTATTCAGAACAGTGATTTCCAATTCGGTGCTATAAATTCACACCCTGGAAAAACTAATTTGCTGTCATTTATTAATAAAACTTCATGTAAATGCAAAACGTATAACCGCGGCATGTTTGGGTTGGACGAGTTGGGAGGAAAGGGGGGGAGCGCTTGAGCTATGGCAAAAGGAGTTGGACTTTGTAGCTAGTCCTGTTAGAATAAATTTAAATGGTGGTTTAGCCCGTATGCAAATTAAGTTGTACAGTCCTGCCGTGTCTTTATTAACACTCAAGAATCCCGCAGGGAATAACATACTGTGCCAACATCCATCGTGCCGCGTTCTTGCAAATGGCGTCGTCGTCAAGTTGTTCCACGTGTCCCTTGACCGGCCGTCGTCACCAAGTGGAGGATGTAAACATTATGCGTGAATGTAAACCGTTTACAACGCCATTCTACTCGCTTTGCTTGAAACAAACTGTCCGTTTTTAAATAAATAACTAAGGACACCCAATTTTCGCGAAAAAAAATTAATGACGAGTTGCATTCCATAACACTTTACTTAAGATCATCTTTCTTGATTGGATGGATTACGAGTTACGCGTCTTAGGTGTCTGCCCACCAATCACATACACAAACTACTGGCGTAACCTTATTCTGATTGGCCAGCCACGTAATAACATGTTTTCTCACAAAACACGCGACCAATAAGCAAAAGAAAACTGCTGATATACATGTAGGGTACTGAAACCTGACATGCACGGAAATATTTTCGCGAAATTCGGATGCCCTTGTAAATAACTTACAGTTTCTCACGAGATAGAGTCGGGCCTATTTTAAATTTAAGAGGAGTCCTGTATAAATTTATAAGAGAGTATATATTGAACGGCCAATCAAATATTTACTCCCATTTATAAAATTACGATTAAAATAATTAAATTAAATTGAACAGTTTTGCTTTGCTGCATAGCAGGGTGGTGATAGTTTTTTTTATACTCGTATCATCGGAGTTGTTAAGAACTCTTGGAAAAATAACGTATAAAACGTTGTGAGAATTCTGGATGAATGCAAGAACTATCCTGCTGTATTTAACCGGCGTTACTAAAAATTAGCGTACGTTCATGAGATTTAATTATTAGGATTATGAATATTACAAAATCATTAACTATTCTCACGCAAAGAAGTAGGCCTACTTGGCTGCAAGTTTGATCTGTGGACTCGTTTCTCGAGGTATTTTCCTGATATTCTCGCATGACATTTTTCATACAATGCCTCTTACGAAATCCATTTTCCGTCGTGTGAAAGCAGCGTCACACACAAACTCCCGCCCACCTGATAGTTTATAAGTACGTGTGCCACCAGTTTTCGTGATTGTTAGTGTAAAAGCAACTAGGCTGCATTGACGGCGGAGCCAGAGTTGCTGGCCCCCAGTAGACCAGGTTCGCCTAGGTGGGAGGTGAGCAGTCTACCACTACACCAGCGCAGCCCTTTCCATTGATGGAGTTACTTCATTCTGATTGGCTAAGCTCAGACACGAAGACACGCGACAATCAACAAATGAAAGTTGTCATGTCAAACTACTATTACAACAAACAGCTTCACAAAAATTCCGATAAATGCTTCTTATTTATTATTTATGGTTTAAACGACATTAATACATGTACGAGTACGTGCATATTACCAGTGGTACCAACCGACTTCCTATAAAGCCAAATTGTATCACCAATTTCGAACTTGATCTTCTTCCGAGAAAAAAACACGGATGTAGAGTACATACTTATTACAGTTCTGATTAGCAACACCTTCATGTATGTATATATATATATATAAACTTTTAGTTGCGTAAAGGTAACAGTAATTGCTGGGAAAGCGTTATTCCAAGACGCTTTCTGCACCTTACTCAGCACGCACATCATCAGTATAGCGACTTCAAAATCGCGGGAAATGTTTGAACCGACGTATTTTCCAAGGCGCTTATCCTCCTGGTATTTTTATGACTAGGTTATGTATTTTTAGGCCTCGAATTAGCATTTTGCTGACAAATAATAAAGGTTCGGTCTTAGAGTGTCAGACTTCTCATTGACTCAGAGAAAAAGGGAAGTAGCTTCATACACATACGTCAACCAATAATGAAAGAAACTGTTATGACATGTGCACTGCACACTGAAACTTAGGAAACAGCCAACTTTACGCGCGATAAACCGCAGTCTCTGAACATCAGTAATGCGACTCTCAGAGGCTTCACTTAAGCTTCACTTAATTCAGAATTTTAAGATAAAGATCCAGTACTTGTAACGACCATATTATTAACTCCTGTGAAATTTGCCTGAAAGTAAGACCGAAAACTACTTTGTAAAAAAAAAAAAATCATATGAAAGCCAGTTTGGATGCAACTAAAAACATTTTTAAGAAGTTGCAATATCATTGTGAAAAAATGAGAAAATAGACTAATTTATAATTTACTAATTCTTTTAACGAGTCNGTAACGACCATATTATTAACTCCTGTGAAATTTGCCTGAAAGTAAGACCGAAAACTACTTTGTAAAAAAAAAAAAATTCATATGAAAGCCAGTTTGGATGCAACTATAAACATTTTTAAGAAGTTGCAATGTCATTGTGAAAAAATGAGAAAATAGACTAATTTATAATTTACTAATTCTTTTAACGAGTAAATTTCACCTGCTGAGTGCCCTCTCAGCACAATATACAAATAGCAAACTTTAAAGCAATTCTGACTAGTGTAAACNCAATTTCACCTGCTGAGTGCCCTCTCAGCACAATATACAAATAGCAAACTTTAAAGCAATTCTGACTAGTGTAAACAGTGAAAAATCTCTCTGAAATTGTGACTGTTCGTGAATAGTTATTAGAGTGTGGATTAAAATAAGTTCAAAAACTGGCCGAAGTGTTTTCAGATGGTTTGAAAATTGAAGTCTTTGACATTAATAAGATTTGATGAGTTTGCGTGCAAAATATTACAAGAAGTTAGTTTGCAAGTTGTAAATTGTTTTATTCGTGAAGTTGTAGCCTCTCGTACCTGGGCCAGATGGCCACTGTGTTTCGCTTGTGCTGACTAGAGTGAGAAAATCACCTGCGTTACGTTGTATCATCGCAGTGAACCGACATTCAACGACGGTAAGAAGGGATTCGTCGTTACGATGTTTTTCATTTAACCAGTCGACACGCAGTGCTCACAAAATGTGCATATAACGCTGAAGAAGGTTCTTCATGGCCTGCACTGTGTACTTCAAGACTCCGTGTCCAATTATCTTCCGTGTGAGTAACTCACTAGCAATCCCTGCTACTACTCTACGTTATGAACGGTTCATATTGAGTTGAGTTGGGAGATTTCAGCTGCTCCTAACCCATTCAGACCCAGTATACAAATCTGTGAAAAATTTCTGGTCTATACTGCACACTGCGAAGTTCAGTGACCAATGATCTTACCTGTGGGTAAATGATTTGCATACCGTCTTGCCGGTCTAGGTCATAACTGGTTCATATACCTGTTGTTGAACATATATCCTACAGATCATTGGAAGTGACAAAGAAACAAGTGTTGTGTCGACTTAAGTACAGCACACATCATAATTATTTTTGTTTGCTACACCTGCAACCGTGAATTAAAGTGGGTCTGAAAAGGTTAAAAATTACGTATTGAGAGCCGATGAGGGTGAAACGAGGTGAAAATAGAGCTGCGCCAGAATGCGAGTTTGGGGAAACGGGATATCCCCGGTAAAACCCGCCGACCAGCGGCATCGTCCGCCATGATTCCCACTAGCGAATATCCGGGAGTGACCCGCCCGGACATTGAACCCGATTCGTCTACGTGCGAGGTGAGCAGTGGTAACCGCTCAGCCACCGCGGACCCAACTGTTCATATTTCTTTAGTCTTAACACATAGTCTATACCTAGGGCCACTTGTTTTCCACGAAAAGATTTATGCACCGGCTGGACTTCAACTTGTTACGTGCAAACCTACAAATTTCCTATCGCTATTGGCCTCGTGTCTGTACGAGAATACATTCTATTCTCGACTGGACCAATTAGAATAAAGTTACCATGACAATGAACGTCCGTGGTTGGCTGGCAGACACTTGAGACGCGTACGAGTTAAAATCATCCAACCACGAAATTGTTTCTCAACTAATGTATTTTCCAGTATAACAAGTCGTGGAATATTTTCGCGTAATACAGGTGGCGGTACCAATAACTAAACAAGTGCACAGCATNTTCCAGTATAACAAGTCGTGGAATATTTTCGCGTAATACAGGTGGCGGTACCAATAACTAAACAAGTGCACAGCATGCATACAAAACTGGCGTAATTAATATCGTGACCTAAATACGAGTCCATATTTCAGCCGCTATGTCTCTACAGCTTTGTAAGGTCAGCAGGTAATTGGGTATCGAGGTACTTTCGGAATTTTCTTTTTTAAANTTCCAGTATAACAAGTCGTGGAATATTTTCGCGTAATACAGGTGGCGGTACCAATAACTAAACAAGTGCACAGCATTAATACAAAACTGGCGTAATTAATATCGTGACCTAAATACGAGTCCATATTTCAGTCGCTATGTCTCTACAGCTTTGTAAGGTCAGCAGGTAATTGGGTATCGAGGTACTTTCGGAATTTTCTTTTTTAAAACATGAGCAAGCCAGAAAAAACTAAGAATGCAATATGACGTGGAAAGTCCCCCTTAGGTAGGCCTGAAAAGGATAATGTCGGTCGTTGGCAACCCTAGGTACCGGTTAGGTTTCTGACATCATTAGCAGCACACGAAGTGACAGCGCAACTTTCCCCGTGTATCTGAGTGATACATCGATGGAAATCGACTTGCAACTTTCTTCGCCCATATTTAGGGGCAGTGATATTTCGCGAAAAGATTTCGAGACAAGATACAGTTTAAAGCACTGTAGGGTCGTCCAGCTTCTTTGATTGGCTAAAAAATGTTCTGGCCCGTGTTAACCGTTTGCGCACGAATCACGAAGGTTCAGTGTCTGTGTTACTTAGTCCTAAGTGGCTTGGTCAAAGACGGACATGGCACCAGCAGCCAATGGATGTATAACAACAGCTGAGGTNTGTCTGTGTTACTTAGTCCTAAGTGGCTTGGTCAAAGACGGACATGGCACCAGCAGCCAATGGATGTATAACAACAGTTGAGGTGTGTGTGTGTATAGTATTGAAGTCAACTGTGTGCTCCGATTTTTACGCGAACAGTCACTGGCCATACCCTTAATAATCGACTAACCGCCCGGAGAACACTATGGCCAGCTGTATTCTCTCACTCCTTACTTAACCTATCTCATCGACGTGTGAGGAGTACAACTGACAACACAGCAGAGTCCTTTTAATCATGCCTCGAGATTGTGATTTTTCGCCAAAATATTTCATGTCAAGGTTGTCTGCAAACCTCTTATGCTGTTTCCTAGTACTTTTATGACAGGATGGTGTACTCGCAGTTTTCAGCAGGCGAATCACATCCGTTCAGTGTGAGTGGAGTGAATGGAGAGATTTGCGCGGCTCTTAATATCGAGGTCTTGAGAGCTGTGGTGAAGAGAGGGTGAAGTGAGGTGAGAATGGAGCAGCACCGGAATGGCAAGGTTGTGGCAACGGGATATCCCCCAGAAAACCCGCTGATCAGCGGCATCGTCTGGTGCGATACCAACATGCGAAAATCCGGGAGCGACCCCGCCGGGAATCGAACCCGGTTCACCTTGTTGTGAGGCGGGTAGTCCGACCACTACAACTACGCCCCCCCCCCAAAAACAATTATCCCGTTCAGTCAGACATGACTATAAAGCTGTTATATATCTAAACACGCAGCTAATATGATTATTCCTACTGGTATGTGAATGAATTAAGCAGAAGACATCAGAGAAATTTCGGATGTGTGCATAGAGTATTGAATATACCACACGTCCTTAGATTATTTCGCAAAAGGCTCTAGTTCTTGCTATCAGCAACAAAGCTCGAGATTTATGATAAAATTCTTTCACTCACGGCAGGGATATTGCCAAAGGTTACTTGACCTTGTCGACTGTAGTTGAACTCAGGTGGCCTTAGCAGACGTTGAAGCAAATTGTTTACAGAACAGTAGTAAGACAGGTGCTAATACCGAGAAAGATGTCTGGAACGACGAATTAAGAGAGCGGCATAGAAAACACAAGAAGAAGTCTTCTACGATATTGTATGGTGTATCAAATAAAACGCATTGCACTGAGGTCACTGGAGCAGGTATAGAGAATGTTAGACGTTTGAATTTCCATACGTAGGAAATCCAAATGGAAAAAGTTTGAGAGGAAGACCATGGAAAAGTGGGCTGGGTAATGTAGAGAGTGGTTTGAGGGACGGACATAAAAATATGGAAGATGCGTACTGAATATGGCGATGATAGGTCTGCAACAGTATGAGAGGCCTAGGACCTAGCAATAACGTAGCGCCGATGAGGAAGTAAGTAAGTGAGCATATATTCAAAGGCTGTGTTCACAAGTGTTCAATTGCCGGCTGTACGAAATTGCCGTGTGAAACAGCCACGTTGGACCGTAGGTGTGTGGAGAACGCCGCGGGGTCAGTCAGAGGTCAGGTGCCCTCGACGGACAGAGAGTTGTGTCACTCGCCGCACGCGCTCTACAAATTGCTGCCTAGGAACAACCACGAACCACAGTCGAATAGCAAATAGAAACACGAAACCTTCTGACGCACAACTGTTCTGTCACTGTACATCGTCTGATCACAAGGTTCCTACGCGTGCTGAATGGTTATATGTACGCTGTTTAAAAAAGAAAAAAAAACATCTACAAGAAAAAAGTATGTATTGCATACAGCTGTAGCGAATGACCAGAAATACACACTACACAAAACCAGAATAGTATCTATGTTTTCTTAATTCTGCATATCTGCCTGCGAGCGGAAACAAATCGCACTTCCCGTGGGACACACGCTGTGTACGCCCGCGTCGTACGCATTTTGTCGTCCAGTTTTGTGAATTTATTTTTACGCCTTATTCGGCTATTAATTCTTCATTGTATCATCTTGAGTAGTTTGCACATGTTTGTATGAGCTGTTTTCGCTTCTCGTCCATCTCATTATTCGTTATATGTACACACTAATGTTCGGTGCATTTTGTTTTATTCCACCACCATGTGTGAAAAATTAATGCGGTCTTCAATCACTTCAGTTAAACGCCCATCACGTGAAATGAGAAATTATTGTAAAAGGTAAAATGTAAGTAATGCATTAATTATAACTCTAATGGGCATAAAATATTAGTAAACTATATGAAGTAAATTCAGAGCCCAGAATACACGTAGGCCTGGCTGCTCTATGTCATACACAGGGCCACCTGTTTCTCACGAAAATATTTACGCGCAAGCTAGATTGCAATGTACTACGGCACACTTGTAGCTTTTATTTGATTATTGGCCACGTTTCTTTGTGGGAAGACAGTTTGTTTGCCTGGCATGGCCAATCATAATTAAGTACCGCTGACAGTATATTACCGTGATTCGAGGGCAGACACCGAAGACGCGTGACAATTGAAAGCATCCAAACACAAAAGTGGCTCTAAGCTTTAGTGTTTTGGAGTACAATAAGTCCTGAAATCTTTTCGTTTAAAACAGGTGGCCCTAGTCGTGTCTAGTATCTGTTAAGAGAACCGTCTGGTTGGAGGTATTTTGCATGTCCGAGGACTAGAAGCGTGAAGGGTGACCTAGGTACGCACATCAAATGTCTGGTCGCCTTTATGTGCAAGACGCTGAACTCTCGTGCAGTCTTTCTCTCGTCAGCTCGCCTCTCAGTGACGAGTGGTGAAGTGTTGTAAGGTAATCTGGTGGTTGCGCAGAGCTATATACAAGCAGGAACCAGTAACCAGAGTGGAGCCGGGATAAACTGAATGCACGTGAGAGCGGCGAGGCACCCATAGCACACGTTCTGTGACGTCAGTTGCACTACTAGGTTTCAGTGGCCGATTTGTAAACTAGCAAACGATTAGGTAGGCTATACCACATAGCAAAACACAGCTTACCTTGCAACAGTTAACCACACGGTGCTGTTGCATTTGTAGGACTTTCAGTTGTAACTCTGTCATTTTTATAATGCATTAATAAAGACAGAGACAAAAAATAGAAAACGGAAACTACTATTCGGATGTGAAAAATTCCTTCCCCAAATGCTGTTCTTGAGCAGACAGCGATATAAATATTCAATGGTTTCCGAATTACGACTTTATGACTGGAGTTGTGAATTGTGCGAGGGAGTCTGGATATGCAGCACTTGTGTCCAGCCACCGTGTCCGTGATGGGAGGATATGTTGCACGTGAAGGATATTTATGATCGGCACAGTACACAACAAGGAATCATCGACCGGCGTTTTACGCGTCTTCCTAGTGAGTGGTCAGATTTGTTGAAGTCTCTGCACCTTTCACGTGTGTATTGTTAATACTGGCATCGACGAGCGTGCAGTACGATGTTCAAAGGTGGCGAGAAGTACGCTTGGACCAGGGACAGCACACACCAAAGAAATTTAACACTTGCAACAGTCGAGTTCGTAAATTAATTCAGGACTGAAATGGTTGAAATACACTTAGCTACTGTCAGGAATAATTACTTTCCCCCAGAAGTGTACAAAGAAGAGAGAATCATCTGCAGTACAAAGATTCGGGATGGGATCCAAGAAGATGGCACCCCGGGGTGCAGGGTGACGCCTTGGTGACCTCGTACAGGGAGGTCGTCCTAGGCTGCTGCTGTTGTCTTGACTTGCGGCGTGCTTGTCGCGTGTCGCTGCGCCTAGTCGTGGGCGCGCCGTAGTGTTCGACAAATGCGTGTGGCCACCATCAAGCTAGATTTTTTCTTCTCGTGGCCAGCCAAAGGTTCGTCACGCAATTTTTTATCACCCCCTACACCTGTGCCCTTTCTGGGTAATACTGGGTATTGGATGTTCCTTTTTTTTTAGTTTCTTATTTTATTTTAATTTTGATATATTATTAAAAACTATCTACACTAAGTTGCCCGCAAGGTGTGAGCGGCGTGGATATCCTGCTTACGTCATCACTCCCTTAGCAGCTCCATTTCTTGACATCCCAGGGGCCGCGGTGGCTGAGCGGCTTCCCTGCTCGCCTCCCTCCAAGGCGAACCTGGTCAATCTCCGGCCGGTTGACTCCGAATTTTCGCAAGTGGGAATCATGCCGGACGATGCTGCTGGTCTGCGGATTTTCTCGGGGACCTGCCGTTACCCCCACCCTTTCATTCCGGCGCTGCTCCATGCTCACCTCGCTTCACCCTTATCGGCTCTCAAGAACTCGATTTTAAGATCTCTTCACTCACTCACTTTACTCACTCTTGACATCCTATTATAGTGGCGATTATATTACGCTTGAATAGCGGCACCACACCACTACTACTTTTATTATTTATATTTAAATTCCATTCATCAGTGTTGGGATCTGTCAGCTGGGAAGGAGGCCCGGGGACTCATTTCCGATCCCCCTCCCCCCAACAGAACGGTCCTTCAGTCTGGAATTTTTGTCATACGATTACTCTCTAATCTTGTACATTGCCCAAGTCGACAGCATTCTGATTCGTTTCTTGTTTACTTGCCTTGGTCATTGTTATTACGATTTCGCGTGTCCTTTGTTAGTTGCATTCATTTTCATAATATATTTTGAGGTTCTTCCGAGTTGGGGAGAGGGGGTGAGACTCCCTAAATCCATCAGTCGCCTTCTCATGTTTCCTTCACAAGTTCTAATCTACGTGAATTGGGAAAACCCAAGCTGTGTGGTGGAGCCGCCCCGATCACAGTGTTTTATAATGGTTTTAAAGCGTCACTTCCGTGTAGGTAGTTTCTTGCTTAATTGGGTAGTGGAAACCTTTATATATTGAGAAGCATCGTCCATATACTGTTCTGGATTTTATCGAATCCACTCTTTGAATTCTTCCAGACGTTTACTTATCTTCCTTGCAAACTCTTCAATAGTCTTGGTGGTGTTCTTATTTGCCATGATATTTCTAAGATCTATTTAATTTTATTCTATTGCAAGCCTCCTACAATATTCTATCCTTATATCTTTTATTCTTGGACATTACTGAAGTACATGTTCGGCGGTATATTCTACTTGACAGATTCTGCAGAAGAGAGAGTCAACTAAATTAAATCAATGTAATTTCGCATTGGTATTTACTTGTACAGAAAGTAACTGCGAGTAGTGATAATCTGTTACACTCCAGTGGTGACTATATATCTCCATTATGTCTGGAAAGATTCTGTACGTGACACTGCCCATCTCCGAATTGTCTCACCTTTACTGCCAGAGGGACAGTGTAACTCTCCTGGCTTCTTTCTTCATGATCTCCATCGCAGATCCTCCTTGAGTTCCTTGCTTTAACTTTCATCGTTTTTCTACAAGCAAATCGAATGGGACTACTCCAGCGATCACCTGTAGTGCTTCAGTCGATGTTGTCCTGTAAGCCTTCGTTATGGCTAGTAACGCAACTCTCTGGGTCTTTATCAATAATCTTTGAGTATATACCAATCTTACTTATCTAGGAATATACTCTCGCACAGTGTCGTCATGGTCTTGAACCCAGGTTCCCAAGCTAATGCTCAAATTCACTGCCATATCCATTCTGATGTGTTGCTGGAAGCGAAGCTTGCTGTCCAGGATCACACCTAGGTACTTCACTTTGCTCTCTAGCTCTGGAAGTGGATAAGTAGATAAATACACAGAGACGAAATAAAATGACGGTTCCTTTGATGAGGCGTACCCATTCTCTGATTGGCTTGTGTGGGCCTTGTGTCGGGTTGGCTACTGCATGTTGAGAGAGATCAACTCAGTAGCAGTGTTGACCAGATTCCGTGGGTTTTAACTCGTAGCTAGTGGGCAAAGTTGTTATCTAGTAATAAGTAAATATTTTAGTGGAATATCCATTTATAATTGTGTAATTTTGTAAGTAGTTTACTGGTAGAAAAACTATTTATTAATAACTGGGGCATACAAAATATCATTTAATGAGTTTTTATGATAAAATGACAGATATTCCTTGTCACTAACCTTGAATAACAGGCATATATTTTTGAAATTCCTCAAAATGTTCTAAAAAAAATTGGCATATGAAAACCTACAGAAATCCTTGTGAGGATGAGCACACTCGTAAGTGCTCAAGTAGAATATGCCATAACGTAAAATCTTAAATCTTAGTTATTTACTTTTATTTGGAAATTAAATGAATGTATTAACGTTCAGAGCGTTTGAGTTTCTAATAATTTAACTATGTTACAATTATGGAATAAATTTTAAAAAATCCAATTGTGGGAAACCAGGGACAATCGCNTTCTAATAATTTAACTATGTTACAATTATGGAATAAATTTTAAAAAATCCAATTGTGGGAAACCAGGGACAATCGCTAGAAGAATATTAACTATACATAATTCACGGTAAAGTGAGCACTTTTTGAAGCTCTCTCATTTGGAATAATAGTCAATAAATATGTTTTATTGTAGCCTTAGACGTTAACTTTCGAGTCCGGTGACATATATATTCTGTATTTATTACTTACTTGGCAATATTTATTTTGAAAAGTGATGGAAGAATAAATAATGACTGCTGGGNATATATTCTGTATTTATTACTTACTTGGCAATATTTATTTTGAAAAGTGATGGAAGAATAAATAATGACTGCTGGGAAAAAGTAAGTAAGGCCTCGAAAGTGCTCATTTTACCGTGAACAGTCTATTCTTAACACGTGCTTTCATGAAACAAGTAAATTTGTTAAAAAAATTAGTCAATAAAAACATTCTGACTTTTTTAAGTTAATGAAAATATAGGCATTATTTTCGTCACTCGGATGATGGTTATGTGAATTATCATACTATAGTGGTTTCTGGTAAGTTTCCGCCTGTGGCTTAGTGAAATTCTGTGTCTGAGAATTGGCAACACTGCTCGGCGTGTAGCCGTACACGCAGCCCACACGGTGCGCCTTGCCTAAGGCTTGTAGTTACGGACACGTATTTCCCGCGAAAAGATTTCTGCTCACACTATACTTAAGTATCCGAAGTCTACAATAACAACTTCCTTTGGTTATTGGCCGCGCGTCTACGTGAGAAGACATGTTCTTATTTGACTGGGACAATCGTATTAAAGTACTCCGATATTGAACGTCCACGATTCGCGGGCAAACTCCTCATGCACCGGACATTTAAAATCATCCAACCACGAAATGTATATGAACTTGAGTGTTTTTGAGTACAACTGGTTTTGAAATTTTTTCGTGAAAAACACATGCCCCAGCATGATTGAATGGAATCGAGTTCCGCGGTTTGGAATTCCAGATGTGATGTACATGGAAATAATTTGTCTAGAGGAAGGGAAATATGAGGAATGTGCAATTTTCATCTCAGATTTAAAAAATATGGATGTTGCAAGAAGTGATGGTTGTCATCTGGGACGCTTCGCCGCCGCGGCAGTACAGCGAGGATGAAGGTATCCTCGCCAGTGTTCAAACTGGAGAGAAACACAGCTGTTCAGAAGCTAATGCGCTCGCTTCTCACGAAGACGAGCCGGGTTTGATTCCCGGCTGGATCCTCCCTGTATTCTATCACGTGGGAATCGTGCCCGCACGATGCCGCTGGTCGGCGGGTTTTCTCAGAGATCTCCCGTTTCCCCAGCCCTTGTATTCCGGCACTGCTCCATACTCCCCTCGCTTCTTCACCCTCATCGACTCTCAAGACTCCGATTTTAAGAGCCACCCAAATCTCTTCACTCACTCACTCGCTCGTTCCGGTATAGACTTCCAAAGAAATGTGCGTTTCCGGCTCACGCACGGGACAACAGTCATCGGTAAGATGGCAACAGAGCTAGCTCGCAGTACCGTCTGAGTGTCGCAACAAGAGTACGCCGGCTGTCCGGGGGATAGGCAGGCGGACGAGGTCGGCACGGACTGCTGGTTTAATTCAAAGAGGTGCGCCAGCCAATTACAGCTGTGGCGGGGGCAGTCCAGGTTGCCGTCTCTCGCTATAGCCGCTGCGACGACACAAGACACCCGCAACTGCAGCGAGAGACCGCAGCTCACTTATACTCGCTGCCACGCACTCGAGAATTCCGCCAGAAACTAGTACAACCTGCTTGTTTAACACTTCCACACACACTTTCATTTACGGTTTCAGGTGTTGCAAGCAAAAAAAGTTATGATGTGCACTGTGCTTAAGTTGACACAGCACTTGTTTTGTTCTCACAGCCAATGATATGTAGGCTATATGTAGAGACCCAGTAATTTCGCGGATTCATTCGGCAACAAACTAGACTCCACAATACTTCGTGGATTCGAACATCAGTTANCGGCAACAAACTAGACTCCACAATACTTCGTGGATTCGAACATCAGTTACTTGTTCACTGGCTGTTGCTCCAGTTTAACCCCAGACCAGGTAGCACGGGATTCGGTTCTTATTTTACTTGCAGGTTCGTTATTTGTTGAAAGTCGTTCGGGGCGTGTCTAACAAACTATGGACCAATGCAAGCACAAACACATATGCACACGTGAATGCAGTTTAACTTGTCCTCAGATTAATCCGCGACATTTCCGGGTCTCTAGCTATATGTCGGGATGCAGTAATATGAACCAATTATTACTTAGATCAGTAAGACGACTTGCGATACATTTACGTACAGGTAGTAAGATAATTGATCGTAGTAAGATAATTGATCATCGAGTGTGCAGTACAGACCAAAAATTACCCACACGTGCGTCAAGAACACAATGAAATGTATTCCAGTCGGTCCTAGCTTGCTCCTGGTAAAGCATGTGAGCGCCTAAATCACACACTTACGTAGCGTAGCGTATGTTAAGAAGAAATACGTAATAATTACACTGTGGCGCTCACGTGGATGCCAGATATCCCGACTTTTTAAGCAATAGACGGAAGTACCGAATTTTCTCCGTAACCTTACGATTTTTATATTATTTCTATGTAATAATTTTTATTTTATAATTTCAGCCTAAGTGGAGAATGGACTTGGAAAGATTTGGGCGGCACTTAACAGCGAAATCTTGAGTGTTTGTGAGGGTGAAAATGGAGCAGCGCCGGGATGCAAGGGCAGGGAAAACGGGAGAGCCCCGAAAAAGCCGCCGACCAGCAGCATCGTCACTCACGATTCCCAATTCTCACATGCGAAAATCCAGGAGCGATCCCGCCGGAAAACGAACCCAGTTTGCCTTGGTGGGAGGCAAGTAATCTGACCACCACACCACCGCGGTCCTACAAAAGCTTGTGATTACACTTTTTGATGCTCCAAAATTCAAAATATACGATTTAAAAAAAGGAACATTTTTTTTTAACGAGAGAAATTAGTATTGGCGAATGTACTAGCAAAGGTAGTTTCTTCGGCGTTTGTACTGGTATTTTTGAGCAATTGATACAGTTATTTTTTTTAAGAAACTTAAAATATTTTTATTACATGGCAACAGTGCGCATTCATTCCCAAGCCACCTTCTTCAGCCACTGGCCATAGTCTGGAGAATACACAAACACAGTTTAATGTGCACGTCAAACAATGTCAAAGTTACATTTCAAGCCGGAGTGAACGAGAAAATAAATCAAAGTACCTTTTATGTGGTATCTCCAGACATATTAATGAATACCATTCCATTACCCTGATTACCTGTTCATTCGACTGACTGAGCAGTCTGTACATAGCAAAATAATTGGTTCATTATACCAAATATATTTGTTTGCGTGGCGTTTGTTTCAGATGACTGAAATGTGTTCACAACTTAATAATTTATCTAAAACATCTTTATTTGTGCCAAAAACAACTATTGTATTTTTTCAGTGTATTAAACAAATATTTACGGTAAGCACATATGTCGTTACAATTTTTCAACAAAATAAAATGTTTACACTGAGAGAACAGTCAACAAAATATTTTTTGGTATAGGGTCAAAAATATATGTAGGTGCCCCAACAAAATAATTTGTTGAGTAAACAAAACTCGAAAAGCAACAAAATTAATTTTGTTCATCTAACAAAATACACGCTTGGATTAACTAAATCTTTGTGTTTTTCCAACAGAAGTAGAACTGTCAACAAAATATTTGGTTTACTCAGCTGTATACATTTGTTTAGCCACTCATTTGATTGCCTTCGTTCAAAAATACAGCTCGAGAGTATGTTTGTATTTTTCGTGACAATATTAGGGTATAACAAAAGTGTTTGTAATGCATTTATTGATGCTTAAAAATGTTATAAAAATCCTAATGAAACAAATTTCATTAGGAAACTAAAAAAAACAAAGCTGTAAAACTTGAAATATGTATTTGCGCACATTGTCCAGTATTTGAAATATGCATATTTGAGAACATTCCGATTACGTCAGCGATCATTTTAGCTTAGGTTGCTAAGGTGTCGAGCTCGGGTGCAGCTGATGTAGCTTCGAATTTATGTCCAGCTTAATTATTTTTTTTTTGTATTATCCGAAACTTTTAAATGTACGTTGAGCCAAACAAATTTTAAGTTGCAACAACCAAATCTTAATAAGGGGCCACCAAAAAATAATAACAAAATAATGAGGTTTCAACAACGAAATATTTAATTGCTCCATTACAAACAATTAATTTGGTTGAACCAAACAAACTTTGTTTTATTCAACAACACCTTTTTCTCAGTGTGTAACATCCTCTTNTTGTTTTATTCAACAACACCTTTTTCTCAGTGTGTAACATCCTCTTAACTGACTTACAGTGACCAGTTTCCCACTGACTAATAACACTGGTACTATAGAGACAGGAACATTTCACGTTTTAAACGACCTGTAAGCTGTAATCCATNAAATAATGAGGTTTCAACAACGAAATATTTAATTGCTCCATTACAAACAATTAATTTGGTTGAACCAAACAAACTTGGTTTTATTCAACAACACCTTTTTCTCAGCGTGTAACATCCTCTTAACTGACTTACAGTGACCAGTTTTCCACTGACTAATAACACTGGTACTATAGAGACAGGAACATTTCACGTTTTAAACGACCTGTAAGCTGTAATCCATNCCCACTGACTAATAACACTGGTACTATAGAGACAGGAACATTTCACGTTTTAAACGACCTGTAAGCTGTAATCCATGGTCCTACGTATTATCAAGCCTCAGCTTTCTGTTCATTGGCTGCTGCCTCAGTGCGTAGCCAGTTTCAGACCATGTGATAAAACGCGATTCAACTAACTTGTCCTAGAACGAATACGCGAAGCTTCCCAGTCGCTACTGATGCACGAGGGTTTGTAGTGCAGAGAGTCAGATGTTGTCCGCCGGTCTGTAGCAGGTCACGTCCACTGTGGTCTGTCTAATGTTTCACGTTGGGCAAAGGAGCAGTCACGGCGGAGTAATTGCATCTTAATGTCGGTTGAAATAACCGTGCGGTTGCTCTCACGTGGCCGGCGTAATGACACGTGTACCGCCACCTCAGGTCGATACGTGGTTCGCTGCTCTCTCAGCGTCGCTCACACTTCCTACATATACAGCTGCTTCTTGCAAGAGCGCACTCGTGCAGCTGCGAGCCGCAGTATACTCCTACACACTCATTACAAGGCCGTGCCTCTGTTTAAAAGTCGAATCATATTAAAGTTACCCCTTTCAATCACCGCGTCCTATGGGGGCCCGCGGTGGTGTAGTGGTTAGAATACCAACTCGCCTCCCACCTAGGCGAACCGGGCTCGATTACCGGCGGGGTCGCTCCCGGATTTTCGCATTTGGGAATCGTGTGGGACGATGTCGCTGGTCGGAGGGTTTTCTTGGATCCCCCGTTTCCCCCCGTCCTTGCATTCCGGCGCTGCTCCATTCTCACCTCGCTTCACTCTCATCTACTCTCAAAACCTCGATGTTAAGAGCCACCCAAATATCTCCACTCCCTCCCTCACTGCGTTCTATGGCTGAGACGTCGCACATGAAAGTGCCTTACTAGTCAGACTGTACAGAGCAGAAGCCAGTGTCCAATGAGAGGAGTCTTTCACATGTAGAAGACGTCATTCTCTGTTCATACTCTACGCCGTTGTCTCTTTAGCAACTGCTGCAAGTTAACATTAAACAGAAAGAATATGTCATTGCTCCCGACATATGGCAAAGCGTCACGTCGACAGCAGTGCAGTTCCTAACAAACATTTTATATTTTGCAACGCCTAAAACGATATGCTTATCTGTAACAGAAAGTATTAAGGGGTCTGCCTACTTAGAGCTATTTCCCACGTCTGAGACCGGGAAGCGCGGGACCGATAAGAGCGATACTGCCAAGCGTATCAAGTGCGCCGTCGCCGCTATGCACAAGGCTCTGAACTGGCGTGCAATGTTCTCGTCGTGCTACCTCTACCTATGGAAGTAACCCTATAATTTTATTGGTGAGAAATCTGTGTTAAGGTTCAACGCATGCCTCTCGAGTACTTTTGTATTTATCTGACTCAAATATTTCGATATACAGCGCTCTGTAAAAGTAGTTTTTAACTACGTTGGAGTGCCTCGAAATAGTGTTTCTAATGTGCGTGATGTATTAAAAGTAACCTAAAGACTGAATCTGAAGCGTGTTTTTTCTTAGGTTAGTATATTGAGGACACGTTTTATAGTTTCGTTATAAAAACATGGATTCCAAACACACCGCGACGGGTTTCAAGCACCAAGCAGGCGGGGTCCTTAACGACGTTGGCATAAACCATTTACAAACGCAGTACTCTAACCAGATACGACTTAGGGATAATATTTTTAGCACTGGGCACTGGTTATTAAGACGTACAATTCTGACAATATATTATCTTCCTGTGCAACACGTATATAACTTTGCACAGAGAGAATGTATTTAAAATAAATAGATGCTGCCAAATTCAAACACTACTAAGAAAAAATACATTTTAAATAAACCGTTACAACACTTATTGTTCTTCCGTACTCGAAGCCATAGAATACTTACGAATGCAGAGGTTAAATATCGGTTTATTCCGCGAACTCCAGCCGCACACGTCAGTAAAATTTCGTCATTGGCCAGAAAAATGTCGGAAGACTTTCGCCAATCAGCGCCTGGGAACTTACTTGCCAGCCGGCAGCCCAGCAAATAGGGAACTTTCCGCAACACGCAGCAGCCAATCAGACGCACGACCTGTCCTAGAGCCTCCCACAGCCAGTCACAGAATGAGTACGCTCACATCAAAGGAACCGCCAAGTTATTTCGCCACTGTGTACTTGTATATTATGTGTTCGATGCCATCACATATGTACGTAATATAATCGATAGCTCCGGTGTGCAGTTACAAGCGAGACGTTTTCCGTGTGTTGTTTTCAAAATGACCAATCGAACGTGAGCCAACCGGCTAATTTTGAAGCCTTAGCCTGGGTAAGGTTACTTCTGCTACAGGTCGGGAAGATCACTCTTACAAGTTTGGCAAAGGGAAAATATTCGCCACTAGGTAAGCGCTAGTGTAGCACGTGTACCACATTTTCTTTATTTTCTACGTTAAAAACAGGATAAATATAATAATCTTAAATCAAATGTAGAAACACTTCTTAGATAAGCAAAATATTTCTCTTTTATTATTAACGTAGCTTAAAATTTTAATTAAAGTTGCCGTTTGAACACTGCGCACCTAGCGGCGGAAATTTTCCCTATGCCAAATCTCGTTTTGTTCCTAACCTGAGTATAATAAGCCTTTGCCCGGGCCATCCATTGGTTGAGGACTTCTCTGACCACGCTACCAATAACGAGCAAGCAGTCTATCTGCAGGTCTGTTTCCGCGCCCTCGCAATCAGATACCGTGATATACCAATAACGAGCAAGCAGTCTATCTGCAGGTCTGTTTCCGCGCCCTCGCAACCAGATACCGTGATATACCAATAACGAGCAAGCAGTCTATCTGCAGGTCTGTTTCCGCGCCCTCGCAACCAGATACCGTGATATACCAATAACGAGCNAGACTAGTCTCATCACGCGGTGAGGAGAAAGAATTTTCAATATTAGCGAGGCGAAGAGCTGCGTCTAGCCACGGGGTAACTGCCGCCTCACAGGTGTCGGTATTATGATAAGCACGTGTCGCATGCCAAGTGCCGAGGTCAGGTGTTACCTATCTCGCCGGCCGCCTGAGACGTGCTGGCGTTGTTTATCTCAGCCGGTCCAGCCCACTTAGGCGTTCTTTACAATGACAAGCCTCCTATCAACNGTGCCCTCGCAACCAGATACCGTGATAGACTAGTCTCATCACGCGGTGAGGAGAAAGAATTTTCAATTGTGGCTTATTAGCGAGGCGAAGAGCTGCGTCTAGCCACGGGGTAACTGCCGCCTCACAGGTGTCGGTATTATGATAAGCACGTGTCGCATGCCAAGTGCCGAGGTCAGGTGTTACCTATCTCGCCGGCCGCCTCAGACGTGCTGGCGTTGTTTATCTCAGCCGGTCCAGCCCACTTAGGCGTTCTTTACAATGACAAGCCTCCTATCAACGTGATCTTCCAAAATTGTTCTTGGTTATTTCATCAACCATTCTCACCGCAACCTCATGNACGTGATCTTCAAAAATTGTTCTTGGTTATTTCATCAACCATTCTCACCGCAACCTCATGCTCGGTCTTATAACTAGGGACTGGAAAATTTCGTGAATTCATTTTAGGACATGCTAGACGTCAAGCACATGTACATTTCTGCCATGTTTTCAACTGGATCACAGTTTGTTAGACACACCCAGGTGAACTCTGTGCCAATGAGAGGCACGCAAGGAAACAAGCACCGAGTCCCATGTCACCTGGTCCGAGGTAAAACTGGCTACACACTGCGGCAACAGCCAATAAACAGAGAGCCGAGGCTCGAAAATACACAGGGAAGTGGAGTCTAGCCTATAGGACTTATAAAACGCGAAATTTTCCTGGCCCTAGTTAAAACTTATAAATGGACGATTGCTTTGAACGCGCAGCTAACAAAGAAGGCGAAAATCAACCAAATGGATTAGTATCGCCAACATAATGTTTGATCACTGCAAAAATTATTTGTTCAAAATATACCGCATGTAACTTAACATAACATTTTCTTTGTTGACAAATTATAACGATATGTTTGCGTACACTAAATATTTTTTTAACATGCTGAAACAACAAAATATTTGTTCGGCACAAACAAAATCTTTTCAAATAACGAACAAATTTAATTCAATTGAAGACCGGAAGCTTGGTTATTTGACTGCTGCCAACACCGCCACAACTTCTCTCCCAACCTCCCCATACCAACCACTAGGACTATCCGAGAAGAGGACGGCAATGGGAAGCATTCATCACTAAAACCTTTCATAAGCAGAGTCATTGATAGTTACTTTATCTTGCTGACCAGAATGAGTGGGTGTACACACAAATGTCCAGATCACTATTTAGTTTTTGTTCTATTTAATTTTGGTCACATATTCTGTTCCTTTTGACCATTTCTTTCAATTTAAAAAGTGTAGATAACAATTTGTTTTAATATATATATAAATATATATAAAATTTATTTTCTAAATTATTTACAATATATTACATTTAAGATTCCATGAAACATATCTAAAAATCCAGTAATTCTCCCAGGAAAACCAATTATTACTGAACACATATCATATTAAAAAAACAAATTCTTATTGAAACAATCACCGAGGCCTTTGGTCTCTAGAAGCAAGGGCTCCCAACTGCAATCCAAAATTCTTCCCTTTTCCATACACAATCACCTTCACACCAGTCTACATACATTTGAGCCTGAGGGCATTGCCCTCGCCGGTACACCCATAGGGTGCAGGTAGTACTCATGCATATCCACAACAATACACAGTCATACAAACGGTCTAATTCATACTATTGAATATCCGCTACGTCACCAACTAAGTCCGCAAGTCCAAGTCCGAAATCCTTTCTTCCCAATATCAAAATCTCGCATTCACAAGTTTCGATACTAAGTTCCGCAATGGGCATCCATAACTTAAAGTCCACTATTCCTGCAAGTGAATACAATGTCCCCACGCGCTTCCACCAGAAACAAAGTTATTTACTTCAGTCGGCCTAATATTTTCTAAGTGCAACTCATCACTGCCAGATACCAAGTTCCTCACTTTATTCTGCAGAATTTTTTTTTAAAGTCCCGACACACCACTGCCATAGACTAAGTTCCACGCTCTATTCTGCAGAGTTATTCTAAGTCACGCCACACCAGTGAGAAATTAACAGAGTCCCAAGGGACTCAACTGCTGCATCGTAGGCTGACGTTTGCGCAAAGCCTCCTCAGCTGCGAACCCGAATCCCCGACTTGGCAACAATCTCCTCCTGCCCAGCCGAGCCTCCCAGGCACTCCGCCGCCGATCTATCATATGCCCCCGGAAGGCCGTGCTGTCATGATACCAATAACATAAGTTCCCATAACTCGTTCGTTAAGTGTGTTTGCAAATCTAGTTGCACCCCTACAGACTTGGGTCAAATCATTGAGCCTGCGGCGGGCTGCTGTGCATATTTTTTAGCTGGGCTCCAGGCCCGTATTTATAGCTGTTAACCACTGTTGATATCTTAGTAAATGTACGTGTAGGTGTCATCAGTGAGGGAGTGAAGCTCCCCATCAGTCTCCCGACTGGCGTGTTGTAGTGTCGTCATGTTTGTAGAACCTTTTGTAGTGTTGTTTGCAAGTGGCTAGTTAAACTCGCGTGTAGTGCGTCGGTGAGTCCCTACAACCTGAGTCGTTGCTCATCGACAACCCAGCTTGTTCATCATCAGCCCTCACGGTGCTGCAAGTCAGGGCTCGGCCTCGCTCTTATTCTCCGGTTATTTCATCGTGTGTCGTTTGTGAAAAAAGTTGCATGTTATTAATACTCTTTTCTGGCACCCTATGTACCAGGACTGTTGCCAGCCCTGATCAAAACTAGGGTTAACCAGTATAGTTTGCGTATCCCAGGCACTTTTTTTTCTAACCTACCCTATTGCTAAGTGTTAAGTGTACGTCCGAGGTAGGGACGGGAGTTTAAGTGCGTCTCAGGGCTCGGCAAAGGAGGCATGCATCGCGGCAGAGAGGGATTAAAGCAATCATGGCCGCAATTGTGGCCATGAACTGCATCCCTAAGTGTTCCTATAGCTGAGATTATAGCTAAGAAAGGGGAGAGGAAAAACTGGCATAGACACCGTAAAAACCCTCCCGACAGGAAAGATGTTTAAAACTTATTCATGCATTATTGAAAATTATACAGGAGACAGTAGGTGTGGATACCATGCTTTTTAATGTGTAGTTGAAAATCTAGAAGAGAAAGGGGTGGGGCTGTAGGCGCAAGTGCCCTTGGGGTTGAGCTGCTGTCAATATTTCTGCGCAGGCGAACCAGAACAATAATATTGACAGCAGCTATTGAATGCAGGGCCCCCCTGCTTCTCGTCGAGTGCGTCGGCAAACTGGGCGCTGACATCAGTGTCTCCACGCCGTGGATGAAGGTGGGGAGGCCTATCCGGGAACCACCCCCTCCCCTTTGCACACTGCTTGGTGGCCCCCTACATACACACTCACACACACACACACACACACACACCAAATACCTGTCTTCACGTAATATATTTTAATATAAATACTGAGTGGTATAACATTAATAATTTTTACAGCGAATTAGGAAAAGTAGTTCTTGTGTTATAACGTTAACCCTTTGAGGACTATGCGCGTATATATTCGGAGCTACGATTAAATGGAAATGTATTTACTCTTAAAGAGTAAATTCACACATTTATAGTTTTACTGTTTCGATGGACTTTAACGGAACATAAAAAAAAACAATTACAACTGGTAAACACTTTTGTTCGTAAAATAAAATTGTTATTTTGAATGATTTTAAAATGAACCCACTGTATTGTAAAACGTATTACACCTGTTGCGGCACATTAATTTATATACTGAAAACACGCTACTTCATTGGTTGACGGCCAATCAATAAAAAACTTTGCAGAATATCGTTACCGTATGCGCAGTAGCCAGGACCAATAGGACAATGGTGAGTGGATATACTGAGACAAACACATCTGATATTGCTGTAGTGGAAAATATAGGCAGTTCACTCAATCTTGTCTTCACTGCCAGTAAATTTGTGCCGTCCTCAAAAAGGGTTAAAACGTATCATTGCGCTTTATAAAACTGCACCACCATGCTAGACTTACTGTCATGTGCTTACTTAAGCAGGTGTTATTTTATCATTGGCTGCTGCCGCAGTTTCCTGTTCGACCCAATCAAACGGAATGAAGACGTAAGAAAGCTACATTTTTGTATTGGTGTATAGTCCCAAATGGCGTGTTGGATAAGCGGAGATCCAATGACACACATCAAGCCAATATACATTTTTATGACACTCAGCCTGTCACTAATTTATAACCATAAATGATAGGTTAGGGTGCCCAGTTATGTATATTGTTAGTTGTGGTCTATAAAAATAATTGTCATTGTGGTAGGTTTCTTTATATTTTATACGAGAGTAAAACTAGCGTTTTAAACACAAATTTGGTTTACAACTATTTACAATGTTTACCGGTCACCAAGTGAACGTCGCGGTTAATTTGTAGGTATTCGCGTGGCCTTGGAAAGATAAACAGTGGGAAGCAGAATTAAAGACTGCTCCACATTTGAAATGACTGTAACCACACCAATAACAATACGAGTTAAACACCTCCTGTACAAAGGAGCTTGTTACAACGCATATAACCTGTTAAGTTGTATTTCAAATCCACTTTCACCATTGAATGGTGGACATCAAGTAGATGGCCGACGTCGTAGAAGGAAAAAGACCAGACCGCTCGCAGAAAGTAGTTTGGCGCTGTCCGCTGCTCCAAGTTATAGCGCTGCGACGGCCGTGCTGGTTTAATCCGACACGAGCACGTTGCTCTGCCTCGACCGCGCTCCACAGCCTTCTCTGGAGCTCTGAGGCTGGTGTTCATAGTCAAGTCTCAAAGCTGAGCTTAAGGCCCCCGACTACCTGCGGATATTTCCCGCGTTTGAGGCTGAGAAACGCGGAAGGGATACGTGCGACTCTCCCACGCATATTAAGGGTTCCGCCTGCCTGGCGCTTGAACTGCGTTGCAGAGTGTTTGAAATCCTGTTTTTTTTTGTCAAAACTATTATACTTGTCCCCAGTATGTTTGCCGAAGAAAACACACCATACCTAAGATGGGGACAGAATGGTACATTTAAGTTACCACGCATGCTGTAAAAATTACTTTGGAGCCCTCCAATATAGTTAAAAATGGCTTTTTCAGACTGCCGTATCTTAAAACATACTAGCCGGACACGATTCAAACTACGATAGGAGCCTTTATTGAACTTTGCTACAGACTTTTTAACAATGTAATGATAGGGTCAACGCTGAAAATCTCATAGGTGGACGCAGCACTACGAGAACACTGAACTTCAGTTCAGAGCCCTGCGCGTAGCGGCGATGGCGTTCTTGTAGCACGTGGCACTGTAACCATTATAGCTCCCGCGCTTCTCGGCAAAAAAAGGCGAAAAACGACGCAGACAGGCGGGCCCCTTAAATACGCCATCGCCTGTGAACACAGGGCTCTGAACAGGCGTGCAGTGTTCTCGTCGTGCTGCGCGAACATATGATACTTCCAGCGGGATCCTATTATTTTATTGGTGGAAAGTCTGTAGCGGGGTTCAATGCAGGGTCCTTGAGTAGTTTTCTATGTATCTGACGTCTGTATTTTTTTTTAGCTGTAGTGTTTCTAATGTGCTTGACGTATTGAATGCACTCAACAGCCCTGGTCTGTAGAGTGTGTTCTCTTCGTAGATCAGCATATTGGATGCACGTTTAGTAGTTTCTTAACTCATAAATGCAAGAAGGCAAAAACTGATACATAATTACGCTGATTATTAACACTTATACAGAAATCACAGATGGACGGTGAAGAAGTTATCATGTAAAGGAGTCGCCAAGTCAAATATGGAATCACCAAGGCGAGCCTGGTTCAATCCCCGGCCGGGTCACTCCCGGATATCCGGAATTGGGAATCGTGCTGGACGATGCCACTGGTCGGCGGGTTTTCTTGGCGATCTCCCGTTTCCCTCACCCTTGCCTTCCGTCGCTGCTCCATACTCACCTCAATCACCCTCATCGGCTCTCAAGACCTCGCTGTTAAGAGTCACTAAAATCCCTTCACTCTTCACTCTTACTGTGGTCAGTTTCTATTAAAAGTTAGTGTATTTGAAGTGTTGCTAATTGTTACAGACACCTGATGCCATTTTTTTAATGTTTGGAATCAACTCTGCTGGCCAGTGGACGTTGACCACCCTAAAATGAACGCCTTAGAGTGCAGTGTTGAGTCGGTGTGGTGTGAGTGAATACAGAGACGAGCAGAACAGGTGTTCCTGCAGTGCTGGATACAGGCGACTTTCTTCTTACTACTCCACACCACACCGACACGACGCTGCACTCGAAAGCATTCATTTTGAGCTTTTCATCATCGACTGGCCAGCCTAGTTGATTTTGCCCTAATCAAATATATCAGTCGTACCCTCTACACAAGTTTTTACAAGGGACAGGAAGATCCCCCTTTTTAAACGACCTACAATCCAGACTCAATGGATTTTAGTATTTTCGAGTCTCGGCTAATTCTTCATTAGCTGCTGCCTCAGTGTGTAGCCAGTTTTACCTCAGACCAAGTGACACGGGATTCGGCGCTTGTTTCCTTGCACTCATGTTATTGGCTTAAGAGTTCACCTGGACGTCTACAATAAAATGTGATGCAATTGCAAACACAACAGAAATGTACATGGGTTTGAAGTCTAGCTTACCCTAAAAATGAATTCGCGAAATTTTTCAGTCCTTATGTATGACTATGGCCACCTGTTTGCCGCGAAAATATTTACGCGGAGGCTAGACATAAATATCTTATTTGCCCACTTGCAGTCTTCATTTGACTATTGGTCGCTTGTATTTGGGTGAAGACATTCCGTTACTTGAGTGAGCCAATCAGAATTAAGTTTCCCCGTTACTGACCGTCCGTGATTTGCGGGCAGACAGATAAGGCGTGTAACAATTCAAATGATCATATCACGAAAGTTGTTCTGGACTTAAGTGCATTGAAACAAAACCTGTCCTGAAATCTTTTCGCAAAAAACAGGAGCCCGTAGTTATAAAACACATATTTTATTCTATTCAGGAACATTTTTGTCGCTGGTCATATAAGATGCTGTAAAACATAAGCAAAACACTGTATTGGGGTGACCAAATTTTTTCATTCGCGATGCAGGATACTTGTCATAATAAATGCGATTTATAATAAAAGTATTGTGATTAACATCCAGGCATGTCAGTAATGTAAAACAAGCTAATAAAATGGGAAATTGTGAATAGCACGCCCAATAAATATCTGCGTGTAAATCAAAATATTTTTTACTATTTCATTGTATGTTTACTAACACTAGTAGAACAGTTTTATTATAATATTTATTTAAACTATATTTTTAATTTGAGCGAATAGCGCGCAGCGTAGTTAAGTTATTTAATTAAGTTCATAAAGTCACTGCATGTGTGAATGGTATACATTTTCAGTAATTGTTTATGTGTAAAAATCAGGACTTTTCGCAAGACACGTGGCTAAAGAAGGACATTTCATGGCTTTGTTTGGCCTTTCGCATCTCGCAGGACAAAGATATATAAAAAAGGACTGCTCTGCTAAAAGCAGAACGCATCGTCACTCTACATTGGATATAAATACAGCCTTGAGAATTAGTTTTCAAGGACAAATAAATTCTCATAACAGCGTTACTCCACGGTTACTTCCAACTTTTCTGAAGCCCTGCTAAAGATCTACTTTTAGGATATTCCTCCACCTCATGCAAACAGGGGCTTAATTGAGTCTAGAAAATTAAACCAAAGGGACAACCCACCGCATTCTTACGCACTCAGGGTAATAATATTTTGCATAAGAACTATTTCTTACTAGGCATTACCAACACACATATTTTCTCAATGTTTAATTCATATTAGTTATAAATAATTAAATATTGTAATTTTTATAAAATATATACATAAAACCTATATTCAACCACAAATAAGGCACTTTTATATTATTTTATGTTACTTAACACAAGTATAAAATATTTGTGATACGTAACACAACTAGAGAACCGGTAAACACGTCACACATGGGGCGATTTTTCAAATGTTCGATTCACAAAGTGTGAAGCAACACCGTGCATGGAGTGTGATCTAGAGCGTAGTTGTCAAAGTGTTTATATGCAAACAATAGGTAATCGTAAAATTAGATTATGCTTATTCGTACACTGAATAAATAATTCTACGGTGTGCTTAAATTGTTTCACGAAAAAAAAAATCACCGTGTAAAAAAATTGATCGACTGCTTTACGCAACGTCTCCTCATGATAACAGTATTCGAAAAAGAAAAAAAAGTGTTTTGGAGCGTTCAGTATACCTGGCGAGTTTTGTAAATCGGTGTCGAACGAAAGTCGTTACGTACCTTTATGGCGAGTTTGCGACATTCATGAGCTGAGCCTCGACTAGTCGTTGTAAGTATATTTGTGTGGTTGGCAACAACTCAAGTTTCAGTGCTATCATCCTGCGGCGTGCCAAGCCCTGTTTGGGAGCTCGTCGGCCATACCATCATACGAATTCAATTACATAACTGCTTATGTTCACAGTTCAATATTATTGTACGTTTAGGACGAAATCCTTCAAAAAATAGTTGCCAGATAACCCTGGCGAATTACTGTGGGCGCTCATTTTGTGACACGAACAGTAAATGACATCTGGTCGAGTGCGTATAAGATCGTGAATTTCATTAAGAACGCCGCCTAGTTGGAGCTTTTTAGCGCGTTTGAGGTAGGGAAGCGAGGGAGTGGAGTGATAAGGGCAACAGTGAGACGTATACCTAGTGCTCTATCACTTCTACGCACAAGGTGCTCAACGGGCTTGCAGTGTTTCCGTCGCACTGCGTTTACCTATGGGACTTTAAGCAGTTTACTGATGGGAAGTCTGAAGCAAANAATAGTTGCCAGATAACCCTGGCGAATTACTGTGGGCGCTCATTTTGTGACACGAACAGTAAATGACCTCTGGTCGAGTGCGTATAAGATCGTGAATTTCATTAAGAACGCCGCCTAGTTGGAGCTTTTTAGCGCGTTTGAGGTAGGGAAGCGAGGGAGTGGAGTGATAAGGGTAACAGTGAGACGTATACCTAGTGCTCTATCACTTCTACGCACAAGGTGCTCAACTGGCTTGCAGTGTTTCCGTCGCACTGCGTTTACCTATGGGACTTTAAGCAGTTTACTGATGGGAAGTCTGAAGCAAAGTTCAGTGCTCTACTGGAGGGCATGGGAATAATTTTTCCAGTATGTGTAATATCTTGGAAGTTCTATTCCGTCATCGTCTGGAATGAACTTTCTTTTTGTAGTAAAACATATAGGAGGCACGTTTAATAGTTTCGACACAAAACACATTTTTCAAACACGCCAGCTTGGCGACCACCTTAAGTGACAGTCAGCGAGTTTGTGCTGGTTGAAGCAGTTGGCGTGGTTTGATATCAACATATTTTGAAAATGTGAGAATTGTACGTGTCTCTTACAACTATGCTGAAAATAATTACAAATATCTCGAACAATTTTTATTTTATTTTAGAACGTGTATATTTTCTGACAATCATATAAAACACAAAGTGCCAAAGAATATCAAATTCGCTCTACTGAAAAAAAAAANACGTGTATATTTTCTGACAATCATATAAAACACAAAGTGCCAAAGAATATCAAATTCGCTCTACTGAAAAAAAAAAAAACATTGCCTTTAATATTGTATTAACAGAGTTGTTTTTTCCTATTACATAATTGACTCCACCATAAANGAAAAAAAAAACATTGCCTTTAATATTGTATTAACAGAGTTGTTTTTTCCTATTACATAATTGACTCCACCATAAACGTAAGTATTTCTGACTTTTCAATTATTTTCATTAGAAAGAAAGTTTTATGGGGGCACACCAAATCTACCACAACACATAGTAAGCAAACAGTGGATCAGGTACAGCCATTGAAAATACCGAAATTTCATTAACGTACATCACGTACGCCAGTATTCGGAACGTAACGAAAATATTTGAGACTGTTGGAAGGAATTTTCATGAGTTGCTTAAATAATATATGTATTGAAATACATAAATTAATACGTATATATTGAATAAAAAAGTCTAAAATCACTATATTTTTGTGAATTTTTTTAACGTTTCCACTAAATCCCAGATGCACTTGAAAATCACCATATGTACATGGTGAAACTTCACTAAACCTGGCAACACTGAAGGAAGCAGTTTGTGGTCTGAGCGAGCAACGAGCAGCGACATCTGGCACGCCTGTATCTCCGCATTCCGCCACACGGCGTCCTCAAGACGTGCACGACATGTGCCGACCTCTTCACCCTGCGTGTGGCGCAAACTGCTCCCCCGAGGTCACCGTACTGTACATAATGGCCCTCCCTATAGGCTGTTCACTGTTACTTACAACTGTTCTGAAGCCCTTTCCAAGTTCTACTCCCAGGATATTCCTCCGCCTCGTGCAAACATATCTTAACCAAGTATAGAAAATTTCACCAAAGGAACAAAGCACCGCATTCATGCGTTTTCAATCTAATATTATTTTGAATAAGAACTATTTCTTACTAGAAGTTACCAATACACCTATTTTCTCACTGTTTTGATTCATATTTATTATAAATGTGATATTATAATTTATAAATAAAATATTNCCAATACACCTATTTTCTCACTGTTTTGATTCATATTTATTATAAATGTGATATTATAATTTATAAATAAAATATTTATTAAGTTTATGTTATTACATTTAATCTGAGTAATTTATTGTCTTGCCTAATTTTTTCAAATAGTGCTTTCTAAAGTATCCAGAATAAAAATAAGCTTAAATTATGATTTTAAAAAAGACTCTTACTAATGGTACTTTTCTGATCATTCTAATAGTGTGTGTACTGCTTCTGCATGTCGTACAATCGGGTGTATAGGCTATTCGCTGTTTCTTAACACTTTCTGAATCAGACCTTTGAAAAATCACTTGATGTATTACGTGCTTGGCAGTTTTCCAAATATTTCATATATCACAAACATTATATACTTATGTTAACATAGAAATGCCTTATTTTTAATTAAATTTAACTTTAACTTATGTTTTATCTATAAATTATAATATATAATTTATAATTAATACGAATAAAAACAGGGAGATGTTACGTATGTTGGTAATGCCTAGTAAGAAATAATTCTTATGCAAAATTGTATTAAACTGAGTGCGCACGATTGCGGTGCTTCGTTTTTTTTTCTAGCCTAGGTTAAGCTTTGCTTGCTTGAGGCAGATGAATATCCTGAAAGTGTAACTTTAACAGGGCTTCAGGAAAGTCTGTAGTAACCGCGAATGGACTATAGTCTGGAAGACTCCATTGAAAGCCACTCTACTTATTTCGCGAACTCCAGCCGCACACGCGAGCAAAATGGCGTCACTGGCCAGTAACATGTCGGAACACCGTTCGCCATCCGGCACATGGCAGCTCACTCGCCGGCCGGTTGTCCAGCCAATACTTCCGCAGCACGCGATAGCCAACCAGAAGCTATAGGCTTGTCCCGCAGTCACGCGCAGCCAATCAGAGAATGGGCGCGTTTAGATCAAAGGAACCGCAACGCCAATTGTCTTCTATGTACTCACCTATTATGTGACGTCACTGCTACCTCGCTGCTTCCAAATCAGCTTGCGTCGACGTCGCAGGCGGTTGTTGACAGTACCGCCTAACTGTTGTGCGTGAATATCACACATTCCAGGGGGCGTAACTACCTCGGGATTCGAGTTAGGCCATATGTATATGAGTGAGTGAAGAGATTTGGGTGGTCTTAACAGCGAGGGTTTGAGAGTCGATGAGGTTGATTGAGATGAATGAGAGTGCAGGGAAACGGGAGATCTCCGNGTCTTAACAGCGAGGGTTTGAGAGTCGATGAGGTTGATTGAGATGAATGAGAGTGCAGGGAAACGGGAGATCTCCGAGAAAACCCGCCGACCATGAGGCAGACATCGTCACAGCATTTCGACGAGAGGTAGCTCACATTAACGGATTTCATGCAGCCGATGGTATTTCCCGTCTGCCTCATCGCTGGCAACGAACCATGGACAACCTCGGTGAACCCTTTGAATGATATTAAACAACTTGTACACGTACGATACGCGCCCATTCAAATGAATGTTTACAGGGTGTACGAGAATAAATAAATTAAACTGCGATTTCAAGCACCCAAGTTTGTCTCTGTTCCTTGTCGGATATTCCTGCTTCCATCCCCCACGTGGTGTCCCCTTTCAAAAGTACTTTCTGTAAACTTTCACCTGTACATAGTACATTTTCTGTTCTGGATCATTTTCNGTCCCCTTTCAAAAGTACTTTCTGTAAACTTTCACCTGTACATAGTACATTTTCTGTTCTGGATCATTTTCGGGAGATAAACAATAGTTGCCATGACTTCTGAATAGGCCCTCACACACACACATATAATAATAAAAGTTTTGTGTTGTCGATTTATGCGAGTAATCGGTNTCGTGAGATAAACAATAGTTGCCATGACTTCTGAATAGGCCCTCACACACACACATATAATAATAAAAGTTTTGTGTGGTCGATTTATGCGAGTAATCGGTGTGTGTGTGTGCAGTACACCTCAAAACAAAACAAAAAGTCAGAATGAACATACATATGTCGTAGGTTCGATGGCCTCCGAGGTAACTCCTTCCAAGTTCACTCCTTTTCCTTTTGTAACAAAGCTGTATACAAACTAACAAATGATATCGTGGAAGCAATGAATAACCGTGAACATGTCACAAGTATATTTTATGTTTTAGCGATGGAATTTGATTGTGTTAAACATAATATACTTGTAGAAAAACTTTGANTGTCACAAGTATATTTTATGTTTTAGCGATGGAATTTGATTGTGTTAAACATAATATACTTGTAGAAAAACTTTGACATTTTGGAATAAGGAATAGCTTCATAAGTTTGTTGAAAACTAACCTTCGTGACAGACAACTGGTGGTTATCATTAAAGGAAATTATCCTGTTCTATCCACAGCAGGCAACATATTGCATGGAGTGTCCCAGGGTTCAGCTCTTGGCCCACTACCGCTTTCACTTTATCATAATGATTTACCCAATGCTATTCAAAAAGTTGCAAATGCTGTAATTTTTTTTTATGATACTTGTATTTTGGTGAAATATATTTCAACTAACACGCTTATTGATAAGACTAGTAATTATGTAAANTTTTTTATGATACTTGTATTTTGGTGAAATATATTTCAACTAACACGCTTATTGATAAGACTAGTAATTATGTAAATATTCTTTCATAGTGGTTTTGGGGCCACGGTGGCTGAGCTGTTAGCCTGGTCGCCTCCCACCAAGGCGAACCGGGTTCAATCCCTGGTCGGGTATTCCCACATTTTCGCAAGTGGGAATCGTGCCGGACGATGCCGCTGGTCGGCGGGCTTTCTTGGAATCTCCCGTTTCCCCCACCCTTACTTTCCGGCGCTGCTCCAGTCTCGCCTCATTTTATCCTCATCGGCTCTCAAGAACTCGTTGTTAAGAGCCGCCCAAATCTCTCAATTCTCAACAACAACTCATACCTAGTTGGCTTTCATCAAATCAATTTATAATTAATCTATACAAAACAATATATATATAATTTCTTACTAGAAAAAATACCAATGATATAGATAACTTATCTTGTGATAATATTGAAATAGAGCAAATGGGTTAAACACGATTTTTAGGTTTGAAAGTTGATAAATATTTGAATTGGAAAGTCACATTGATTTCATAATTCTAAAGTTACGCCGTGCTATTTTTACACTCAGATGTATGAGCAATGTTTGTAAAACTTAAGTATTAAAAACTTTTTACTTTGCATACTTTCACTCAACCATTTCATATTGTATAATATTTTGGGAGGATTCGGTAGAGGCAATAACAATTTTTAAAATGCAAAAAACATCACTTATAATTATTATTTTTAATGTGAAAAGACGAGATTCCTGCAAACAACTTATTATCAATAATACTATTCTAACACGACTATACTTATTTATCCACTAAGTTCTGGTATTCATTAAAAAAAATAGGGAAAAGTTTAGAAGAATACAGAGTTACATAGTTAAAATACCAGATCAAAACATAATATTCACTATCCAACAAATGTGTTAACTGTATTTCAAAAGGGTGTAAGATACTCTGCAATAAAACATTTTACTTAACTACCAGCACCTGCTGAAATGAAATCATTGTACGAAGGAGACGTCAAAACACTAAAACAGTGTTTGATAAAATTTCTAATTCCAAAGTAATTTTACTGTGCAAATGTATATAAAATATTTAATGACAGTGTTTTGTGTAACTTTTGTGTGCTTACTGTATTCAGATATTGCTGCGTTGACATGTATTCCATATCCTGGATTTTTTTTTTGGCTTCAATATAAGGGTCTACCAAAAAATGCATTAAATAAATAAATAAAAATGTTCTGTAGAGNGGATTTTTTTTTTGGCTTCAATATAAGGGTCTACCAAAAAATGCATTAAATAAATAAATAAAAATGTTCTGTAGAGCTTGTTGATAGTCTTACTTGGTACACCCGTGTTTGTATCACTGCAGCCCTGCCTGTGTATACCAGCATTGATTTTGATTTGATTTATAACTTTGTTTATTAACAGGAAGTATACATACTTTGGCATATAAACAGCATTACAATTATTACGATAAGCAGCACATCAGCCGGAATGACAAGCTCCTCTGTCGTTATGGAAATGGCGGAGCTGAAGAGGAAAAGGACAGCATCAGTAATGACTGNGCCGGAATGACAAGCTCCTCTGTCGTTATGGAAATGGCGGAGCTGAAGAGGAAAAGGACAGCATCAGTAATGACTGTAACTAAGAAGAAAATTGCGCTGTACGCAGATGGCGAAGCTGAACAAAACCTCAAAATGGACAAAACAAAAACATTACGAAAACATTCTTATAAAAAACAGCTAGAAACTGTTTGGAGAGGAAGGGGGAAAAATATGGCCATTAAAAAAACAAATTCTTGGTTACATGTATAAATAAAAAGACGATAAATGGGGGATCTGAAGTAACAATGACACGCGATCAGCAAGGAACAAGAAGCTTAACACGAGTACAATACGCGCTGCCTTGTGAAAGCGACAATGAACAAGTGTAATGCAACAGGCAACTCAATAACATGGTAAAGAATGCAAATGTTATTACTACTAAAGGAGAAAATATACGGAGAGTACCAAAAAGGGAACGATTGAAAAGAAAGGAAAATGTATGTATCTGTAAAGCACGACCTTTTGGCAGCACGAAAACAAAGGCGTAACTCTCACAAGGAATGCTCGAAATAATGGCAACTTTGCACCTGAATGCACGCGTGCACAAGTCGCGTCACCGACTGTCTGGTGCGTTGAGACACCACACATGCGCCACGGGTCTGCTGGTAGCATGGTCCCACACGCTGGCAGAGCGTTTCAATGCCAGCAACAGGTGTTGCTTAAACGATGGTCATAAGGAAAATCACGCCCCGCCATAATGGGTTTCCGCTATTTTTGCCATAAGATGCATTTAAGAATGTTCAACTACATTTATCGCACGACATAGCATTAATAATAGTTTCTAAAACTTCATCNAAGAATGTTCAACTACATTTATCGCACGACATAGCATTAATAATAGTTTCTAAAACTTCATCAAACTATTACATTTGTACTGCGTTTGTTAATTTTTGACTAGCAACTGCCGGCAAGAAATAAGTAGTTTTTCTTGCCGGCAGTTGCAGAAATGATCCTGGCAATTGTTGTCTAGCAATACATGTATTAGAACATGCACAAAGCAATGCCCTATGCCTTGTCGACGACCAAAATAAAATATAAATTATGTGTTACAAGTAAACGGCGAACATTCCATAAATCCAGGCTGGCGGGGACTGATCCTTCTTAAGATGATGTCCCCACAGGTAATAAGCCACTGGATACAGTTCAAGGGAACGTGCAGGGTAGGCTATTGGTCCTGCGCGACCCATTCAACTGTGCAGGAACCCGTCTTCCAGATAGGCTTTAGCCACTCTGCTGACATGTGGTCTTGCACGTCTGAGCAACTTGCTCCGTCTCTTATGATCTCGCTGTCGACGAGACGTTAAGCCCTACACACCTGTAATGGCAGAGCTTAAACGGCAGCAAATGACTGGTACATTTCAGTGATATTTTGGTGCAGTGATACTGGTAGCGAAGAAATGTACTACAATTTAAAATTGTTGTGTCTGTGAAAAAGTAACGAGGTTTAGTGCGATGGAATAAAAAATTTTAAATGTGGTTCTTGATGTTTTTTAAGTTCATCATTACCAGATGGATGGTATGTATGCTTATCAGTACACAGTAACGACAACGTTAATGGTCTGATGCAGGAATACGAAAATCATAAAACGTTTAGGACTCTTAAATTATTTTTTGGTTATAAGTTGAACACAACCAAACAGTTTTAAGGCCCACTACCTACAATGACAATTCTCTCAAATGCTTTTTATACAAACAAGCTTAAAATTCAGTATTATACAGTGCTTTAATCGACTCTATGATGATTTTCGACATCATGTTGCAGACAAGATAAATGTGCAGTTCCAAATTGATTGCCAGAAAAATTGTTTTCGGCGCACTTCAGTGCTTCACTGGACGTCGCAAGAAACAACATAACATAACAATACGTAGAGACCGAATACAATCCAAGATTAGTTGTTAACAGAAGTACAAATAAGACAATATTCTGCAGAAAGAGAAAAATAGAGTTCGGCCGCTATTACCTACTGCAAGAGAAGGGGACCAGTCTACATAAAAATAAACACTTTATTTTCCCAGCGTTGACAGTCTGTACGCGAGCCTGGAGATGGGAACAGATTCCAGTTCCAGGAAAGTCGGTACTCTTTTCGACGTAAGATGTGTGCCGCGTTCGCTAGTGGAGTGTAGTGGAGATATTTGGGCTGCTCTTAACACCGTAGTCTTGAGAGTCGATGAGGGTGAAGCGAGGTGAGAATGGAGCAGTGCGGGAATGAAAGAGCGGGGTAAATGGGAGATCCCCGAGAAAACCTGCCCACCAACAGTATCGTACGGCACGATTCCCACTTGTGAAAATCCGGAGTGAACCGGCCGAGGATTGAACACGGTTCGCTTTGGTGGGAGGCTAGCAGTATAACCGCTCAGCCATCCTTAGCCCCTCGTCCAATCTTAAATGTGGATCAGAAGTAAAGTGTTTTGTTGTAAAACTAGCCGGGGAAAATTTTCGCAAAAAAACAGGTACCCCTGACAATAACCACTGAATATATATATCAGCATGCTAAAGGAATGTTTATTTGTGATGTTCCAAAACTAATTATTATATGTATTATGAATTACAGATGTTTCCTTACTTTAACTCATTTCAAACTAATTTGGAGTTTTGTTACATTTTAAACAACTCGTGGAATGTTTTAACTGCTACAGAATCGTAGCCACTACGATGTAATTTCTGTTGAATTTTGCATATATTTGCGAGCCAGTTACTGTACCCGTTTTGTCCAGCGGCAAAAAAAAAAACCTGCAGCCTGCAAGCGGAATTTATTGTCATGGCCTTTGAAACGAGAGTTTCTGAACAAGAATTTACGACGGCGTCCTGGAATCAACATCGTATATTCCTTCCGAAAGTCTGGTTTGTTGTTTTGCAGAGTCAGCGAGCGAAAGACGACCAACGCCTGTCCCAGAGGTACATTTACGGTNATGTAATTTCTGTTGAATTTTGCATATATTTGCGAGCCAGTTACTGTACCCGTTTTGTCCAGCGGCAAAAAAAAAACCTGCAGCCTGCAAGCGGAATTTATTGTCATGGCCTTTGAAACGAGAGTTTCTGAACAAGAATTTACGACGGCGTCCTGGAATCAACATCGTATATTCATTCCCCAAAGTCTGGTTTGTTGTTTTGCAGAGTCAGCGAGCGAAAGACGACCAACGCCTGTCCCAGAGGTACATTTACGGTNCAAAGTCTGGTTTGTTGTTTTGCAGAGTCAGCGAGCGAAAGACGACCAACGCCTGTCCCAGAGGTACATTTACGGTAGGCAAGATCTCGTCTACAAGAGCTTCAAGCCGATTAGACTCACACGCGAGTTAATTATTTGACAGTGTGTCCTACATACAGCTTGTTTGGAAATTAAACGCCCAAACTGCGGGAGGTGATTCTTTATAAAAAATAAAGTAGAAAATATACAGGAAAATATGCAGCCTGTGGAAATCGGGTTTTGAAAAATGTATTTCGCTTAATGCCTTGTACTTTCTGCCAGCGGTAGGAATGGCGGCGATTTACCCACATCACGTGGTTGAATGGGACTCGCCCATCAGGCGCGCTATGGAACGTGTGCTAGTGGAGGGCAGGTCGTTGATGTGCTAAAGTATATTCTTCCTCAAGTCGAACAGTGCGCACAGACCGAGGAGGACCAGCATTATGCATGTGTCTCAGCAACATGGGAAGCATAAGTCACATTTTTGCTGCGAACTTTGTGGGTTTTGTACAAGGCATTCGGCAATAATACGTTTTCAAAACCTAATTTTCATAGACTCGTATCTCCTTTAATATTCCCGTTTAGGTATAAGGTTCCGTATATATTTTCGACTTTATTTTTCATAAGGAATCACCTCCCGTAGTGTAGGCGTTTGATTTCCGAACATTCTGTATAGTTTATTCAATGTTAATTCACACTTTTGGAATCGGACCTTTGAAAAATCACCCCATGTATGACGTGTTTGGTTTGTTCCTATATATGCCANAATTCACACTTTTGGAATCGGACCTTTGAAAAATCACCCCATGTATGACGTGTTTGGTTTGTTCCTATATATGCCATGCATCACAATTGTTTTATACTTGCGTTAACAAAAAATTGCTCATTTTTGTTAAATTAAACTTGTACATGTATTTTATCTATAAATTGTAATACTTAATTTAAAATTAATATGAATCAAGCAGAGAGAAAGAGAGAAAAAACAGGCGTGTTGATAATGCATAATAAGATATAGTTATTATGCAAAATTGCTGTTATCCCGAGTGCCCACGAATGCGGTGCGCTGTCCCTTCGGTGCAATTTTATAAACCCGGTTAAGCTTTGTTTGCATAAGGTGGAGGAATACCCTAGAAGTAGAAATTTAGCAGGACTTCAGATAAGTGTGAAGTAACCGTGAATGAACAATGCACAATGTTGCACAGGAAGTGAATTTAATAGTCAAAAATAGCACGTAACAGCGACCAATAACAGAAGTCATTCTACATGGTGGTAGATATGAAGAATTGTTGAGGCCGTATTATGGTCCATACGGTATAAGAAGGCCACTTTCTGACAGTCAGTGAGTGGCAACTTAACGTTTACGAAAAAACAAAGTGCCATTTACAAAATCCTGTATCAGCTGATGCNTGATGCACGAACGAACAAAAGTTAAAATTACGTTGGCTATTCTGAGTGCACTGCCAATGCACATCACAAAAGCAGAAAATACGCGGGTTAGAAAGAGTTCTTACATTTATTAATGCATTTTATTTTACAAGGACACAAAACAGTGGTTGTTAGTGTTAAAAACTNAATTCACACTTTTGGAATCGGACCTTTGAAAAATCACCCCATGTATGACGTGTTTGGTTTGTTCCTATATATGCCACGCATCACAATTGTTTTATACTTGCGTTAACGAAAAATTGCTCATTTTTGTTAAATTGAACTTGTACATGTATTTTATCTATAAATTGTAATACTTAATTTCAAATTAATACGAATAAAGCAGAGAGAAAGAGAGAAAAAACAGGCGTGTTGATAATACATAATAAGAAATAGTTCTTATGCAAAATTACTGTTACCCCGAGTGCCCACAAATGCGGTGCGTTGTCCCTTCGGTGCAATTTTATAAACCCGGTTAAGCTTTGTTTGCATNAATTTTATAAACCCGGTTAAGCTTTGTTTGCATGAGGTGGAGGAATACCCTAGAAGTAGAAATTTAGCAGGACTTCAGATAAGTGTGAAGTAACCGTGAATGAACAATACACAATGTTGCACAGGAAGTGAATTTCATAGTCAAAAATAGCACGTAACAGCTACCAATAACAGAAGTCATTCTACATGGTGGTAGATATGAAGCATTGTTTAGGCCGTGTTACAACTGGCACGTCTAGTTACCTAAATGGTCACATGACCAGATTTTATCGACAAAATCGATGACGTATTATTTTTTAATTTCCTTTTTGCGTTTTGTTAGCTTTGAAGCTAGCAAATTACCAAATAAAAAATGCCAAATCACCGTCATATTTATTTTGTCTGTTTGAAACGTCTATATACACATATAGGCGAGATTATTGGAATCAAATCATTACATTTTGCCAAAAATTGCAAAATATTTTATTTATAATTAATATGAACAAAAACAATGAGAAAAAATGTATCTTGGTGATGCCTAGTAAGACATAGTTCTAATGCAAAACATTATTACACTGAGTGCGCACGAATGCGGCGCGTTGGCCCTCTGGTAGAATTTTCTAAGCTTTGTTTGCACGATATGTAGAAATATCCTTGAAATAGAACTTTAGCAGGGCTTCAGGAAAGTTGGAATATCCGTTAATGAAGTATACACTGTGTTTATTAGTCAAATGGCAATTTCTATGTTAATAAAAGGCAAAAGGATACAAATAAGCTGAAAGCTACTTTTCAACACGGCCTTAAAAGCTCACTTTACCGTGAACAGCCTTTGAACATTTTATAAATGTTGAAGTTGAAAATGGTATAGAACCTCGACTACGGATATCTTCGGAAAGTATTTGTTTCCCGTCTTCGAGTTGGTGGGGCTGAGAGCAGGCAGCTGTGCTCTACGGGACCATGACCTCCTTGTCCGGGCGATGGTCCTGCGAGACACGTCTTTCTCAGGAGACAAATGTGTGGCTCCAAGACAGGGCCAGATGCTAATGCAGTTTGTCTTCCTCACACCGTACTTTCTCATCAGCGTGACGAGATATCCTAGCGTGATGTCGGAGATAACGTACTCAGGTCCGTGAAATTGCCATCTGCACAGTAATCTCCTCATGCAAATGCGTGACGGAACACTCCATGACGTCTTGGTGAGTGAATCTTTACATTAATCGAAGCCCGTTCGTATTAGCAGCTGTGGGTTGGAATTTATTTTCGGGAAATAAGCTTCTTCACATTCTTCCAGTTATTTTGAAAATTTCTTCTGTAGTAAATTAGGTGAAGGTATATTTTTCTGTGTTTGGTTACGAAAGTTCGTTTTTCGTGATATGTAAATGTCGTTATATAATTATGTGTGGGTGTGTGTTTCAGAAAAAGTTCACCAGCCACTTTTTAGAGCTTCTGGACTCAGATTCGCACGTAAATTTCTGACACTAGGTGCTAATACGCAACTGTTATAAAGTTTCAAGTAATCTACAATGGACTAGCATGTCGTAGAGGCCTGAGTTTGAGATTCGAAACAGTAAGACAATTTTTAATACAGAATCACAGATGAATCTGAAGTATGGAAATTGTGTAGAAACATATTTAAGAGTATGCACTTACGAACTAAACAAATGGAAATTAAGATTGAATGGAAGGGAAAGTTAAATCTAAGATAGAGATATGGATTAGTTTACAATAAAAAACAATATTTTACAAAAGAGAATGTTAAAAACTGCAGATACGACTATAGATGTATTCGCATCAGAATCTTGTATTTTTTTTGGCCTCTCGCGCTGTATTGCGCTGACGCAATATACATACACACGCCAATGCTGAAACAGTCTCCATGTTCGAAACAAATGATTTTTTTTCCCCGAGTGGTATGTTATAATAATTTGTTTATATTTAAAATGACAATTTCTTCGTTAACGGTATTACACAATACAGGTGTGAATAGACAAAGGACACTGGAGCTATCCTAGCAACGGGTTTTCGTAGCGCGAACAATGTTTTTAATGACGCCAACCCAACTTTTTAATAAGTGGAACTTAAGTATGAAATATTATGTAAGGGTCATCGTTAGCAACGATTTTGAAATACAATAGAAAATTATACGCGATATATTTCCGCCACAGTTAGACATTAGCTGATGTATATACATGGAAGATCCATTAACATAACCACAGAAAAAAAAAAGTATAAAAATTACGCATAACGGGATGACTAGAAAGGAAAGTCAGTAAGCGAGTGAGTAAAATGTATCAATTATCAAGTGAGGAAATTATACGAATAGACGTATTTATCAGTAAACGCTATATTATATCACAAAACTTCTGTAAATTTTAATTTGTAGAACATTTTGTCCGTGAAAACACTCTTTCAGGATAATTTACAAAAATGAAATAAATTTTTAACAAAAGCAAGTCATCCATTTATTTAGGCTTATTCTACTAGTATCACTTTTTTTCTGCTAGGCCTGAACATAAATTTAATCTAAAACGTCTAGATAAGTACTTCTGAATAAGAAGTTAACCAAAAAATGCAAGTTTCAAAATTTTGACCTCTTAGGAATATATTATTTTTGTATCAGGACACACACCGGAAAGTACTTACTGGCTTAAATAAAAATATCAAGTACCTGTCACTTTTACTTTCAGTTATACTTTTGACAAGGAAACGATACACTGCAATTAATATTTTGCCGTGTATTTTTCTTACAGGAATTCACGCAAAATAATATAATTCTCTTTTGAGAAAATACTGGGAATATCCAGTTCTAAATATTTCACTTAATAACGTATTTTCAACATATTCATATTTTTAGAATCCGCCCTACGCCTAAGCTCTACACAATAATTAAACTACATGTATTTTATGAGCAGTTATATCGTTAATAAACTTCGATGGACACCGTGATATTATTATTACTCTTATTAATGATATTAAATTACTGTTGTTATGAAGTAGCGGGGACGTAATTATGAGCTTATCTATGCCGTCACGTTGTAACTGGGTAAGTATATAATAATTCAAAACGGTATAAATGTTTTTTTACGTCGTTTTGTGGGAAAACACATTCAAATATTTGTTATCATCATATAAATGTAACTAACGCGAACATTTCGGTCAAATAAATAATTTGTTGCACTAATCGTAGACAAAAATAACAGTTTGACACGTCACTTCGTCCCGCGGAAATCCCCACAGTTTGAAGACTGCCTGCAAATACTAATACATCTGACTGGATTACTTGTTTATTATTGACTTCGCCTTATTTTCAAGTACACATAATTAGGACGTAGATTAATCTGTATTCATTGTCATTAAATTCATTCCAAACCGTATTCATTGCCAAAAATAATTTAAAACAAATAAAAATTATTCTCATGATTTTTGCGTAGCTCTAACATTGGCCTCAAAATTGGCATGTCTCGAACGATGTAACAGAATGGCAGCGTCATAGCTGTCCTCACCAAATCAAAGAATTCATAAAGGAAAACACATCCTTTGATTTACGCTTTCAGTATTTATTACCTGAGTGTAGCCGCGTCCGTGATAAGATGGATGACTTATATTAATTAACTAAACATATTAATACAATATATGATTTATGCTTTAATAACCAGGTGCAATAATCTATTTTTTGCTATTCCGTAACTCTTCACTTTTATATTAAACAATTGAACGTATGATATTGCATATATAATTTAAATAAGTTAACTTCTATTGCTATCTGCAGAAATAATAATAAATGTCAATTATATACTAGAACGAGTAAAGATCAAGATTTAAAAACCATTCACTGTATTTCAGCAAAATAGATTAAATAATTTCCTAGCTATGGTAAGATATTGCGCATGGTCTCGAGGCCAAACTCGCATGTGCACCGCGCACTATTCCCCTCTCTTCGTCTCCCCTAGCTAATGGCCATTATACTTGCCTTGTCTACTGACTGCTCGATGAGGGGTTTTCTAAGGAGGGGGGGGGGGCAGGTTGGAAGGGCCAAGTGGTGAATTCGCGGACATGCAACAATAAAAAAAAGCCTATAATATCCCGTGCAGAATTACAAAACAAAATTTTCTGTCAACTGTCTTCAGTCGTTTTTGGCATATTTATTCATTTTGCTAAATTACATTTCTTCATTACGAAAACCATTTTTAACAATTAAATTTGAACATATTATTATGCAAAGTATAAATGCTACAGGAAGCGCTCAGCTATAATTAAAATTTCAATATGTCGTACCACCTGAACGTCGATATTTCGCGGAAACATAAATTAATGTATTTTTGATACTATCGTTTACATAGTTAATTCGTAAAAATATAATTTAACTACCTGGATTTTATTTTTATCTCTTTCTAGAACCACTCTAGTTCTCTTTTGATTTTTTTCCGTATACGATTACAGGTATTGCTATTGTATTATATAACTAAAATGTGCGATTCGTGTTTTATTTTCCATATTTATTGAATCATATCACAAATCTTTATAAACTTGCTAAAATTGTCATCTAAATCTATATCCCGTTCATATGAAACACATTAAACATATTTCACTTATAAAATTTTTGTTCGTACAGGCAATTTGCCTTTAAATGCCATTTTCATCGTTTTATCTGCGAAGATTTTCAATCCACTCTAAACTTATTAAAAATATTTACTGCATATTGCAGTTTTTCTGCACTTTCTTGTAAAGTAACTTGGTCGCCTTCATAAAACTTGAGTGAGTGAGTGAGTGAAGAGATTTGGGTGGCTCTTGACAACGAGATCTTGAGAGCCGATGAGGGTGCGACGAGATGAGAATACA
>NQII01000189.1:1113220-1212597 GCA_002778355.1 Clitarchus hookeri | reverse complement strand
TTGTAAATTCGTTAAATATCGCGAAAGAAAGAGGTTCATTTCTGGCTGGTAATAGCTCACAGAATATCCGATAGAGAGCGCGCAGCACGTCACGGCGACGTTTTGAGTAACTCTCTTTATGGCCAAGAGATAGCGTATATTTAAAGTTGATAATTCTTATGTTACGGGCTGGAAATATATTTAAAATTCGTGTCGTTTCGTAAATTATTAGAAAAAANTAAAGTTGATAATTCTTATGTTACGGGCTGGAAATATATTTAAAATTCGTGTCGTTTCGTAAATTATTAGAAAAAAAATTCAATAATATTATGCAATATTTCTGTATGCTTTTGGAATTAATATCATGGACGTGTTGAAAGCAAGGCTTGAGATGGATGATACGACGTGAAAAACATTTCTGAAGTTAGCACAACTTCAGAAAACTTTTCCACGTCGTATCGTTTTATTGTAAATTTCATTTTGAACACTTAAACATAACTACATTATCACGAAGTTTAGTTTTTAACGCTAACAACCATTGTTTTGTGACCTCGTAAAATAAAATGTATTAATAAATCTGCGAACTCTTTCTTATCCGCGCATTTTGTGCTTTTCTGATGTGCATTGGCAGTGCACTCAGAATAGCCAACGTAATTTTAACTTTTGTTCGTTCGTGCATCAACTGATACAGGATTTTGTAAATGGCGCTTTGTTTGTTTCGTAAACATTACCTTCCACTCACTGACTGTCAGAAAGTGGCCTTCTTATACGGTATGGACTTTACTCCATTGCAATCATCACCACTACACAAGACCGTTGTTTACATACACATTACACTGACCATAACTGGGATAACNGTACTCCATTGCAATCATCACCACTACACAAGACCGTTGTTTACATACACATTACACTGACCATAACTGGGATAACCACATTAATTTTTCAGAGGTTAAAATAAGCAGTGAAATAATTCCCACATGGTAATTATAATAAATGTTCATCATTTACATGTAGCATACGTCACAATTACTCTTTAATTGAACGTTACAAATTATTAAGCAGGTGTTATTTTCGATGGTTCGGCCTCCATCTTGCTTAAGGAAACTTAAAGGCACGCATTGGTCAGCCTAATTTCAAGCCACTTCATTTCCTTAAGTTAAAGGTCGCCTTCAACAAGTTACACTTAAGGGAGATTCTTGCATTGCAATGAAGGCTTCCTAGTTGATTTAAGGCCGCCTTCGTAAAAAAGGAAGATCTCTGCATACGGCATGATCATTTTGGCAACAGATCGTTGCCAAAAATGGGCCTTGATACAACGCCAGCAGAAATCATCAGCCTTATGAAAACCTCTCAAGAGAAAACACTCTTAAAAAAACATCAAAGCGGCCGAATACTTTTTCACGCAGTCCAAAGTGAGGTAGTTCATGCATTTAGAAAAATAGGTCACTTTTTTTTCAAGTTGACAGGATTATTTGCTGTTATTAGTTGCTGTGAAAGATGGCACATATCCCAGACCTACAAAGGCTGACCAAATGCTAGCTCTTTTCATGCAATCNTATTAGTTGCTGTGAAAGATGGCACATATCCCAGACCTACAAAGGCTGACCAAATGCTAGCTCTTTTCATGCAATCTAGAAAAGTTTGATAATTTCCAGAATTTCATGTCACATTTTTCCGTTTACGTGCTTATGTGTCATATGTCCTAGTAGCAGAATTCGATGGTAGTGTGACCAGGAATGACATCCACATAAATGTTTGNGTGCTTATGTGTCATATGTCCTAGTAGCAGAATTCGATGGTAGTGTGACCAGGAATGACATCCACATAAATGTTTGCGAGGCGAAATGCATACATATGTATATACTACTCAGCTATGGTGGGGTGATTTTTCTGCTGAAATGAAACATAATGTGACACTGCCATGATAAAACACTGTAAATGCATTCAGGTGGACCCAGGTTCAGTTCTCGGCACAGGTTTCCTAAGTTTTTTTCCATGATTTCTTGAAATCACTCCAGGGATACGATTGGATGGTTCCTTAATGTAATCATGTTCGATTCCTTTCTCCGATACTGATTGTGTGTGTTGCCTGGTTAAAAACAAAGTATAAAAACTTTCAACGTCAAATGGCGAAAAGTGGTCGGGACCTGCTGTTGTGCTAGACAGTTTTATTGCAAAGTGCAAATACAGTTTACCCACGAAGCGATTAAACATACTGAGGAATCTGAATACATATTTTAAAAGTAAGATTATTAAATAAAATATCCAGCTTTCAGCTTCGGAAGTAGGACTGAAAACTTTCATATTTAAAAATGGGGAATTTATTTTAACTTGCGACACACACCACAATTAGCCATATGCACCACTACCAGCACCACACACACCAAAATTAGCACTACACACACCAAAATCACCACCACACACAAAACAATCAATACCTATTTCACTAAAATCAGCCCCACATGCACCACAATCAGCACCACATGCACCACAATCAACACCATATGAACCAAAATCAGCACCATGAACCACAATCAGCACTACATGCACCAAAATCACCACAATCAGCACCACATGCAGCACAATCAGCACTACATGCACCAAAATCACCACAATCAGCACCACATGCACCACAATCAGCACTACATGCACCAAAATCACCACAATCAGCACCACATGCAGCACAATCAGCACTACATGCACCAAAATCACCACAATCAGCACCACATGCAGCACAATCAGCACTACATGCACCAAAATCACCACAATCAGCACCACATGCAGCACAATCAGCACTACATGCACCAAAATCACCACAATCAGCACCACATGCAGCACAATCAGCACTACATGCACCAAAATCACCACAATCAGCACCACATGCAGCACAATCAGCACTACATGCACCAAAATCACCACAATCAGCACCACATGCAGCACAATCAGCACTACATGCACCAAAATCACCACAATCAGCACCACATGCAGCACAATCAGCACTACATGCACCAAAATCACCACAATCAGCACCACATGCACCACAATCAGCACTACATGCACCAAAATCACCACAATCAGCACCACATGCACCACAATCAGCACAAAATGCGCAACAATCAGCACCACAATCAATTTGCACACCAATCCACACAACAATCCATATACCAATTCACACTAATTCACANTGCAACAATCAGCACCACAATCAATTTGCACACCAATCCACACAACAATCCATATACCAATTCACACTAATTCACACCGCATGTTCCTGCTCATACAATGTGTGATATAAAACAAGCAGAAGAAAATAGCTTACATAATGGTAGGGGCCCAGACACGTTGCTTCACTTCCGAAATATCACAATCCTTTCAGGCGAGATTATTTCGGAAAATAATTACAATCCCATCGCCCATAAGGCTCTCTCTTTGATTCGTATTCCGGTAGCAACTGCATAAGAACGACTCCGGGTTTACAAAGTCTGCCTGTCACATTTTAATGTAAAATAGATAACCCTTTATGTGAAATAACACGAGAACAAAATATTAGCAAGTCGGTCACAAGTTTTTTCAGCTCGTTGTGGTAGTGTCCTTCCCAGTCTAACGATAATATACATTGTTTAAGTATTAATGCAAATTTTTTCCGTGGCAACTTGTGTGTAAATTTATCTCGTAGATTGTTACAAAATTGACTTTGGTGTAAGATGAAATAATGAGTTTTTATTGTATGGTTTTATTTTGAAACTGTGGCTAACTAGCATTAAGCCACCACTGTAGGCTCGATGCTCGCTCTTTCCCAGGCTCCAAGTGGCCGCGCGTTGTCCACGGCTAGTGTTACAAGAAGAAAAAAGTTCAACTCATGGCTGCCAACTTATGAATACTGAAAGTAGTACAAACCCACACCTGTCGTCGCCATCGCTGCTGCTGCTGCTAAAACGACGCATCTTACATACGCGAGGCCTCGTCTTCTAAAAAAAGCTGTTGTTTTTTTCCGTCAGTGGCTGCTACAGATTATGTTTCTCGAGGATTTCCTGCCACCTGATGTACTGGCATGTCTGAACTTACCTGTGCACTCTTGTGGGCGATACTAAAAATAAATGGGAATTAAATGTTGTATGGCTANCTGGCATGTCTGAACTTACCTGTGCACTCTTGTGGGCGATACTAAAAATAAATGGGAATTAAATGTTGTATGGCTACGAGGGGTCTGGGAGGGGGTGGTGGCCCCTTTAGCGAACATGAGTAATTAATAAATTAAATAACCAATTAAAGAAATTGGTGAGGATGGTGTAGGTGGGACCTCTGGAAATGTAAGGTTTTTTAATAANAAATTAAATAACCAATTAAAGAAATTGGTGAGGATGGTGTAGGTGGGACCTCTGGAAATGTAAGGTTTTTTAATAAATAATTAATAATTTTGTATATTTTTTTAAAAATGTTTTAAATAAGTGTTTGAATTTTTTTTATAAATATTTTAAAGTTTTAAATTTTTTTGGATTTTTAGGAATTTTTTGGTTTGAAGGCCATTCAAGTTCGTGGGCATGGGGTCAAGGTCACCTCGATCCAATATGGTGGTTGAGTGATGTCACAACATGATGGCAAGCCAGTGCCNGTGGGCATGGGGTCAAGGTCACCTCGATCCAATATGGTGGTTGAGTGATGTCACAACATGATGGCAAGCCAGTGCCCGGTGGCAGTTTTTATTGAAGGTTTGCAGAAATAACAACACGTTAAGCACATTAGAAAGAAACTGTAATCACAAAAGACAAAAAGCACACTAGAACTCGTTATCATAACAAAAACAGGCAAGCGGAACAACAACAAAAAAAACCGGTATAAGCATAGATAAATGTACTTAAGACTATACAACTGAGTGACAGTTTGTCTCAACAGTTTTGTCCCATTAAAAATATATTGCCTCAGACTCATCTAAATCATACTACTCTTGTGGTACTAAAAGTTATTGCACTGACTTCGGCGGCATACCTTAAGCGCGTGGCNCTGGTGGCAGTTTTGTCCCATTAAAAATATATTGCCTCAGGCTCATCTAAATCATACTACTCTTGTGGTACTAAAAGTTATTGCACTGACTTCGGCGGCATACCTTAAGCGCGTGGCCTCCACTCGTGCGGCGTGCTTGTGGTACCTGCTGTAGGTAGTTCGTACCTTCGTCGCTAGGTGGTGTGCGCGGGTCGACAGGGGCTCTGGAGGAAACAGCAGTCGGTGTCATTAGCAAATGGCCATACAATAAAACACATGCTTTCGTCGTACCCTTTCCTATTTATATTCCCAGGTCATTTATTTTCTCATCACAATAGAAATAAATGCTTTTGCCTGGCAACCTCAACAAAGCAATATAACACATTATGTTGAAAATTGAAAATAAATTAGGTTTAATAGAAATACTCTATGATGTAATACACCTCGTGAGCCGCAATTATGTTGTACAAAGCCGTGGTGTTGTGATTTCACACGCAAATTTTTTACAAGCTGGTTTTCACTATAAACATTAGACATAATCTTCTAGATGTTTTTTGCAAACATGCCTCGATGCAATTTAACTAAATTTTAATCTCATAGGATGGACAAATTTTGTTGAAAACAGTGCAAAATTTAACACACATTTTCAATAATATTTTCAGATTCTTCATACTAATTGTGAATTTGCTTGGTTAGGAGTGACATATATATTATTCAAAATAAAGCATACTTTCACCGTTTGCTTTCCTTCTCTGTACACAAATCCCCTATCTTTAAACCAATAAATCGATTCATATCCCAATAGCTAGCAATATTACTTCGTTAAAATAACATTTCAATAGTAGTAATATTATTATTAGCATTCACGAGTCGCAGGGTCACCCATTTTATTTGTTTTCATGGTCACTAACCATTCGGACTGCAGGATAGCTAAAAAAGGAATAAGTTTTATCCCGAGTGCTAACCCTTGTTGATATATCTGGCCCTAAGACAAACAACGAAAAAACATCTCGGAGATTACGCCTATTGTTTATATGGGAGAAACAGCTTCTAAATGTGAGTGAGAAATCACAACATGACTTTGTACAACATCTTTGCCACACACATGGTCCATGGCACCGTGTTTCTCTTAAAACTTAATTTATTGTAAACTTTTCATTATGAATTGGCTTATAATTTTCAAATATCGAAATCCATCAACTTGGAATTGCATCATAATGTTACTACTGATATTTAAAGCAATCTATCCCAATATTAATAAATTAAATTTGATGGGTGTAAACCGAACTTGAAGTGTCCTGCGAAGTTCGTATGAACAATATTTTTAATTAGTTAAGGTTCACGACCAGCTTTAAAACAGTAATGCATTGTCGCAGCATTTTGTACGACCCGAGTTGTCGTGGTGTGAACATCGTGCTCATGGCTGCTCACCGGGATCTTCCTCCCCTTGGGACCAGCGAAGGTGAGGGATTTTTGGGAGTGTGGTGGAACTATGGCATCTTGTGAGCAGCGACTATTCCGCACCTCATCGTGTCCCCAGGTGGCAGATAGGGGATCCCCAGGCTCTGAGGTGGCTGGGAATATTCAAATATCAGTTCGTGGGCCAGCTGATCGGTGCGCAAGCACCTATCGTCGCAGAAGTCGGTAACCTGGGTAGATCAGTACAAGATGTTGAAGCGCATCGAACATGAAGCAACCCATTGATGAAGGCGGGGAGGGGAATTTTGAGGTGCTGAAACATGCAAGATGTAGGGAACCTCACTGCTATATTCCGCGGACTGCTGACTGCGATGCGCGATGAATGGAACTGGAATGCATCGGAACTTGGAAGCATCACTGACTTCAGTATTTACCCTGAGTCAGCGGCTCTCCACCACCACTGGTAGGTCCTGTAAGTCCCGCCGAGCACTTTTTAGTGCTTACCCAAGACCGACGGACTATTTTAGAGGATGGGGAGGGGACAGCTCCCTGGCAACAGCTTCCCGCATTCACCAATGGCATGAAGATACTGCTGTGCGGAAGAGCGAAGATAGAGTAGGTGCCATGACTGAATTGCCTAGTTTTACGATGCACTCGACGAGAAGTAGGAAGGCCCTGCATACCAATTGCTGCTGTTAATAGTGTTATGCTGGTACGCCAGCATAGGAATACTGGCAGCAGTACAACCTCAAGAGCGCCTGCGCCCACAAGACCTGCCCTCTCTATTACAGTTATTCCAGATCATATAAAAGACCATGAATTCCACACCATCTTTCCCCCGTAGCATTCCAGTAATTCACGAATAAGTTTTGCACATATTTAATTCTTTCGGGAGGGGTTTTTATGGTGCCTCTGCCGGTTTTCCCCCACCCCCTTCTTAGCTATAGCCTTAGCTCTAGGTATACTCATGACTCAGGGAGGCAGTCAAGACCCATTCTCTCTCTGCCGCGATGTATTCTTCCTTTGTATGACTTCATTTCCTTTAAGGCATATTGGGTATAGTCCTAAGAAGCAATTAGCTCCCATACCTACCTCGGGCATACACTTAATATTTAGCAATATGGTATATTTAAAAAAAATCAGCTTTATGTTTCTAAATTAAACAAATTCAGACACTGCAAAGTGAGTTTTCACAAATAGTTTCATAATATCAAAAAATGTTCGTCTCGTGGAAATAGAAAACAAGCCAGTGGTGCAGATTTTATAAGTTATAATGACACAGCTGATACCAGCATTTGTATTCAACAACTCTTCATATTGTCATGAATTACATCACATATTAGGAATTAATAATTTAATGGGATTGGATAATATTGAATGTGGTAGCAAATGCTCGAGATCGTTGATGTAGTCTTGCAAAACACCACAAACAATGCTTATTTTAAACGATTTTTTGTCATTTCTAAGACAGCTATATCATCACTTATCAAACAACTATTAAACCACATCCTTACCTTCCTAGTTTGAAGTAAACAGTGTCTACCTAAACAGTGACTAAAATAGTCACCTCTGGTATCGCCTTCTAGATACGAAATTTCGTGTGAGTTGACTAACTATGGCGATTTATGTATATCTGGGAGCCAATTAAATATCCGTTTCTATGGGTGCAACACAAAATTTGCACTTATGCTGCACCACAATGGAATTAAATATGAACAAACAGAGATGCAAGCGGTCACGTGACCGATGTAAATACAAATAAATCAGCGCCGGGCAGATAACTCAGCGCAAGTATAATTACTGCACTAGTGCAGTCGACATGTGTAGTCTTCCACAACATGCCTGCCATATCGTAATTGTCACAAATACAAGTTGGTTCACTGTTGTCGGTAGGAAATTGTGTAAATTATTAAATTATATTGATTTCAATAAAAAAAATTGAAATTGGGTGTAAAATTACATTGATTGATTGATACTGACAATGGCCATCAGTTGTTCTACCTGAGGTTGTACAAATAGGTTTGAAAGCCGAAATACAGGTGTGAATTTTCTGTGGTAAGTAGTGCCTGTTGTTGAACTAATTTAAATATATTTGTAACTAGCTACAGTTTATTCATGGTGTACACTTTATGTGCTATTTTCTGTACAGATTCCATAAAGGTGAAGTAAAGCTCGAATCTTGAACTGTAGCACTTTGGTGGGAAAATTGGCNATGGACCATCGAATCTTGAACTGTAGCACTTTGGTGGGAAAATTGGCAATCGTACTGTATATAGTAGAGCTAGTTCTGACCATTTTAGAGAAGACAAACTTGGCAGAATTTCTTCGAGTTTTATCAGNTTAAATATATTTGTAACTAGCTACAGTTTATTCATGGTGTACACTTTATGTGCTATTTTCTGTACAGATTCCATAAAGGTGAAGTAAAGCTCGAATCTTGAACTGTAGCACTTTGGTGGGAAAATTGGCAATCCTACTGTATATAGTAGAGCTAGTTCTGACCATTTTAGAGAAGACAAACTTGGCAGAATTTCTTCGAGTTTTATCAGNCTACTGTATATAGTAGAGCTAGTTCTGACCATTTTAGAGAAGACAAACTTGGCAGAATTTCTTCGAGTTTTATCAGAATAAGAGATCGAATACTGTTTTCAGCATTTCCATTGTATCTGCTTAAGGTAAATACTAAATATTACATGAAAACATAACCTGTAACACAGTCGTTAGGGGTAATTGTGCACCACAGTGGGCAGCTTTCAACCATGCTCAAAGATTAAAATTAATACACATAGATATATATTTTTAAAAAAATTTATAAAAAATTAATCTTTAACAATAGCATTTTAAATTAAAATGTAACCTATAGTTGTTAGACAAAGTTAACCTGATGTGGCACGAAGTACCCCAGATGAATGTATTGTTAATAGTGCAGGGTTAAAGTTGTGTATTAGCTCAAGTGAGGTGATCACAAATGTTGGTTTAAGGTCTAAGCATGGGCAATTTTTTATTCTTATTTTCTGTTATTCCCACATTGATCAAGTTTCCAACACCACCCTAAGCACACAAATAGTATAGCACACTTTCACAGAAATAGCACAATATCCCTTGCTACATTTGCAAAAACATATAAGTTTTATGAAAATGTTCGTAATATTTTCCAGGCAGGTTACTTCCCTCAAAAATTATTGTGGCATGTGTTGTGGGGTCATTGATGGTTCTGTTAATTTCATAAACATTATTATTTTATATTTATATTTACATATTTTAAAAGAGGCACTCCAATAATTGTTAAAATTTTTGGCTTTCCTGAAAAACAGGGGAAAATCTCAGAAATTTATGTTTATAGTCTATTTCTTGGTTCCTTCAGACTTTTTAAATCAAACCTTTGGTAACCACACCACGTAGGCCTATGAAATGANATAGTCTATTTCTTGGTTCCTTCAGACTTTTTAAATCAAACCTTTGGTAACCACACCACGTAGGCCTATGAAATGATTGGTTCTTTTCATAATCTGCCATGTGTCACAAGCAATATATACTCATGTTAACATTAAAGTACCTTATTTCTTGTTAGATTAAAATTTTATTTGTATTTTTTTTAAATTATAAAATTTAATTTATAATTTGTGGATTAAGACAGTGAGAAAGCCTGTGTGTTAGTAACACCTAGCCAGAAATAGCAATTATGCAAAATATTATTACNATGGATTAAGACAGTGAGAAAGCCTGTGTGTTAGTAACACCTAGCCAGAAATAGCAATTATGCAAAATATTATTACATTGAGTGCGCACGAATGAGGTGCATTGCCCCTTTGGTGTAATTTTCTAGATTCGGGTGACCTGTGTTTACATTAGCGAGGGAATATACTGAAAGAAGAACTTGAGTAGGGCTTTAGAAATGAATGGAATACACTAACATTACTAATCATGCTGAATATGAATTTCAATTGTTGCATCACAATATATACAGCACATACTATGAAATGCGATAGTGGTGAGCGCATTGAAGTTCAGGGAAATTGTCTTGTAAAATATGTAAAAATGTGTAAATCGAGTTTTGTAACTTTATTAAATGCAAGAGGACCTAACTTAACCTGTCTTCTTGTTAGATGAATTACAGTTGTTTGGTGTGATGACGCACAAGTGCATATTGGAAAAATTACATTGAGGACTAATAGGAATAAACCGTAGTTAAATTGTAAATTGTTTCAGTATCAGATTTAATATTGAGAGTCCTTATTGCCCTTATTCCAATGCGCGATAGTGTTGTTGGTACAACTGCCCTCTGTGATTCATCTAATACCTGTTGGCTGTGTGGTGTTGGGTTAAGTGATGTTTTAAGGGGCGGCGAAAAACATTGTTTTTGGATAACCGACTAGGCGCCAGACACCATCGGCAGGCAGTGCCAATTGTTTCTGCTGGTGATGATCTCAGGATACGGCGGGCCGTTCGCCCGGATGTACACAGTCCCTCGGTGAAATGTTGGAAGAGCCCCTAGCTCTTGATACTTACATGAAAAATACTGTAGGCCTGTTCAGGCTGATCTACACTCTGTAAACTGTAAAAGCTTTGAGATGGGCATACTGGTTGAAATCGGGTTATAGGAAACCCACATCCCGAAACGCCCGAATGCAGTACTGAAATAAAAGACACGAAGTCTGAAGACTTGCATGTAATTACTCTTGCATAGAAACACTTACATCACTCTAGGTGAGCACTTTCTACAGACTCTGGCCTGTGGCCTGCCAAATAGGCAATACTGCGAAAAATACACATTTGTGCATAACAGCGAAATGTAGGTGCATTAAACTTCCATGGGTGATGATATTCCTGGGGAAGAAGGGGTGGAATTTTCAGGTGCAGAAATATCAGGTTCCAGTTTGTTACATTAGGCTATTGCAGCTAAAGATGACTGGCATGTAAACGTGAATGCACTGGGCAGTCCGACCCCTTTAGACACTCGACGACAACTGAATCTGGCGAGCACATGCGGCACAAACTATGATAGCATGCAGCTCATCCTGTACTCCTTTCTGCTTGCCTGTAACTTAAACCATAAAAGACATAAACAATTGCATGAAAATTTGATAAAATAAATTAATAAATATTCTTTAAATAAAAACAATTACAATTTAAACTTGGATGGCATGAAATGAAGTTTTGTTTATCACATCAGAGCTGTTTACATGTTCGCGGTTGTTCGCAATGTAGTTGCTTGTTGGGCTGGTCTTAAGTGCACACTTGCAATATGTTGTGCCTAATTCGTATTTGGCCACTACATCCTGTGTGATGGGGCACAAAGATTCCCAACACAGAGGCGTCGGGATGCTTACAGGTGCCAGGCCAGCCATTGTTTACAGTCATAGTTTGGCAGCCGAACCCATAGGAAGGGGGGGCCGGGTCAAGGGCATTAACCCATCTTTCGTGGCTGACCTCCCTGCCCCACTTGAAGAGGTGTACCACCCGGTGGGGGAGGTGGTGTGCGCACTGCTCTACACTTTCACACACACAGACTGTCCTCGTGGCGGCACTCGCAGTGCACTTCAGCTACACTAGTGCGATTGATACGGTGGATGTGCTGCCTGGCTGGCAAAGAGTATGGAGGGCAGGACGCCATCCTTCATCACACCTATTCTGAAATTAAGTTTATTTCGATTAGGTTTTTTGCAGTTGTAATGCAATTTCTCCATTAATATACGATTAGCCCATCAATTTGAATAAAATAAAATCAATAACTCTCATCCATAATGGCAGCGAAAACGTCTCCTTTGTGATCNATAAAATCTTTATAGGATTATTTCACATATTGAAACAATTCTACACTTAACAACTGCTCATACTTACCCATAAGAATTATATTTAACACTTTGATCAACACGAATGGCAATCCATAAAAGCGCATGTACAACTTACTCTACAGTGTAGTAAAATTACTAAACCAATATTCAATTTCTGCTTATAATTTAACGATGTCCAACTGACTGTTCTTAGTGTAACTATGCCATGATATGATGAATGTACCATGGAGATACATGTAAACATAGACTGTGCATGCTTTTTACAATATGTTTTGGGATGTGCTGTTTCCATGGGAAGAGGCCCACCAGAATTTCAACAAGGTGCCTTGCAAAAGCCAAATATATAGTTTTCATAACTCGGATGTGTTTCCACCCAACATGCATCCCATGTAGTGGGGACAACCTCCGTCCACACATGCATGTCACTGGACGTCAGCCTCGCCAGAGTCAGCACCATGGACCCCGCAGCAACCAAAGTCAGCTCCCAAATGTGCGAGTCTTATGCAATGAGGCCACACTGCAAGGTGAAGCCACCCACCGCCTGTTGCGCCTGACGGCATGATGGGACTCAAGTGGTCACCAGAGGAGGGGCCGTTTGACGTGAACCATACATCCATGATTTCATTGTGCCCACTCTGACCACTGCAGTCATATCAATTGCACCAGCTACACCGGGCCGCACCAACCACTTCAGGCCAAGTGTGTGAAGTGCATGTTGACAACAAGAGAACTTGCACCTTCTTGCCAACAATGATTACGCAAATCAAGAGCCAGTCCTACTTATTTATTACAAGAGTTAACTCTTTTTTATAAATAAGTAGGCAATCCGCAAAGCCACAGCCGTTGGGCGCACGGGCAATTGGTCGCTACGTCGTAGCAGCTCGCGCCGCGACATACATGACGCACTACCAAGTTGCATTGAACTGGTCTTTAAGCCGAAACTGAAGTGCCAAACCCCAAAGTGTAACCAGTAGCCCACAGTATTTTTCCAAACACATAAAACAATGTTACCTCATTCACAGCTACAGTCAGGGGTGTGTTTTATTGTATTAATAGTAATCGCACATGGCAACCCACACCCTTTTGCCTAGATATAAGAATCGTTATATTTGAGTGTGAGTTTGTCCAAATTTTGAGTGAGGCCTATTTGTTGCCTCTTATTATTGAGTATTTAATAGATCACTGGATTAAATGTAATTGTCCATGGAAGGAATTTTACACTGCAACGGTCCTTAAATATATGCAATGGCAGTAAGTAATAAGTTGCATTGTACTGTTCGTAAGTACTTTTGACCAGTCACATGGATAGAAAGTTGTTTGATACCTTTATTTGTAAGTAAACAAATGACTGTTTAATTGCTTTGCACCAATGCAACATAAAAATGTAATAAAACATGCTTAGCTAGGGATTGAAGTCTTTTATTGATGTACTGATATTGTGCATACCATGGTGACGATGTTCACACCGTCGTTACGCGAACCTGATGCACTAAACCTGTCGGAGGCTAATGCGGGAAAAACTGANTGGTGACGATGTTCACACCGTCGTTACGCGAACCTGATGCACTAAACCTGTCGGAGGCTAATGCGGGAAAAACTGATCTGGTGCTCTCTGAGTTACGTAGCATAGTTAAGCTCCTGGGGCTTTAAGTCTGCAGGATTTAGAGAGGCACTCCTNGCTGGTGCTCTCTGAGTTACGTAGCATAGTTAAGCTCCTGGGGCTTTAAGTCTGCAGGATTTAGAGAGGCACTCCTCCCGAGCGATGAAGTTACATTATGGTAAATGTTCCAGTTGAGAAAAGTGCAAAACTGTTGTTCTTGATGACAGACGAAGGAAAGTTGAAGAGCCCAGGTGCCATGGACCATGAAGTCTACTCCGATGATTGCCCACTTCAGACTAAATGGTGGCCAGCGTTTTTCCGGCCACTTGCCATGAAGATGCCGGAATGTGCATGATGCGTGAGAGTAAAAGAGCATATGCTACTTAAATATTCATTACAACACACTTTGGCTTTGTTAGGTTTGTGTGTATATTGTGCTGAAACATGTCTATATGAGTCTGTAAACCTTGTGACTGCTTAAAAAAAACATATAACCTTCTACACTTACTACACATAAATAACTTAAATAANGAGTCTGTAAACCTTGTGACTGCTTAAAAAAAACATATAACCTTCTACACTTACTACACATAAATAACTTAAATAAAGTTTACTTGCCCCCAGTCAGATTATGCCTATGAGGGCTGAACTTAGGTTGGCATGGGTGAAGACTGTACCCCAAGTCAGAAGTCGTTGCACTTCACTTAGCTGTAATTTAAAATTATGTTGAAAAGCATTTTCCACTTAGGGTAACCTAGGAATTATTGGGTTATGCTTTTGTGGCCACTTACACACTTAAAAACTTTGTGTTGCGCAATGGTATTGATTTTTGTATGTAGCCTGATCAGGGGCTCTACATAGCCTGGTGTCGCCTTAACATGTGCTGCACCATGATGGCGCAGTGCTGAGTTTGAGCACATGTGCTGGGAGGTTTGGACCCAAACCAACGAGGCTGCCCTGGTGTCGCCCACATGTTCAGATCAAAGTTAGCTGACTAGCGCTCTGGGCGAAGTCGGTGCATTCCCAAACACCAACGAGATACCATTTCTGGCGGCACATCGAACGGTCGCTTATACCAGTGAGTTTGGCTAACGTTTTCAAGGGTAGAAGCTTAATACTTGGCAAAAACCATAAAGCTGGATTCACATCCTCCACTCAACATTCGTGATGTACGTACTTGCATATTGTCTGTTAACTGTAATGTGAACACTTTTGAGGCCCTATTTACTTTTTCCTTTCAGCCATATTTTATACTTGAACCATATTTTAAAATATTTTNGTGAACACTTTTGAGGCCCTATTTACTTTTTCCTTTCAGCCATATTTTATACTTGAACCATATTTTAAAATATTTTTTGCCATGTAGGTAATATACACAGTGTGTGTATTCCACTGCACTTTGATGTTAATGCCTAAGGCTAAAATTAAACATATTTATTAACTATTGTTCTAAATGAGATGGATTACAAAATGTTCACTTTATCTATACAAAAAACGAAAGATGACATACTCTGTTCGTTTTTCCATGTACGTATGCTCAGTGTGGATGTGAATGTAGTGCACTTTTATGCATATGTACGCCAAGTGGAGGTCGTGTCATTTGGCAACAGGCTGACGTGATCGCGAGGCTATCCAGGGCTGGTTTGATGTTATGTTGCCCGGCGCCATAACTCAGTGGTGATGTAATGATGAGGGTCGTCCGATCGATGGCCAATGGGGACCCTGGTAATCCTCCGTCAGTTGATTGAAGATTTGTCACTTACTTACTGTTGCACTTTTATAACTGATGACGAGATTGTATGCAGTCTCGTACCCCTGAACTATGCTAAAGAAATGCAGGTGATGCTACAAGGATGCCCTACAATGACTTGACACTGATTTCACTTGGTTGAGCGGTTTATTCACTGTCCTTGTTAGAGTTGAATAATGCGTGAACTTGGTAATGTGGTAATGAGCTCAGCACTTAAACTGTGAAAAACACGTGGTCTTATATTGAGACTCAATCACATTAAACTCTCCAGTGAGAGGGCGGTTGGCTTTCAACACAGTACATTAAAATAACACAAATGTTCCAATTGACTAATATTAACTATTGCAGTGAAAATGACTGGAGCCTACATCCTGGTACTGAGGGGGCTCGCAGAGCGGGTGACCACGCCGCTGGTCTTGTTCAGGTACTGAGACGAACTGGGCCGAATAGCCTTGACTTTCGTCACGAGTGGCGAGAGCCGAAGTCAAACGGCNTGTTCAGGTACTGAGACGAACTGGGCCGAATAGCCTTGACTTTCGTCACGAGTGGCGAGAGCCGAAGTCAAACGGCGAAAGAATGAAACATAACATGTATACTCTGTGATGTGATTATGATGATGAAATATTGTACAAACTAAATTAAGCACATTGGAGACATCCCCGTTTATTAAAAAATGTCCCTTAACATTAAAGTTGTGAAATGGATGGGGAATGTCACTACACTAAATGTTTTCTTACAATGTTGGAGGCCTTTATAGGTAATCTCTATTTTAGAAAAACATAATAACTCTTATACAAATACACATTAAATATGTTATTACATTTTATCCTCAAATAGTGATGTGAACCGCGCGTTCACGAGCCTTTAATGCCCACTATGACTGCCGTAGTCGTGTACACATACCAGACACACCACACCAACAAGCTTGTAGGCACGAGAGAGGGTGTGCATGGTAGTATCAGCGCAATTGCATTAGTGGTTCTAATTATTCTGTGTTAGTATTTCCTCAGTGTATTTCATCAGGGTATTTATTAATAGCATCAGTGTATGCATTCAGTGTATATAATATATATCATTTGTTTTGTCATCATTGGAGACAGTCTAACAGCCACAGCCAGAGACATGTGACATTTTACATTTGGCAGTACTGTGGCTGGTACGATGGAAACATTTAGAATTAGTATAATCATATTTATTGTGTATTGTTTAAGGGAAAATTATGTCATCTTAGTTTAATTTAATTCATATCCCTTTCATCTCATTATCATTTTTTAGTGTATCCTGTACGTCATCGCTTCGCCGCNACGGAAAATTATGTCATGTTAGTTTAATTTAATTCATATCCCTTTCATCTCATTATCATTTTTTAGTGTATCCTGTACGTCATCGCTTCGCCGCGTGGCTTCGGCTGCGCTCAGGTAGAGGAAGCCGGCCATGTTTTTCCCCATTTCTCATCAGCACTTCAACTCCTCCATACGTGTAAGTCTCTCGCTCTGCAGAGGCCCTCGGTGCAGACATCATCAGTTGAACTTGCATCCACCAGCATCGACGTAAAAACTGAATCATTATTTTATCTGTTTCATTATTTTACTTGTATAGCACCGAGGGGAGAGCGACGTGATTCTTATCGGAGAATTGTTAAGTGCATTCGAGTTTCACATTGTAAAACCACACAGTCGCTCACAGTTTCCGGGCCATTAAGGCCACGTGTTTTGTATTATAATTGTGTGTGCAGCAAGGAGTCTAAGGTAATAAATACCTCAACAAGCATATTTCTTAAGTGTTTTATGTGTAATTAATTAAGGTGTGCGAGGCGGCCTTCAGCCTCGCCATTGTGTGTGACGGCATGTTGACCAGAGTTCCCTAGGCCGTAGACCGAAACGATCCTCAATATCATCTGCTCACAGCAGAGCTGTGGCGCCGGGCACATATCACACCATCAACTCTGGTAACATCGCTGGTCAAGTTGGTTTTCCTTACACAGGATGTGGAATCCACCTTGTCGAAGCTTGTCCACACTTTTCAAGTGTCACGCCATCTAAGGGGCAAGAGTCAAAAAGCCGTAGTAAGTTGTATAATACGCTGTTACGAAGGAAGGATTCGGTGCGATGAGTGTGTGCAGACTGTGCGGACCACCGATCGGGACCATGTCAACAACACCGCGGGACATTTCGGGCGTGAACGGTGGGCCCTCGCACTTCGGGCAACGACACCATGCTCCTTCACCGAAGACCGTGTGCATAGGAGCCGACACCACAGCCCAAGGGGGGCACTCATCCAGCATGGAGGGAGCAGCAACACCATGAATAAGCCCATTGGCACCACACACCACACCTGGCTTCGTGTGGCCCCTACAACACCAGGAGGCCAGAGCAACCTCAGCAGTGATGAGGCCCACCTGGAATACAGAATCGACACCAGCACGGTCCCAGTCGCTGCCAACCTTCGCTGGACACACCATGGAGGACCCGCAAGCATTCCTGAGATGCATCACAGGACGACTAACCAGGTACTGTGTCAGTGAGGTGGAGTGGCTTAACTGCATTGGGGGACAGCTATTTGTGGAGGCACGTATGTGGTGGCGGGCCACTGATCACTACTGCATGCAATGGGTCGATTTTCATAGTGCCTTCCTAAGACAGTTTAACTCTGTGTTTACCTCATTACAGGCGCAGAGCTGTGCCGTGTTGGAACCACAGGGGGAGTGTGAGACACTAACAACATTTACCCTGCGAAAGGTTATCCTCCTCAAACATTTTCCCCCTAAGATGCAGGACCCAGACATTTTAGATGTGGTAGCCTCAATGGTGAGGTCCGAGTTCAAGTTGGCCCTAGCACCACTAATCCATACCGATATAGCACATTTCATGAGGTCCATGGCCTTACTGAATCAGGCCAAAGTGAATAAAGTGAATAGGGGAAGGGATGGGCCACATCAACCACAACCCCGGGATCACAGTGCGGGGAGGGGAATTCACAACCATCAGCTGGACTTAGCAAGAGGGAGGTTGCTCCAGACCGAACAGCAGGACAGGGGGAAGAGACAGGTGGTTACCCCCCTACCAGCCTGTCCAAACATGACAGTTAAGAGGGAAGGCCCCCCTTTTCCATGCCGGTACTGCCACAACGAGTGCCCCAAAACAGAAAACAGGAAACGAGTAAATGATAACAATGGCAAGACACCAGCGGGAAACTAGCTAGCAGGGTAGGCGAGCCAGATGCTCACCACCCTAGGCTAAAACATCAATGACCTCACAAGACAACTAAACCCAAAACCATAATACGACACACTCCACAACAAATAGTGTTAACAACAGATGACGATCAGGTATCTGCAATATGATAGAGACAACACCAAACTCTGAACACAGGCTCGACGAANACAATGGCAAGACACCAGCGGGAAACTAGCTAGCAGGGTAGGCGAGCCAGATGCTCACCACCCTAGGCTAAAACATGAATGACCTCACAAGACAACTAAACCCAAAACCATAATACGACACACTCCACAACAAATAGCGTTAACAACAGATGACGATCAGGTATCTGCAATATGATAGAGACAACACCAAACTCTGAACACAGGCTCGACGAANTGTTAACAACAGATGACGATCAGGTATCTGCAATATGATAGAGACAACACCAAACTCTGAACACAGGCTCGACGAACTGAAGGCATTAGTGATCAGTGCCCAACAACAATGCGCCCAAACCCAGGAGAATATGGTGAATATCTTGCAGGGAGATAGTGAGTGGTGGCACATCCGAGACACACACATTGAAACCCGTAAGCAGCATCCCGATACAACCTGGTGCATTTATGTACCTGCAGGAGTAAGAGAGCAAGCACTGAAGCATTCACACGACAGCCATTTGGCCGGTCATCCTGAGGCAACCCAGCCGGCCAGAAACCTCCATAAACACTTTCACTGGCCAGGATCGAGCAGGGATGTACGCAGGCATGTGAGGGAGTGCATCCCCTGCAACCACTTCAAGAGTAGGAGAACTGATGGAGTGGCACAACAACAACGTAGGGTGCCAAAGGAACCATTTGATACAGTGTCCCTGGACCTCATGGGCCCATACCCCCGCACTTCCATCGGGAAAAGGTTCATCCTGGTCGTGAGTGACTCATTCTCGAGGTGGACAGAAGCGTACCCAGTCTCCAGCGCACGAGCACGCACGGTTGCACGAACACTGGAGACAGAGTTTTACCCTCTCTGGGAGTACCCACAGACCTTGCTTACCGACAACGGTACCCAGTTCACTCGGAAATACTGGCGTGAGCTGTGTACGCAGTGGGGAGTAAAACAGCATACAACCCCTATGTACCACCCGAGGGCAAACCCCACCGAGAGGCGCAACCAGGATCTCAAGAAACAACTGCGTCTAAGAGTGGGTAACGATCACACCAACTGGGCCGAACCCCTACCCTCAGCCTTATTCACCATAAGGAGGCGAGTAAACTTGGCCACATGTCAGACTCCAGCAGCAGTTCTGCAGAGTCACGAACTGATGCTGCCTGGAGTGTTTGCCGCACGGCAACCAGAGACAACAGAGGAACCCACCGTAGCCAAGCTTGACCAGGCCAAGAGTTTGAATTTCACTTCCGATTAGGCGTTGAATTTCACTGGCTACAACATTGCCAGGTGTCTGTCTACTGAAGGTAGAGGACGAGCCCACCTCGGAAAAGGAGTGTGGAATGCCATGCTTGATTGCCATTTATGCAATAAAAAACACCCCTGGCTGTAGCTGTGAATGCGGTGACTGTGTTCAATATGTTTATAAAAATTCTGTANTTATGCAATAAAAAACACCCCTGGCTGTAGCTGTGAATGCGGTGACTGTGTTCAATATGTTTATAAAAATTCTGTAGCCTGCTGGACGACACTTTGGAGCACTTAACTCTTCAGCTGTGACCTACCAGCCAGTTAGCATCACTAGGTGTTGCGTTGCGTCGTATTCAGCCACTTGAGCTGCGAGGACGCANACCCTGCTGGACGACACTTTGGAGCACTTAACTCTTCAACTGTGACCTACCAGCCAGTTAGCATCACTAGGTGTTGCGTTGCGTCGTATTCAGCCACTTGAGCTGCGAGGACGCAATGACCAATTGTTAGTGCTCCACTGGCTGTGGCTTTGGGGTAAACACCGTTTCGGATCGCCTACTTATTTATTAAAAGAGTTGCCTCTTCTAACAAATCGGTAGGGTGGTTTCTCGAGTTGCATAATCCTTGTCAGCAAGAAGGTGCAGGTTCCTATCTTGTCGACCCGCACTACGCACTCTTGGCGTGATGTAATTGGTGCAGCCAAGTGTAGCTGGTGTAGTTGTGACTGCGGCAGTCAGAGTAGGCACAAGGAACTCGTGGACATGTGGTTCACGCCAAGGCAATATAAAATAAAAACAATACAATATGAACTTATTTCACGAGTATAATCCTAGACATGCACATAACTTCATAATATTTTTGATCATGATGATCTTTAATGCTTAAGGCTCTTTTACATGCACATGTATTGACTTAAATAACTTTAATTCATTGAATTTAAAAAATCACTTAATTTGTCTACAATGAATTGCGTTCAATAAGCTTTCATATATCCACATCTAAATTGATCACATACTTCTAATGAAATTGATGTAGACCACTCTTGCGTGGTCTGGCAAAGCCACTGTCACCAAACTACCGACCCACAACTGCTGCACAAGTGCAGCACTCGGAAAACACACGCAATGCTTTTCGATGTACGCCGACATTATTAACTCTAGAATGGGTCACACCAGGTACTTTCAATTTTTGGATATATCGATACGTATTGACATAAAAAGTAACCTATAAATTGAAATGAAACTTTGAAAAATATCGGTATATTAATACTCAGTTTAAAATAGAAATTTACGGTTTTATCGAAATTTTTGGTATCATATAAACTTTCTATACTACAGAAATGCTCTGTATCATAAAAGTTTCCAGTACTATCGGCATTCTCCGATATGATAAAAATGTATCATTTAAATAATACTATTAGCCTTTCCCTTACGATCATTAGTCTTGATACTATCGTCATCAACGATATTATTGACATAATATTTTCGGCATGGACAATATTATCGGAATTAGCTGTGTTTCATCATCCTCTTCATTATAGACGTCCTCTATACTCTATACCATCGGCATTAATCATATTATTCACCTGATCATTCAAATAAACAATCCCGATATTATTTATTTTATTTACTCAATCTAGATTATATAAATATATATACTGTATATATAAACCTACATTATCGATGACACTGGTATTATGATGTAACAAATATTATACAGAATTAATTAGGGGAGATATTACAAATTTTCAGGGATGATGAAGAATGGCACCAGCATCCATATGAGATACAGAACCTCAGACTGAAAACGCCTCCGTCGATTGTTACAACCAAAAGATTGTTTAGATGCCTATTACAGTGGAATATCACGACTTACAGGACTTAAACCAATTTAATGTACTAATTTACTACCCACATAACTCGCAATCCATGAAGACCACAGATCACAACAGGTGCACTCGTCCACAAATAAACACAGAGAGCAGTCTACCCACACTCGTACCTCAGGACCATCACATCTTTGTGAAGGCATTCAGTGTTATANAATAAACACAGAGAGCAGTCTACCCACACTCGTACCTCAGGACCATCACATCTTTGTGAAGGCATTCAGTGTTATATGTGGGTCACGATAAAGTGAAGCACTCTTAAAATTAACCCCTCAATTAAAATCACTGCCTCTATCTGCACATATTTTAACGCAGGCAATGACCACAATACTCACATTTACATTGGCAGCAAAATACAAGAAGTGGTTCCAATTTTTAATGTCTTACTAGTTGCAAAGCTAAATCTTTTTTGGCACCTGAAGNAATAAACACAGAGAGCAGTCTACCCACACTCGTACCTCAGGACCATCACATCTTTGTGAAGGCATTCAGTGTTATAGGTGGGTCACGATAAAGTGAAGCACTCTTAAAATTAACCCCTTAATTAAAATCACTGCCTCTATCTGCACATATTTTAACGCAGGCAATGACCACAATACTCACATTTACATTGGTNATCACTGCCTCTATCTGCACATATTTTAACGCAGGCAATGACCACAATACTCACATTTACATTGGCAGCAAAATACAAGAAGTGGTTCCAATTTTTAATGTCTTACTAGTTGCAAAGCTAAATCTTTTTTGGCACCTGAAGTTCAGTCATTTTTGTTCTATGTAAATAAGAATAAAATATGGCATGATTGTAACAAATTTATATGTTTATAAATCTTTTACATTATCACCTGACATACCTAATGTTCAAGTAAGCTAGTTCATTATTTTGTTTTAGTTTTTTCCATCCACACTCGTGTGTAAACAAATAGCAGTTCACAGCTAACCAGCATGTCAGTTTGTATCTCCTGAAATAAAGTAGTCATTAACTTAATAAATAAAACATTTTAATACACATTCTGAGTGAAGCGACATTGTTCGTAATTTATTTCTGCTGTGGTTAAACGTAGCTTCTTGTCACAGAAATCCTTGAAATTTCACATAATATACCGACCTGGAAAATGTGCTGCTTCATGCAATTAAAGTCGGTATACATTTTAAACCTTGAATTAACTCTAATGTGAAATAGTAGATAGTAGAAGAATAAATAGAGAGCTATGTGAGAAAGACCCCCATCTATTTAGAAGATGACCTTTTACTGTGGTGGAAGTCCTGTTGTATTTATTTCCCAAAACTTGCAACACTAATTAAATAATACGCCAGCTTGACTGGAACTAGTGTGCCATCCGACAGAGTTTTCAACTGTGCAGGAAACATTGCGACATACACACATTCCTTTCTTTCATCAGAACATATAAATGAACTTGTGTTCTTAGCTATGCACAAGCAGCTGCTTAAGTAAAAGGTTGTGTGTTTTCCTATGATATTGGCAAATTTATTTCGTGACAGAAGGTATTGTAATTTTCGTCACTTTTATAGTATGCGTAATCATAAAATGTTATTATGAAGTTATGTTTTTTGTCACAATAAGCATTTGCACAGTTATTGAAATGCCAATATTTGTGGAGTTTCAAAAATTGATTTCATTCTGAGTATAACTATGTAGTTTATTTCGTCAGTTCAAGTTATAGTGATCAGTCTACCCACACAAACTACCTAAAATTCAGGACTAATCGTTTCTTAGCATATTGAACCATTTCTGATGTGTACAAAAGAACTTTAAATATTACAGAAAAATTATATTGTAAATTAATTTGTGGAAAGTCTTTGAAAACACACATTTTCGTTTGCATATAATATCTAGCCTGTTTTAATTATGTCTAAAGAATTGTGTACACTAAGACAATATTATGAACAATGATGAAACAATGCATAAATGAAAAGAAATATATTGTTAAATTTCGTAATAATACATTTGAAATATATATACTAATATTTTATTGTATATGAGTTGAATCAACAGAATCAGCACAAATTCCCCAAAACCAATAATTACACTGCCGAAAAACCATGCAAGCATTGTATCATAAATCAGCATTATGTTGAGATTACCTGAAAATATTCTTGTTTTTCTTCAGGAACGAACTCACAAATGTTTACCCTCTTACTGACTTTAGTTTATATGGATGCGTTGTAGTCTGAAAATACGATGTGTGGCAGGGTTCATAAAAGTAGATATTTTGTTTAAATCGACTGAGTAGTTCTTAACATTAATTTTTTTTCCCCCGATTTTCTTGGCTATAATTTTCATGTCGCATTATCGTCCAAAATAGTGGTCTAATGAATTTGTGAATTTCTGATTTCAAAGCTGACATGTCGTTTTCAAGTACATACCGATTTTGACACTTCACCTAGCTTTCTTTGAAAGTTAGTGATTTTGTAATTATGTACGCAGTATGGTCGAAAACTTAAAAAATCACATGTCATTACCGTGTACTATAAGTTTGTCGCCACACACTGTGATATCTTCGATTTGAGTCCTGGAGGTCTAAATTGNCGTAATAATACATTTGAAATATATATACTAATATTTTATTGTATATGAGTTGAATCAACAGAATCAGCACAAATTCACCAAAACCAATAATTACACTGCCGAAAAACCATGCAAGCATTGTATCATAAATCAGCATTATGTTGAGATTACCTGAAAATATTCTTGTTTTTCTTCAGGAACGAACTCACAAATGTTTACCCTGTTACTGACTTTAGTTTATATGGATGCGTTGTAGTCTGAAAATACGATGTGTGGCAGGGTTCATAAAAGTAGATATTTTGTTTAAATCGACTGAGTAGTTCTTAACATTAATTTTTTTTCCCCCGATTTTCTTGGCTATAATTTTCATGTCGCATTATCGTCCAAAATGGTGGTCTAATGAATTTGTGAATTTCTGATTTCAAAGCTGACATGTCGTTTTCAAGTACATACCGATTTTGACACTTCACCTAGCTTTCTTTGAAAGTTAGTGATTTTGTAATTATGTACGCAGTATGGTGGAAAACTTAAAAAATCACGTGTCATTACCGTGTACTATAAGTTTGTCGCCACACACTGTGATATCTTCGATTTGAGTCCTGGAGGTCTAAATTGGNTGTCATTACCGTGTACTATAAGTTTGTCGCCACACACTGTGATATCTTCGATTTGAGTCCTGGAGGTCTAAATTGGAAAATGAGAGTAGCTGGTTTGCTGTAAATCGGTGCATGAAATCGCTAGTTTTTAGGGGAGCGGTGTATACAGGACATTGTCACAGACAAACATGTAGACAGGAAGAAGGAGCCTTCTTTTTTTTTAATGGGAAAGTAGGCTAAAAAAAATTAGATACGTATTTTATAGAATTGGCGATTCATTTGTTTTCAGCCAAGGATTAAAACTTTGGTTAGTAAAATATTGTATATTATTTGTAGGCAATTATTGCAGTAAAGTTAAATTCTATTTTGAATATATCAAGGTTTACTGTGTATTTATGGTTATTACATTTAACTGCATAATGCGATGTGATAAAATTAACTCTTACTATTTTCAGCAAATGTACATTAGTAACAGGCGTATCACATGCACATACATATACACACATTTAAATGTAATTTAACTTGTATTAATATGAACACACGCAGATATTGTCCTTACTTTTCACTCACTCCTTAAAATTATTTTTTTTACTAACATGTCCACTGTGCAGTGCAGCTGCGTATCTTGGATTTTCGCAGGTGGAGTGGGCACTACTTGAATTGTACACTGAGCGTGTAGTTGCGTGCGTCACATTTAATTGTAGATACATGGCATAGTAAAACACGTTTCGGCAACTTTAGTCAGTGGTTGTTGGAATGGTTCCAATGTCGCTCGTTTATGCTCTAGTTCAAGAACTAGCAACGCTTAACAGTCTGCTCTGATGCACCGGTACTATCGAAAACACCTATAATGTGTATATTATATATTTATTTTATTATATATAAATGCACCTTTGGTAATATAATTAATGTGGTGATATGGACTAGGACTGTATCGGTATAATTTTGTGTTACATTATGTGACACCGATGTCGCTGGTAGTTTTCAATTGTTAATAGTATTGATACATAAATACATAAATGTATTCAGTAAGTCAAAAAAATACCAATATTTTCAATGATAATGGAATTTACATGATATTGATATGAACGATAACGACATTAAAGATAATGCAAACGATTGATATATTACCAATTACGTCTGCAGTATTTAAAAATTTTTGGTTTATGTATCATTTTGGTAAATCGATTACTTCGTTTCTATCGACATATTAAAAATAATGAGAAAGAGTGTGGAAAACAAGCGATATTGAATATATATGATGTCGAACAGCTCTAGTCCTGACCGAGTATCGAGTGAGACAGTGTATTGTCTGTGGCATTTGTAGAATAATTTTTAAAATTAGAATAGGAGTCAAGTGGAGACATGAGTAGAGTAAACACAGGCCACATGCATTTCTAATTAGGTGCAGAATATCAGGGTCAAGTTCTTTGAAATGTTTTATGTCATTTATAGAGGGTTAGTGTGAATCTGGCTAAGCCAAACAATTACAGAAGAATATTTAGTCTTCAATAAAACTTGATCGTTCCGGTCGCAGAGTGCACCAGAACTTGACATACATAAATGTCTCATATAATTTTCCAGGTGCTACATTGTAAGGTTTTGTATGCAAATAAGCTCATAATTAGGAACTCTGGACTCTCCACAGGATCAGGGATATTCACCCCCGAACATTTTAGTGCTTTGTTGTGTATATGTTGAATGTGTCATGTAATGAGGTCAACAAGTACCTCGCGGAGTGGTGGGAGCTCTCGGCGAGGATGTCTCTCACCCTCNGAATGTGTCATGTAATGAGGTCAACAAGTACCTCGCGGAGTGGTGGGAGCTCTCGGCGAGGATGTCTCTCACCCTCACCATTTCCCAGTATTCTGATTCCACGGGTCATTGGTGCTGCATGTGAGTCTCATTTCGGGGGATTTTCATACTTTGTACTTATCATTCAAGACAACAGCTTAATGTTTGTTTACTGTAACCTCTGTGCTTTTTTTTTTCATAGTATCCCCCATGTTCACAGCACCCCTCCATCAGCTCGTTTCCAACCCCAGAGGTTTATTCACTCTTAAGTTTTCTTCTCGTCATTTTCTTGGAATTTTAACGTTATGGCTGCTAGCAAGCCTTGTGAGCCATATCTGCTTAAATTTGATTCTGTATATGTATCTTTGTCAACTAAACTCACCAATGCAACTTTTCTTGAGTTAAATGCAAGTGTACGTTCTCATTTAACCGTATTGTAATTTGGGCCCTGGTCCTACCCAGGGATTCCTCACCACCTCTAGGAGGCATACTTTGTTTANAATTTGGGCAGTGCAAATAGTAATATCAAGGCATGCTGGGGAACCTGAATAATCCAATTATATTTACATTAGTGTGTAATTTTTCTGCTGTGTGTATCAAGGGTTACAGTCCCATACACATTCTAAGAACAATGATCTCCTATTCCCCTGGTGGTTTGGCTCCCATTACACATGCCTTAAATTGTAATGAGCATAACAATCACTTAGGTGATTGTTTTGTCGTGCTTGATAGTGGGCTGTAGGGGACCCATACCCCGAGATGCCTAATAGGCGGTGCTCGAAATGAAACACAAGTAGCTGGCAAAGTAGTGTATATTTATATTGGCACAATTCACATTAACTCACAACAAGGTGTAACTGCAGCGGACTCTGACTGCATGACATCCAGGTAGGCTAAACTGTTAAAATACACGTAAGAGCATAGTATAGAAATTATGTGGAAGTTGACGCAAGCAATGTCTCTCCTCCATTAACCCACTCGTCCCACTACAATAGCACAGAATCAAAGTGCTCTCTATCAGTGGCGGTCGGCCCATACGCGGCGGTCACCCACACTACGACTCATACACCGGCGATGTACATCGCAGTATACCACCCGTCTGCGACCATCTGGGTACTGCCGAAGTCAGGTGACCGCCTCGCCTTTATGTCCTCTAGAGAAATATTTTGATGGTGTGATAATTCGGGCCGACCAATACTGCCAAGAGACATCCCCAGTAAGAATAATATCGGGGAAATTAATGCAATGAGGAGAACACAGCAGTTACAGTTTTCACGAAGCCCCTTATATACTCCCTTCATTCACTCTTTAGAATACAGTGCATGTGTTGTGCATGTAGTGTGAGTGTGTTGTAATTGTTCAGTAATTTCTGGGTTGTAATAACATGTGAACAACCCTGCATTTATGAACCACAGAAAAAAACAGGTTTTGTAAAACACATATTTGAGCATGGCTACCCACATCCCTCTAAGAGCTCAGAGTGAACTTGTCCACCACGAGCCACATATTACCACCCTCATGTTTCCATGATTTTTGCATTTATTAAAATAAAATGCTAGAATGTAAACAGACCCAACATGCAAACAACAGACTGGGAGAGACAGCCTTGTGGCAAATTTAAATTACGTTGCTTGTCAAATTTATTACCAATTCAATCAATTTCTATGCTCAATTTGCTCGCGCAAATTAATAATGTAAAGCGATCTTATATTTTGTGACTTGAAACTGTTTTTGTATGTATTTGTTTTCCCAGTAAATGAGGTAATGTGTTTTTGGATATACTTGGCACACTTTCGAGAAGGGGTCCCTACCGGGCCCATCATGCTCAGTCAGTTGAATCTGCACATGCTGAGAGAACGGATGTGCGTCTCAAGCCCCTGGGTTCTTCAACATCTTGTACTGGTCTTTAGTGTATCAATAGTTATTTATATTATTGAGGAACTTTATTGTCTTTACTTGTTTGCTTAGCCCGGTGGCAGCGCCCTTCTCAGTGCTGCCAGATCGAAATGCACTGAGGGTTTAGTTAATTTAATTATTTTCATCTGCCATTTGCCCCTTTGTCAGTGTCGGTTGCCAGCATGCTTTATGCTGGGATCGTGTATGTTTCTCATATGAGGGAATGAATAGTGAGTAAAAATCAGTTCAAGTTATCTCTTGTTTTATTTCAATATCGGCCATCTAATGACATTGTAGCATAACTTTGGATCTTCTATAGAAGACACTTGTACACTTGTACACCGCACCCCTGATAATTTCTTTATGGTGTTTTGGAATCACAGANGAATGTGTCATGTAATGAGGTCAACAAGTACCTCGCGGAGTGGTGGGAGCTCTCGGCGAGGATGTCTCTCACCCTCGCCATTTCCCAGTATTCTGATTCCACGGGTCATTGGTGCTGCATGTGAGTCTCATTTCGGGGGATTTTCATACTTTGTACTTATCATTCAAGACAACAGCTTAATGTTTGTTTACTGTAACCTCTGTGCTTTTTTTTTCATAGTATCCCCCATGTTCACAGCACCCCTCCATCAGCTCGTTTCCAACCCCAGAGGTTTATTCACTCTTAAGTTTTCTTCTCGTCATTTTCTTGGAATTTTAACGTTATGGCTGCTAGCAAGCCTTGTGAGCCATATCTGCTTAAATTTGATTCTGTATATGTGTCTTTGTCAACTAAACTCACCAATGCAACTTTTCTTGAGTTAAATGCAAGTGTACGTTCTCATTTAACCGTATTGTAATTTGGGCAGTGCAAATAGTAATATCAAGGCATGCTGGGGAACCTGAATAATCCAATTATATTTACATTAGTGTGTAATTTTNGCAGTGCAAATAGTAATATCAAGGCATGCTGGGGAACCTGAATAATCCAATTATATTTACATTAGTGTGTAATTTTTCTGCTGTGTGTATCAAGGGTTACAGTCCCATACACATTCTAAGAACAATGATCTCCTATTCCCCTGGTGGTTTGGCTCCCATTACACATGCCTTAAATTGTAATGAGCATAACAATCACTTAGGTGATTGTTTTGTCGTGCTTGATAGTGGGCTGTAGGGGACCCATACCCCGAGATGCCTAATAGGCGGTGCTCGAAATGAAACACAAGTAGCTGGCAAAGTAGTGTATATTTATATTGGCACAATTCACATTAACTCACAACAAGGTGTAACTGCAGCGGACTCTGACTGCATGACATCCAGGTAGGCTAAACTGTTAAAATACACGTAAGATAATAGTATAGAAATTATGTGGAAGTTGACGCAAGCAATGTCTCTCCTCCATTAACCCACTCGTCCCACTACAATAGCACAGAATCAAAGTGCTCTCTATCAGTGGCGGTCGGCCCATACGCGGCGGTCACCCACACTACGACTCATACACCGGCGATGTACATCGCAGTATACCACCCGTCTGCGACCATCTGGGTACTGCCGAAGTCAGGTGACCACCTCGCCTTTATGTCCTCTAGAGAAATATTTTGATGGTGTGATAATTCGGGCCGACCAATACTGCCAAGAGACATCCCCAGTAAGAATAATATCGGGGAAATTAATGCAATGAGGAGAACACAGCAGTTACAGTTTTCACGAAGCCCCTTATATACTCCCTTCATTCACTCTTTAGAATACAGTGCATGTGTTGTGCATGTAGTGTGAGTGTGTTGTAATTGTTCAGTAATTTCTGGGTTGTAATAACATGTGAACAACCCTGCATTTATGAACCACAGAAAAAAACAGGTTTTGTAAAACACATATTTGAGCATGGCTACCCACATCCCTCTAAGAGCTCAGAGTGAACTTGTCCACCACGAGCCACATGTTACCACCCTCAAGTTTCCATGATTTTTGCATTTATTAAAATAAAATGCTAGAATGTAAACAGACCCAACATGCAAACAACAGACTGGGAGAGACAGCCTTGTGGCATATTTAAATTACGTTGCTTGTCAAATTTATTACCAATTCAATCAATTTCTATGCTCAATTTGCTCGNGTGGCATATTTAAATTACGTTGCTTGTCAAATTTATTACCAATTCAATCAATTTCTATGCTCAATTTGCTCGCGCAAATTAATAATGTAAAGCGATCTTATATTTTGTGACTTGAAACTGTTTTTGTATGTATTTGTTTTCCCAGTAAATGAGGTAATGTGTTTTTGGATATACTTGGCACACTTTCGAGAAGGGGTCCCTACCGGGCCCATCATGCTCAGTCAGTTGATTCTGCACATGCTGAGAGAACGGATGTGCGTCTCAAGCCCCTGGGTTCTTCAACATCTTGTACTGGTCTTTAGTGTATCAATAGTTATTTATATTATTAAGGAACTTTATTGTCTTTACTTGTTTGCTTAGCCCGGTGGCAGCGCCCTTCTCAGTGCTGCCAGATCGAAATGCGCTGAGGGTTTAGTTAATTTAATTATTTTCATCTGCCATTTGGCCCTTTGTCAGTGTCGGTTGCCAGCATGCTTTATGCTGGGATCGTGTATGTTTCTCATATGAGGGAATGAATAGTGAGTAAAAATCAGTTCAAGTTATCTCTTGTTTTATTTCAATATCGGCCATCTAATGACATTGTAGCATAACTTTGGGTCTTCTATAGAAGACACTTGTACACTTGTACACCGCACCCCTGATAATTTCTTTATGGTGTTTTGGAATCACAGANGTCTTCTATAGAAGACACTTGTACACTTGTACACCGCACCCCTGATAATTTCTTTATGGTGTTTTGGAATCACAGACAGCCAGTTAACTGTTTTTCATGTGATAATTATAGGCATTCGAGGGGGCCTACACCCTAGTAGGCAGGCATAAACAGGGCTTAACACCATTACGGACGATGTCGACTCGTCGTGCAGAGTGAGCTCAGGAGAAACCACAAGGGCTATGCCCGTCCCTGGATGAGTATCCCATGATCTGGCACCCTTTTTTCATTCTTACAAGTACTACAATACCTGTTCTGTAAACTAACCACACTTCTTCCCGCTTCTGAGACCATGTCAACCCATAAAAGTTAAGCTTCCCTTCACGATGCTAATCCCGGGTAAAAAGGGGTGGCTTCTCTGGGTGCAAAAAATAAAGTGTCTTGTAAGCTAAATGGGTCTATTGCAAGTTAATTTATTGACGCTAAAATGTGAATGCACCTGGAATACGACGCGACCATGAGCCGACCCCTCTGATTGCTGGACGATTACTATCTCATGGTTGGCACGCATAGCTGTGGCTTGGCGGCAAGCTGCCAGCCACAACTCTTTGCAAATAAACTGCATTAAAATTAACTTCAACCTTGCAATAAATATCTTTAAAAAATTAACAATACTATGAACACACAAAACACTTGCAATAAACAATAAAATTGTTGGGTGAAATGTGGTTGATGTCAAGAGTAGAATACAAGGAATTCAGGTAGGTATTAGGAACAATTAAAATCACTGGGAGGGCATCTCTCGTGATTTATACGTGTCCCTGCATCTCACATAATTAGGCTTTTNAGGAACAATTAAAATCACTGGGAGGGCATCTCTCGTGATTTATACGTGTCCCTGCATCTCACATAATTAGGCTTTTAATTTTCCCCCTCTACTTTGATGGTAGAAACTCTTCCGCGCCTCCCTTACTCTGTGGTATATGGGAGTGGGTTGGGGAGCTGTGATATTACCTTTCTCGCACTTGCACTTCATTGCACCGCATAAGGAATTTTGCATGTGGACGCAGTGCACTCGTGTACATAATGCATGCTAATGCAATGTCCTGTGATCTCTCTGCATTGTATACAGGCTAGAGGGCAGAACGAACCTTATCCTACGCAAATGACTTTTTATTTTATACTGGAAACCCACAGNGTTCCCCCTCTACTTTGATGGTAGAAACTCTTCCGCGCCTCCCTTACTCTGTGGTATATGGGAGAGGGTTGGGGAGCTGTGATATTACCTTTCTCGCACTTGCACTTCATTGCACCGCATAAGGAATTTTGCATGTGGACGCAGTNTGGGGAGCTGTGATATTACCTTTCTCGCACTTGCACTTCATTGCACCGCATAAGGAATTTTGCATGTGGACGCAGTTCACTCGTGTACATAATGCATGCTAATGCAATGTCCTGTGATCTCTCTGCGTTGTATACAGGCTAGAGGGCAGAACGAACCTTATCCTACGCAAATGACTTTTTATTTTATACTGGAAACCCACAGNGTTGTATACAGGCTAGAGGGCAGAACGAACCTTATCCTACGCAAATGACTTTTTATTTTATACTGGAAACCCACAGAAACACATGTTCCGTTTTTCTGTACATTTCAAAACTTGTTAACTCGTAATTTTTTAATTTTAAATTCTCAGACCTTTTTAAGTACGTTAGATTATTAATTCTTTTTGCTTTTTCTTCCCTGCTTTGGGTGATTTTTTTGGCCGGTGCTGACGTTGCGTGGTAGTTTTCAATATGTATGTTGGCTACAATGATGTTTAGTATTTGACTATTGAGTTTGGTGGTAAAATGTTTCGAAAAATTATACGCTCGTCGTTGGAATTGATGTGATGGTTTTGTGGTATGTGAAAACTTCGTTTAAGGTTATTAGAATTATGATATTCTTTAATTTTGTTAGGCCCTTGGTCTTTTAAGTGATACTGTCGTGTGTAAGAACTTTACTTTTGTTTAGTAGTTTAAATTTAATTCTTCGGCATGGATGGGTTTGTACGGATGTAAAATTTTTTCACTTTGTTTTTNTTTGTTTAGTAGTTTAAATTTAATTCTTCGGCATGGATGGGTTTGTACGGATGTAAAATTTTTTCACTTTGTTTTTTGAATATGTGTTCCTTTGGATAATGGTGAAGAAAAGGGGAGGTTATTGTAAAGAATAGGGACTTTTCCGAAAATAAAAGAAAAATCACGGTAAAGTGGTATAATTCTACTCTACTAATTTCTCAGAACACGTATTTACTAGGGGCATTAACATATCAATACAAACCACAAAAACGATAGTGGCGAGGGCTATGAAGATCAGGGAATTGTGGAGTATAATATGTGTAAAATATGTACGTATTCGTTATATTTTCGTATATAAATACGTCAAATTCAGAAATATCTAACAAATCATTATCTAATATCGCGATATGTAAATATTATCAACACAAACCACAAAAACGATAGTGTGGAGGGCTGTAAATATCAGGGAAATTGTAGGGTAAAATATGCACGTTATTGTTGTATTTTCGTATGTAAATACGTTAAATGCAAAAAGACCTAACCTAACATCACGATGTGTAAATAACGGGCACTGGTTGCCATCACATAATACCGTATTTCGTCGTGTTGCTGTGCAAACAAAACCTGTGAATTATATATTAAGTAAGGTCGAATTTGGTTAGTTTTGCTACATTTCAAATAGCTACACACACAGAAATATACAAACCCTTGATGGCATACCACTAAATGCAAAATCCTGCAATGTACATATATCACACATAATAAAACTTAACAGAAGTATGTGAATTTACTCCCCTAGGTAGGCCATACGTCAATTTTATAAACTGGCTAACGCCAGGTAACACCCGCAACATCGACGACTGTCACTCACAGAAAAACTCTTACTTGCACCCTCCATTCTTAAATCGCAAGTATTCACACTGTCGGATTCGGACATCACAACTCGCACACGCAGAAACACTCCACTTGCCACAAACCACACTATTGCATTTACTGTGCAACTAACTTACAGTAATGTCTATTCATCCACAGCAGACAGATGACTGCAATTCACATTTGTTTACTGTACTAGAGCATTACGGGGCTATACAACATGGTGTCCGACGTAAACAAAGGGGCCAAACTCCTCGTATTTTATCTATTTTGTTTTTGTCCTGCTTATTGTATTGTTACGCCCTCGTAAATATCAAACAGCTAAGCTATTTAAAACCCATATATATATAAAAGCTATTTCACTAATTTTGTATTTTTTGTGATATTGCTTCTGAACAAAATCCTATTTGCAGATTTTGAAGCATACTGTAGTGCTATTGGATCCAAAAAAAATTTTTTTAAGATGCTAAGAATGTGATATTGCTTATAGAAAGGTTTGTATAGCAACATTTTTCAGGTTATATGTCCATTCCTCTTTAAAGTCGAATAGCACTCTTTGCCTGAGATGAGCTGTTTAAAAAAGTCACAGTCGCTGACAATCTAACCTGTTCAANAAAAGTCGAATAGCACTCTTTGCCTGAGATGAGCTGTTTAAAAAAGTCACAGTCGCTGACAATCTAACCTGTTCAAACGTATGAGACGCGTGAGATTTTGTAATAGGGCCTAAAACACTTGAAGGCAAGTCTTGTGCTGCAACGTGTAGCATGGACCAAGAGGTGAATAGGGGTGGAGGGCAGGCTGGCTGGCATTATCCGCTCGGCTAGCGAGACCGCAGTGCACACATATTTAGTACTGTCTTATTTCCAGGGTAATGACGTATAATAGCGACAGCCAAATTTAGTTTTTTCGAGTGCCACAGTGATTTTCAAATCTTATTCAGGAGCTGGATAAAATATATATTAATGGTATTAAACTTTTCGCAACTTAATTTTTTTAAAAAGCCGAGTCAAGTTTTATAACATAGCCAACATGAAGAAGTGGCTAAGAATTTAATGCATACACGTAAAAGAAAACTAAATTCTCGAGAAGCATGAAAATAAAATAAATACGATAACATACATAACTGTTGGATTTATTTATCTAGCGCTGCGACACTATTTTATTGCCAATAAAAATTTTGGAGGAAATTGTTAGCAAAAAATGCTATACAATTATAAAAAGTTGCAGCTAACTTAAAGTATCCAATTGTGTATCTTTGTGTGCCAGATATTTTGCACGGCCGTAAGGAATTATGCCGCAGACCGCACTCTAAATTAGAATTGGTGGAAAACCGCTGATTCGCAGTGAAATTCAACTACTTGAATCNTTATGCCGCAGACCGCACTCTAAATTAGAATTGGTGGAAAACCGCTGATTCGCAGTGAAATTCAACTACTTGAATCGGTGAAAATGGCTCTACTTAGAATTAGTGGAAAACCACTGGTTGTTTCACTGATTGAATAAGTGGCTGACATTTGTGTGCTGAAAATTAAATATGTTGTTTTGTTGAATTTAGCCATATGATTACGAGAAATAAATATGTTTCCAACAGGCGATATTTATATAAAAAAATTTACCATAGTTATAAAAAAAAAAAAATTGGTGGTTAGGATAAATAATATAATAATAACAACCCGCAATTGGGCTACCGCCTGGTGGCGAACTCTCTCACAACCCGACCAAACTCCACTTCCATGCCCTTCCTGAACTTTGCAACCCCCCCTCACAGATACCAACTCCTCCTGCAACACATTCCACTCTCCCACAGACATCACAAGCATAGACTGCCTACCCTGCTCCACTCTCCTCCACGCCCTCTGAAGCTTCTCACTGTTGTTTCCTCTCCCTCTAAACACACCCTTACTTAGTTGGCAGCGTAACCTTCCCCACCCTCCCTCTTCATTCACCATCCTGTACATCCTCACCAGCCTTTAAACTTTCCTCCTGTCCTTCAACAAGCTCCACCCTATTTTTTTCGTCATCAATGATTGCCTACAGTTCCCTTCANCCTATTTTTTTCGTCATCAATGATTGCCTACAGTTCCCTTCTTCCTCACCATCCTGCCCCTGCCTTCTCCACCTATCATTCCCCCATCTTGCTACCCATCTTTGCACCTTCTCTAACTCTCTCACCTCCACTTCCACATATGGGTCCCATACTGCTGCTGCATATTCTAACATCGGCTGTACCATTGTGCCATATGCCTTCTCCTTCACCTCATTGCTGACTCCCTTCAGAACTCTTCCCAACATACCCAAAGCCCTTCATCCCTTTGAACCACCCTCTCTATCTGTTTTTTTCCATCTGAGGTCTTCCTGCAATACAATCCCTAGATACTTATATTCTGCAGCTTCTTCTATTTCTTGCGCCTCCCACCTGTACATGTCCCTGCTTATCTACCTTCTTCCTTGTAAACCTCACTACCTTAGTTTTTCTTACATTTATCTTCATTTTGTTCTCCATGGCCCACAACCTTTGACTTTGCAGCGTGAGAAAATTGGCTTAAACAAACAATTGAGGTCCAGAAATGCCAGAATATTTAACCTAAAACCCAGGTAAGTATACCCTGAGGCAATGGTGACGTATTAGAAGAATTTCCTTCACAATACAAAACTGCAAAACAATTTTACCCTTTTTCTTAGCATAGCAGAACACAAGACACTATTTCATACAATTTGTATGAAAATAATAATGAGACAAAACAAGCAAATCACTGAATAAATAATTGTAACTACTTCGACTACGTGAAGCATAACACAGCAAGTAAGTGTAAAGAAATAGTTGTTTTATTGGTAATTATCCAGAGTAGCTGCTTTTCTGAAGGAAACGTCCTAGACCAACAAAAGTAGCATTAATGGGTTCTGCACAGCTTACTTTGTTCATATTCAGAAGGGCATAATGTTAAAATAAGTAGAACGTATTAAATAAAATAGTTGAAAGTACGAGTGGCCCGCCACTTTGTTTACGCCGGACGCCATTATTTTTGGTGATTTTCGGCATCATGCTGTCACCTTATTTCTTGTGGGTCGTTGACGTCATCATCAAGGTCTGACGACATCATCGTAACTGTCTTTAGACATTATCGTCATGGAATTTCAGTTGTCATTGACATGTAACCCATATTAGGAGTAGAAACCTCGCTGACCTCCCTGCCGCATTATCCTCCCCGCGAGCGCCTACCAGTTGACACGTGTCGCGAGACACGTGGAGAGCCAGGACAGGGCAAACCAGAACGGATTGCAGTTACACGTGTTGAGGTTGTGCAGATTAAGAGCTGGCATATCGCCGAAGCACCCGGAAGGCGCTACGTAAATACGTAGGAAAGCAGGAGAAATTGCAGAGCCAAGCAAGAGCACCTCTAGCTTGATACCAGAAAAAACGGCTGACAAATTGAAAGTGGTGCCACGAGCACTCCTTCCCCCTTCCCCCCTTTTAGCCGAATCGTGGACGAATAAGCTGACAGGGTAAGTTTCAGGGTGCAGGCCACCACCTTTCTCCCCCCTCCCCCAACAAGGGAGATGCGTGTAGGAACACTTAGGGAGGGAGGCAAGAGAGGATATAAGCGAATTTACGAGAGAAGAGGGATCCAGTTCATTATCTCCGCGCTGAGAGAATCAGTTGCATCGGAAATCGCGAGAGGACGTCTGAATGAGAGGAGAGCGTCGAGGACCGAACCCAGAGTAGCAGTCGAGGGGAGACTGCACCAAACGCTGGCCTTTTCCATGGCCGTCCACATCGCCAGTTCTCATCCACAGCCGAAAACATACCTAGCATTACAAGCAGAGTTAAGTATCAAGTTGTCATCCAAAGAAGTCCCCCCTCCCCCACGACATCGTCCACAGTTAATCCGAGTTAGTTAAATAGAGTACCACACCTCGGAAGTGTTTCTGTATGTTTAAACTCGAGACAATATAGCCATCCAGTAAAGTGAAACACAGAAAGACTACCTTATTGATATACCCTCAACCTTCAAGGCACCTATAGTCTGTGCCACTGAACATTAACAGTAGACCCTATGAACCATCTGTACAGCACAGATGGGGAGTAGCGTCAACATTGCCAAAGATATCTGAGCTCAGTTCTCAGGTAACAAATAAAAGAAATATACCTGTCAAAAAGTAAAATGTAAACAAACCAAAATATAATGTAAATATAAATTTAGAGGTGGTATCCCGATTATACACAATTGGCTATACCTGAGGGTAGGATCTTTTAAAATAAATGAATAATTACTTTTCCACAAATAAATAAACGTTATTTTTGTTTATGTTTTAGTTTCCAAAGGAAACTAAACCATAAACAAAAATAAACAAAACTTTAAATGCTGAAATTGTTACAGCGAGGTGATACCGGACACAAGATGTTTGACATACTAGCATAGATGGCCTTGGGTGCCCCTTGCCTAGGTTGGTTCTGGAAGCAAGTCATCCTGGTTTCAAACCCTGCTTGGGCTGACGTGACGNTCGTTACAGCGAGGTGATACCGGACACAAGATGTTTGACATACTAGCATAGATGGCCTTGGGTGCCCCTTGCCTAGGGGCGTGTAGGTTGGTTCTGGAAGCAAGTCATCCTGGTTTCAAACCCTGCTTGGGCTGACGTGACGTCGCGTGAAGATGAGGTGGAGTCGTATTTAGTAATTGTCAGTTTATATATATGATATATATAACCTGGGAAAATACCAAAAATGTAAAAACCACAGTAATATAAAATACATCAGATACAAGAGATCTCGGACAGTGTTGAAATGTTAACAGTGTTCATTTTATACAGTTTACATGAAAATATGTTTATAAACAAGAAATTACTGATGTAACTAATAAGCCTACTTTCCTCAACATGGGTGCATTTCATTTTTAAATAAGTTCTTAAAAGCTGATTTGGTAGGTAGGACTTCACTTCTCTTTGAAAGCATCAACATTCAAAATGATACCAGAAACGTATGCAACAGTAGTGAACAAATACAAGTACTTGAACCCAGAAAATCTCTTACAATACGCTAGCATGCAATGCACTGCATTATGGAGGTTTGATTCAAAGCATCAACTTCAGATTTAATCTGTCTAATGTTTTGAATGGTAGGGTTTACTAACCTAAAATATTTAGATGCCTGTCATTTTCATAATAAGTGACTGAGCCACTTAAAACATACCACTTTATACCGCCTGCTGCAGTACTATTTGTTTGCCAAATTTTGTAGGAATCTGTCAAGTGTTTCCTGAAATATGACATAAAATATTTATTTGCATGGTGCTATCTTGCAAAATGGCGGACAAAAAATGCTCCACGTANTTCCTGAAATATGACATAAAATATTTATTTGCATGGTGCTATCTTGCAAAATGGCGGACAAAAAATGCTCCACGTAGATACAATTGATAGTTGTAATATCTACTGCCAGCATGTAATGATAAGTTGGAAATTATTACATGGTTTCAACGATATTGCATTTGAAGTTAAAATAACTGATTATCCTTCATCAAGTGTCTGACATGTTTATAACATATCACTTAACATAATCTGCATCAGTGCTACTTGTTTGCCAAATTTGGTATGAATTGGTTAATTTTTTACTGAGATATAACGTAATAACTTTATTTGTATGCTGCTATCTTCAAAAGTGGTTATGTGTTGGTATATGTGATGTTTGTAACAGATACTTTCAGTATACAAAATTTGGTCAAAATTGTTTGAATGGTATAGTAAATATACCAAATAAACTTAACATTTGTATGGCCGCCATTTTGAAAATAAGTATCTAATCAAGTTTCATTACTTATGTTTACTTGCCCTGTCATAGTATTACTTACATGCCAAATTTGGTGAGAATTGGTTAATAGTTTATGAANTTACTTATGTTTACTTGCCCTGTCATAGTATTACTTACATGCCAAATTTGGTGAGAATTGGTTAATAGTTTATGAATGTAAAATCTTTGTTTCTTTATTTAGTGCTATGTTTAAAAATGGAGGACCAACATCAATATACATCTCAAAATTTAATACTTTCTTGAAGCTCTGCCAGCATACAAAACGGTGGCTGAGCGGTTAGCGCACTCACTTCCCACCAAGGCGAACCGGGTTCAATCCCCGGCCAGGTCACTCCTGGATATTCGCAAGTGGGATTCGTGCCGGACGATGCCGCCGGTCTGCTGGTTTTCTCTGGGATCTCCCGTTTCCCCGCCCTTTTATTCCAGTGCTGCTCCATACCCATCTCGCTTCACCCTCATCAGCTCTCAAGACTCTCTTCACTCAATCCAATATTGGACAGTATTTTCTTTTAGGGCTTGCAATTAGAAAAAATTATATTTCTTTATATTTACACAAAACATCCCAAAAGGCATATTCCATGACCTAGGAGGATGGGTTAATAAGAAGTAGATGGTGCGATAAACACACGTATTTAATATACTTTGTAGTTATAAATGAATTGCCCCAATTATGTTTCTGATAGTTATGCGTGTGGTACTTTGTAAAAAAATTATCGTCAAAAATGTGTTTCTTATTACCCTGGCCAAGTGTATCTTAATGTGAATTATAAACATTAATTATGAACATAACCTAAATTAATAATAATCAAAACCTTTTTTTTATAATCTTGACCAGATCAGATCGCCTCAGTTAAAATGGCCATTGTCAATCAAGGTGATGGGCCAACAAAATACAAACTCGTTATTAACATCTTGTATGTTGTCTCGAGCAGGACATTCATACTTCCCAAGGTTTTTTTTTTAGGAAACTTTGCTGTACTTTACCTNTCTTGTATGTTGTCTCGAGCAGGACATTCATACTTCCCAAGGTTTTTTTTTTAGGAAACTTTGCTGTACTTTACCTTGGAAAGTTAAAAGTGGGTTAATTCTCTTTCATGTAACCTAAAATCATGATTTCATGTTGCCTGGAAAAAAAATTGCAGATTTTTGATGATGATGTTTAATTAATGGAAATTAAACTTGCATGCTACTNAGGTAACAAATAAAAGAAATATACCTGTCAAAAAGTAAAATGTAAACAAACCAAAATATAATGTAAATATAAATTTCGACGTGGTATCCCGATTATACACAATTGGCTATACCTGAGGGTAGGATCTTTTAAAATAAATGAATAATTACTTTTCCACAAATAAACAAAACTTTAAATGCTGAAATTGTTACAGCGAGGTGATACCGGACACAAGATGTTTGACATACTAGCATAGATGGCCTTGGGTGCCCCTTGCCTAGGTTGGTTCTGGAAGCAAGTCATCCTGGTTTCAAACCCTGCTTGGGCTGACGTGACGTCGCGTGAAGGAGTCGTATTTAGTAATTGTCAGTTTATATATATGATATATATAACCTGGGAAAATACCAAAAATTTAAAAACCACAGTAATATAAAATACATCAGATACAAGAGATCTCGGACAGTGTTGAAATGTTAACAGTGTTCATTTTATACAGTTTACATGAAAATATGTTTATAAACAAGAAATTCCTTATGTAACTAATAAGCCTACTTTCCTCAACATGGGTGCATTTCATTTTTAAATAAGTTCTTAAAAGCTGATTTGGTAGGTAGGACTTCACTTCTCTTTGAAAGCATCAACATTCAAAATGATACCAGAAACGTATGCAACAGTAGTGAACAAATACACATGTACCTTACCCAGTACTTGAACCCAGAAAATCTCTTACAATACGCTAGCATGCAATGCACGCATTATGGAGGTTTGATTCAAAGCATCAACTTCAGATTTAATCTGTCTAATGTTTTGAATGGTAGGGTTTACTAACCTAAAATATTTAGATGCCTGTCATTTTCAAAATAAGTGACTGAGCCACTTAAAACATACCACTTTATACCGCCTGCTGCAGTACTATTTGTTTGCCNAAAATAAGTGACTGAGCCACTTTAAACATACCACTTTATACCGCCTGCTGCAGTACTATTTGTTTGCCAAATTTTGTAGGAATCTGTCAAGTGTTCCTGAAATATGACATAAAATATTTATTTGCATGGTGCTATCTTGCAAAATGGCGGACAAAAAATGCTCCACGTAGATACAATTGATAGTTGTAATATCTACTGCCAGCATGTAATGATAAGTTGGAAATTATTACATGGTTTCAACGATATTGCATTTGAAGTTAAAATAACTGATTATCCTTCATCAAGTGTCTGACATGTTTATAACATATCACTTAACATAATCTGCATCAGTGCTACTTGTTTGCCAAATTTGGTATGAATTGGTTAATTTTTTACTGAGATATAACGTAATAACTTTATTTGTATGCTGCTATCTTCAAAAGTGGTTATGTGTTGGTATATGTGATGTTTGTAACAGATACTTTCAGTATACAAAATTTGGTCGAAATTGTTTGAATGGTATAGTAAATATACCAAATAAACTTAACATTTGTATGGCCGCCATTTTGAAAATAAGTATCTAATCAAGTTTCATTACTTATGTTTACTTGCCCTGTCATAGTATTACTTACATGCCAAATTTGGTGAGAATTGGTTAATAGTTTATGAACGTAAAATCTTTGTTTATTTATTTAGTGCTATGTTTAAAAATGGAGGACCAACATCAATATACATCTCAAAATTTAATGCTTTCTTGAAGCTCTGCCAGCATACAAAACTGTGGCTGAGCGGTTAGCGCACTCACTTCCCACCAAGGCGAACCGGGTTCAATCCCCGGCCAGGTCACTCCTGGATATTCGCAAGTGGGATTCGTGCCGGACGATGCCGCCGGTCTGCTGGTTTTCTCTGGGATCTCCCGTTTCCCCGCCCTTTTATTCCAGTGCTGCTCCATACCCATCTCGCTTCACCCTCATCAGCTCTCAAGACTCTCTTCACTCAATCCAATATTGGACAGTATTTTCTTTTAGGGCTTGCAATTAGAAAAAATTATATTTCTTTATATTTACACAAAACATCCCAAAAGGCATATTCCATGACCTAGGAGGATGGGTTAATAAGAAGTAGATGGTGCGATAAACACACGTATTTAATATACTTTGTAGTTATAAATGAATTGCCCCAATTATGTTTGTGATAGTTATGCGTGTGGTACTTTGTAAAAAAATTATCGTCAAAAATGTGTTTCTTATTACCCTGGCCAAGTGTATCTTAATGTGAATTATAAACATTAATTATGAACATGACCTAAATTAATAATAATCAAAACCTTTTTTTTATAATCTTGACCAGATCAGATCGCCTCAGTTAAAATGGCCATTGTCAATCAAGGTGATGGGCCAACAAAATACAAACTCGTTATTAACATTTTGTATGTTGTCTCGAGCAGGACATTCATACTTCCCAAGGTTTTTTTTTTAGGAAACTTTGCTGTACTTTACCTTGGAAAGTTAAAAGTGGGTTAATTCTCTTTCATGTAACCTAAAATCATGATTTACATGTTGCCTGGAAAAAAAATTGCAGATTTTTGATGATGATGTTTAATTAATGGAAATTAAACTTGCATGCTACTNTCATGTTGCCTGGAAAAAAAATTGCAGATTTTTGATGATGATGTTTAATTAATGGAAATTAAACTTGCATGCTACTAGTGGGTAATATTGGCTTCTTTGTAGCAACGAGTGTTTGTTGTTAGCAGGCAGTAGAAGTAAACCAAGGTAAAGGCAGAGATAGTTTGGCGACATGTCACACTTTAGAGGTGCAATGGTGTTTGTGCCGTCCAGCGAGAAGAAGGGTGGCAGGATGTCTTTCCTGCAGGCACAGCAGGCTTGCTTTGAGGGGGAGGAGGCAGAGGATCGCATTGCCAGGAGGCTGAAGGAGGAGAATGACAATCGAGTAGACGCCATCCTAGATGCAGAGGCCCAGCGACGCAAGGAAAACCAGTAAGTTCTCCTTCACTATTGCACTATTACTTTGTTAGTTTGTTTTTCAAGTTGCTGGTGGCATAGTTATCAACTTTTTTTTTTACAAGATTTTGCTGTTTAAGATAACAGTAAATATTACTGTGGCCAGGCTTTCTAAGCTTTATATGCAGAATAGGGTTGAGAAGAAATTGCTTTTGTTGTCCTTTATTTCTGTGCAATTTGTGTCAATTATAAGAAAGATGAAATTGGTCCAGTAAGCATTTGTTGTTTATGAAAATATTAAGACTGTAAAATATGTGGATTCTCTTCCCTGTGACCCATTTAATTTTTTTGTGAACATAATCATGTTGTTATGTTCACAAGTACCCAATACAGCTGAATACATTTTTTGTTAAATAATTTGTATGTAAAATTCAAGGAAAGCAGTTGGAAATAATGGTATCGCTGTGGTTACAGCATTGGTGTAGACGTGCATTCATTTAGCAAGGAACACAGTTGACAGGTACATTCTTTAAGTTGAAGAGAGACTTCCTTGACTTACAGAATTTGACATGCCGTTAATGCGGTAATGTGGCATTTATTAGCACACTGACCACTGAACCAGTAATTTTTGTTGGAATAAAGATTGAAGATTTACTTTGTTTGCCAAGTCCGTATAGAATTGAATGCAGGAGNAACCAGTAATTTTTGTTGGAATAAAGATTGAAGATTTACTTTGTTTGCCAAGTCCGTATAGAATTGAATGCAGGAGGAATTTGTAAATGAACAATTGTTTACATAAACTAGTTAAATTTTCTGTTACATTAATGTGTACTGTTGCACAGGTTTGTGCAAAAATAACCACAAGCACTAGTGTGCATGAATCAACTACAATTTCACGGCTTTTCAAGTGTTCCAGGGAGCCTGTACCACAGAATTTTGGCACCATGCAATTGTGCATGTTAATCTTGTCTTACACTGTTTGCTTATTCAAGGACATGCTGTGTGTTATTACCAATACATTGCTACCAATCTATAATAGCAAATAAGTTAAAATAAATAATTAAATTTGATGCATGCATCAAGACAGGAAAACTGTCAATAATTGCTTATGAAATATATCACCTTTTACATCAGTTCATATGACAGTGAAGGACATTGATTGCGTTTTCGAAAGTGCAGTATTGTTAAGGAATACAGTTGAAGGATACCATAGCAAAATATTGTAGGTACTATTTTACAAAGTTTACATGAGAGGTAAATTATTAATTAAAGAGTAAAATTTTGGAAGTGCCGATTCAGGAGAGTTACTTGTATAAAGCAGTTTCTGAGGTGGTTGGTTATGATTATATTAATACTAAGAAGGGGTTCTTACATTCATAAATAAATAAAACTACATTATAGTACAGAGTTTAGATACACCAATTATAAATATATACCAAAACGTTTGCCTCTGTAAGTTTGTCCCTTTTTTTTACTGTGTCTGGTTGTGTTAAATTTGGAACAAAATGTCTGCATCTAGAGTTTCACCCTATATTGTAACAAACTTGTTATTATTCTTATCATAGTTTTAACCAGTTATAAATAATATACAGAAATTGTTATAGTTTCTCGAAAACTCATAAATAAGACAATTTGACCAATAAGCTTCTCTCATTACAAACAATACTGGACCTTCCCAATTTGGTTCNAACCAGTAATTTTTGTTGGAATAAAGATTGAAGATTTACTTTGTTTGCCAAGTCCGTATAGAATTGAATGCAGGAGAAATTTGTAAATGAACAATTGTTTACATAAACTAGTTAAATTTTCTGTTACATTAATGTGTACTGGTGCACAGGTTTGTGCAAAAATAACCACAAGCACTAGTGTGCATGAATCAACTACAATTTCACGGCTTTTCAAGTGTTCCAGGGAGCCTGTACCACAGAATTTTGGCACCATGCAATTGTGCATGTTAATCTTGTCTTACACTGTTTGCTTATTCAAGGACATGCTGTGTGTTATTACCAATACATTGCTACCAATCTATAATAGCAAATAAGTTAAAATAAATAATTAAATTTGATGCATGCATCAAGACAGGAAAACTGTCAATAATTGCTTATGAAATATATCACCTTTTACATCAGTTCATATGACCGTGAAGGACATTGATTGCGTTTTCGAAAGTGCAGTATTGTTAAGGAATACAGTTGAAGGATACCATAGCAAAATATTGTAGGTACTATTTTACAAAGTTTACATGAGAGGTAAATTATTAATTAAAGAGTAAAATTTTGGAAGTGCCGATTCAGGAGAGTTACTTGTATAAAGCAGTTTCTGAGGTGGTTGGTTATGATTATATTAATACTAAGAAGGGGTTCTTACATTCATAAATAAATAAAACTACATTATAGTACAGAGTTTAGATACACCAATTATAAATATATACCAAAACGTTTGCCTCTGTAAGTTTGTCCCTTTTTTTACTGTGTCTGGTTGTGTTAAATTTGGAACAAAATGTCTGCATCTAGAGTTTCACCCTATATTGTAACAAACTTGTTATCATAGTTTTAACCAGTTATAAATAATATACAGAAATTGTTATAGTTTCTCGGAAACTCATAAATAAGACAATTTGACCAATAAGCTTCTCTCATTACAAACAATACTGGACCTTCCGAATTTGGTTCNGAAACTCATAAATAAGACAATTTGACCAATAAGCTTCTCTCATTACAAACAATACTGGACCTTCCGAATTTGGTTCTGGTTGTCTTAACATATTTACTTTTATTTTTTATTGCTTTGCCAAACAGTTCCATGATAACATAAATATTTCTTATACAGTCAACTATCGACATTGCAACTTCGGGAATAGCGGCCCTCTCGAAGTAACAACTCTTGTTGAAGAACGTTAAAAATTAGTTTAAAATATGCAGAAAAATTAGGAAACAAATTGGAAAATAGCATGTTTAATTTATTTTGGTCGTTAACCATTGCAATTATCTTTGTCACTACTTTACAAATCAGAAGGGAAGATATAAAAAATTTGCTCCACCCGACTAGCACAAGACTGTTCGCCCCTTCAATCAAGATCCAATATTTACTCGTGCACGCCTGCTCTTAATGTTGGGTGTCAGGTTTGCCTAACCCAGAGAGAGCCTTTTGTGATACTGCATACTAATAAAAACACTGATTTGAACAGCTGAAAGGAGTAAAGACTATATTTCATTGGCATGGCTGTGAACAAGAATTAGATTAATTACAACTTCATATCTAGGTACAGTTCGTTTGTATATGAAGGTTTTTAGGGNTAGGACTGCAGGCAAGGCAGAAACTTTGTGCGGTGTTACAAATAAAATGTTTGTTATATATTACAGTGGAACCTTACTAAAACAACCCTTTGTGGTATCTAGAAATAANGACTGCAGGCAAGGCAGAAACTTTGTGCAGTGTTACAAATAAAATGTTTGTTATATATTACAGTGGAACCTTACTAAAACAACCCTTTGTGGTATCTAGAAATAAGGTTGTTACAACAGGTTGGTCACTATAGATATTTTGAGGAATTTTAGATTTATTTTGACCCACCCTGAAACCATATACATCAAAACTTACATTTTTCGCATGAAGTAAGTGCTCAACCGTCTCTAGCACAAAAATGCTACAATTTTTTAAAACAAACAGGCAGATGTCTTCTGAAATAAATTATGCCCGAGAGTCTTATACTTAGCTTGCCTTGTCACCAAAAATGTTAAAATCATCAAGCTGTGCTAGGATTTATCGAGCATTGTAAGTCCATGTTCAATTGCCCCTGGTATAAAATAAACATGATTTTAGCATGGAATATTAATTTCATTAAATAGTCAGACATCTTCAGAATAAAATGATGCCATGAAGGGGTATCTGCAACTCTGCCACTAAACAATTACAAAAACATTTGACACTGCACACTTATTTGCGAGCGCGAAGTTCAATTTTTGATGGCCTCTTGTGGAAAAAACTGGGGATATTTCAGCAAATATTACATGTTAAAAAAACAGTTGTCTTCCATATTAAATTATATCACAGGAGGGTATCTGTAACCTCATTTGTTGCCAATCTGTTAAAAAAATGTTAACATTGGACACAGCCTATGTTTTTTCGGGTGAAAATTCAATGGTTGGTGGCCTCTTGTAAAATGTCCGAGGATATTTCAATGTAATATAATTTATATTAACAAACAGATGTCTTTAGAATAAAATGATACCACAGAAGGGTGTCTGCGACCACCTTTGTCGCCACTCACTTACAGAAACATTAAATTGGGACACTGCCTATGTTTTTCTGAGTGAATATGCAATATTTGGTGACCGCTTGTAAAAAAGCTAGTGGCTATTTNCACTTACAAAAACATTAAATTGGGACACTGCCTATGTTTTTCTGAGTGAATATGCAATATTTGGTGACCGCTTGTAAAAAAGCTAGTGGCTATTTTAATGGAATATTAACTTATATTATTAAACAGATACCTTCTGATTAAAATATCACGTATACGACAGTTTTTAAATAAATTATTTACAAAACATACTAAATAACCGCTTGTAATCCTAAACACAACTCATGAACACATGTTGTAATACAGTCCTTGGGCAATTACTTCACACTAAAATCATGTTTGTCTGCCACTGATATAAAATAATTTATTTAGAGAATCATTGTGCTTGCTGAGACCAACAAACTTAAACTTGGAGACGTCAATATATTTGTGGTGCTAAAAGACAGTTACCAAAAATGGCAGATCATGTTATTTTACAAAGTGATTGACATGCAGATTTTGCATTTCACTGAAGCAAACTTACTGAAAAGTCACATACAAACAACTGTACTGAATGGAAGGAAATATGAAAGTAATTAATAACTGCCGGTAAAATATTCCAACACCACAAGAAACAAGCACATTTACAAAGCAAGCACTCTGTGCTCTGCACAGTTTCTCTGTGTATGCAGAGAATAGAAAGTTAGCCAAGCCAAGTATAGTCCATCCCTGCTAAAGTTACACTTCCAGGATATTCTTCCGCCTCATGCAAACAAAGTTTAGCAAATGACACTAAAGAGCCAACACATCGAATTCGTGCTCTGAGTGTGATCATATTTTGCATGAGAATCATTTTGTACCAGGCATTACCAACACACATATTTTCTCTCTGTTTTTATTCATATTAGTTGTAAATGAAATATTTTAATTTATTGATAAAATGTAAGGAAAAGTTCAATTTACTCATAGTAAGGTAATTTTATGTTAACACAAGCATAAAATGCTTGTGATACATGACATACTTAAAAGACAACCAGACACGTCATACATGGAGTGTTTTTCCAATGGTTTGATTCAAAAAGTATGAAGAAACCACGAATAGACTATATCAGTTGGGCCGGGAGGGTGCACACGCAGCTCTGTGTTGCCAGAGGGAGGGCATGCTAGCCACCTTGCCTCACCATTCACCTTTGCATGATCACTTGGTTCCATTGTACTTGTGCACTGCCTGTTCAGAGCGACAGCAAAGGGAGTCACTCTAGGGCAAACCTTATGGGACTTGTTATAATAAATTAACTTTAAATAATTCCTTTATTTTTCCTGCAAGCAGATACTGAAAATAGAGTTCATCTGGAGACAAGGGAATGACATATATGTCTTTCTATGCTATTATTTCTCTCGGGAGGCATTGAAATGTACAAATAAATTAATATTTTATTAAAACATGTTATTGTTTCTTTATAAACAATTGAAGACTGGCACAATTTTTAAGAATTTGGGGGTTGAAGTCACTTAAAATAAGTCAGAATTTATCTTACAATCACATATATCTTAATATTCAATTCATGGGAACCGTTTGAATGTATTAACTAACATAACATAATTTTGCTGCTAAAGCAATGCTGAAATGGGCTAGGTAAAATTTTAATACAGTTTTTGTGTATAGGGGGGTGTAAACTCGTCAGAATCAGTCCAAATTCAAATGATGACCTCTTTGAAGTAACAACCATTTTCCTGGGAACCGTAAAAGGCCGTAGTTTTTGTAATATTTAATTTCTCCTGCTTCTCTACTTCGACATAGCCACTAGTTTAGATTTTCACTTTATCAGGGGCAGCCATTCTTCTCCTAATAAGGCCATGGCAGATGGTTCCGTACACAAAAGGGAGAAAGTTGTCACCCAAGAGACCATTCGTTCTGTTCCTCCTGCCTGCATCAGTACTTCTAAGAGCAAAGTATTAAAATTAACATTACAGACATTACATAATTCGTATGAGGCATATCATCTGTGTAAGTGCATATTTGAATTACAGTGATGCTAATCACAATGATATTTAATTATCTTACCCCTACATAAATTCAACCTTGGCTCAAACCGTCCTGTTACAATTGCACCAAGTATAAGCAAGTATAGTATACTGCCAGGAAATTCATAATGTCATAGTCTTTAGTGAAGGGTGTAAAGTATTTGTGCAAATTTTTCAATATGAGGGAACACAACTCTTATGTAAATTTTTATTTGTTCAGAGAGAGCTTTGAGTCTTGTGATAGTAGCTTTTCAAGATGTCAGCGAGGACGACTCCTATCCAAAGAACTAGAAATTTTCAGTTGTACTCTTATATCATGTAGGAGAGTTTTCTTTATTCATCCCTGTACAATCCCTGGTTTGTAGTATGGCCTTTAGGCTGCCATTTCTAGTCTGTCGCTTCTCTTGATATACCGAGATGATGTGGTGATCAGTGTGGCGTTAACAGTTTGTTAGTTCGGTAGGGGGGGAAGTAGCCCTAGTTCGTGTAGTAAACATTTCTACCCCTCCTGGGGGGAAAGCTGGTTTGTGTCAGACACTGGAGGCAGTGGACACTTGTTGCACATACAAGTACAGCTCATGGCTGTGGGAAAAAGAGTTCTCACAGGACATAGGACGTATGAACTTGTTAAGGGAGATTCTGGAGCTTTGGGGTTGTGAAACTCNCTGTCGCTTCTCTTGATATACCGAGATGATGTGGTGATCAGTGTGGCGTTAACAGTTTGTTAGTTCGGTAGGGGGGGAAGTAGCCCTAGTTCGTGTAGTAAACATTTCTACCCCTCCTGGGGGGAAAGCTGGTTTGTGTCAGACACTGGAGGCAGTGGACACTTGTTGCACATACAAGTACAGCTCATGGCTGTGGGAAAAAAGAGTTCTCACAGGACATAGGACGTATGAACTTGTTAAGGGAGATTCTGGAGCTTTGGGGTTGTGAAACTCNAAAAAAGAGTTCTCACAGGACATAGGACGTATGAACTTGTTAAGGGAGATTCTGGAGCTTTGGGGTTGTGAAACTCTTAACATGGGTTTGAACAGCACCGGATTTGGAAAGAATGCAGGTGACCTCTTATGTCGCCCCCCAATGATAATGCAGATGTATTAGACTCAGGGGCAGTGACAATTACCANGAATGCAGGTGACCTCTTATGTCGCCCCCCAATGATAATGCAGATGTATTAGACTCAGGGGCAGTGACAATTACCACAGTGGCTGTTACATCTGTGCTATGATGTCAATCGTATGACTGATGGTGCCTCACCACTGAAAACGAGGTTCCAACATTGGTTGGTCGCTCATGCCATTGCTGACACTTNCGTATGACTGATGGTGCCTCACCACTGAAAACGAGGTTCCAACATTGGTTGGTCGCTCATGCCATTGCTGACACTTTATGGTGGCTGTTGCAAGCCACGGGTTTCAGCTATATTCACTCCCAACCCTACTTGCTTCCTTTGTAGGTAATAGATGGCGGGTTGTAAATGTAAAATGACTGGCTGCACCTGGACACAGATCTGCTCATTTCAGCCATGTATCTTTTCTAATAGAATAATTCAGGATCAGGGTGTGGGACACTGTCACGATCGGTCTCCTCTCAAGGGTGGCATTGGAATGTGAAGTAGCACAGAACCACCTGCCACCATTTGTGATTTAAATTATTTAGTAACCGAAAGGGGTTTTGCCATCCTTCACAGTGGTTGTAGGTGCTTGCCCTTTACCTTGGATTCCTTCTTCTCAGAATATGAGGAAAAGGTATAGTGGATGTTAGTAAGTGAACCCAGTCCACTTTGAAACATGCATGTAGGCATCACATTGTGGTACATGTAGCCTAATGATTCCTTTTAAGATGTGTGCTGCTTACCACCAGAACTCAGTGATACACTCCTGTGTCGGTTTGCCTCTTGCAGTGTGCACCATTGCGAAGCATGTGTTGGTAGGTAAACAGATTAGTCTGCTGGCTGCTCATGTGGTGGGATACTGTATCACTTATCCATCCGCAATTGATCCCAACCAAATACAACTATACCAGGCACAGAACTTCTTGACTGCTCAAGGTCTGGCGATCTGACTTTCTCCTCCCACTAGATGGTGTTAGTAGCCTATCATGGCTGTGCGCTGTTGCCTAGTCATAGTGTTGCAGTGGTCACAGCGAGTTGAGCAACATGTTTCTCAGATGCACTCAAAAAATTATGAAATTTTAAATTAAAATTAGGTCACTTTTTGCAAGAGGCTCATTTTGCTGAATAAGTAGGTGAAAATCTTATGTCTGTAGCTTTATGTGTTTGTGTTTTACATTATTAATGAGTGTGTGTTACATTTGGCAAGCCCACGACTATTTTTCAGAATAGAGGATATTCTTCGTTTTTTTCCTTAACAGGGTACCATATTTCTAAATGTGTCTGCCTTGCTTTTAAAGCTGGCGATAACGAAGTACGTCTCGTGCTTAGTCGACACAAGATAATATGTAGCACAGCTGCTCATTCCACCAAGTTTTGGTGCCTGCTCTGTTCTGTAGCTTTAGTTTCGCGACTGGCTTTGAATTTTTCTCATCTTTTTCAGTTGCATGCGTGTAAATATTTCGCTGAAATTATGGCGCTAAGTAAACATTGTGCTATGACCAATAGTTGCAAAACTATTTACTGATCCTATATATAATTCCGTATCAGACTGGCTACGATTTCTAATCAAATTCTGTGACATTACCTTTAACCTCATTTATAAAACTTATGCAATCCCTAACATTGACAAACTAAACAAATGGTGATGTTACTTGTTTTGACGGCTTCAACTGATGATTGATGATTTATTACTGTGTTACTGCTGTTGATATTGAGGTCGTCTTGTGCCTGGAACTTTGGCGTTGGTCACTGGAACAATGGAACTGCCGGTATCGTGTTGCATAGTTCGTAGACACGTTTCAAACTGCCGGTAACTTGGTAACGTGATGTTTGGATGTTGTGATGTAGTCTTCAGGGGTTGTTATTCATGCCCCTCGGCTGGGTCGCCATTTTGTAATGTGGCACGCTGCTCGTTATTGCCGTATTTATAATATTACAGCTCCGCATAAGGCCGCCATTTCATAATGTCGCACGTCAAGGTATTGACGGCTGNTTGCCGTATTTATAATATTACAGCTCCGCATAAGGCCGCCATTTCATAATGTCGCACGTCAAGGTATTGACGGCTGAAAATTGCCATTCTGCTAGCTCAATGGTAGCAACATGAAATGCTTTTTAAAAAAGTCTCCACTTCAATATAAAAAAATCAAGTTCCGGTTTATTGGTTCTATACTTTTATTTACCAATCCAGTGAAACAGTTAACATACGATCTTCAGGTATGCCGAGTACGAACAGGTTCACAGATGAACAGACAAGTACAGAACAGCGCCACAGTCGTTAACAAATTAATTCATTTCTTAAAAACTTGCATCGCAAGAAGAAATTACGAATTTAGGAGGGACATTCGTTCCCTCCTGGCACCCTAGCGACCTCCCACACCGACGGAAGTAATTTAATACAGTTAAGGTTTCGCCAAAAAAGAACGAAGTTGAAATATTTTAGCGGTCGCGGGTGCTTGCCGGTTTGTCACGCCCGATACGTCTTCTCTGGTTGCTTGTTCTAGACCATTTCTCCCGGGCAAGTATTCGTCCAGGGTTTTTATCACTCGTGGCTACCCCTCCTTTCTCAGATAAGGGCCTGGCGCGGGCCGTCACGCACGCTCTTCCTATGCTATTGAAACTGCGTAGCCCGCTTAACTGCGCCGTCAGTTAAAATCAATTGAACTTCCAGAGCCAGCAGTGCCATACAAACTGCGTCATAGTTTGGAAAGCTTCTAATCTAGTGTTAATGCTACTGAAACTAAGACTTTTGAAACTGCAAACGTACGCCCAATAACGTTATACCACGATAAACGAACCACCACTGCTTTCATTTTGAATCCTGATAAAAAAAATATGAAGCTTGGCAAAGCGAAAGAAAATGAACCACGTATCCTGAAAATTTATAATACTGCATCATTACAGGGTGTATGAGGATGGAGACAAGGACATCAGGTAAGGAGCACATTACTGTAAACTTCAGAGCTCCAATCTGCATCATTAGGCTGCACACCTGTTTCTTGTGCCAAGTTTAGGTTTCCTCTTCTTGCCTTCTTACGTCATGACCAGCTGGACAGCAAGTTGCACCGACTCCTTAACCAGGCAGGTATTCAATCACAGTGTAGCACAAATGCTTGGGAACTGACGAGACACTCTCCTACGGACCAGGGGCCTCTCACAATATCTCTGTGTATTTTTTTTAGGGCTGTAACCACTGTCAAGCTCTTCCATTTCCGTGGAACTTCATCATATCCTTCCTCCCCCATCTAACATTAAATTGCAGATCCCTGCATATGAAAGCATCAAATAAAAAAAAATGGAAATTGCACGATTTTTTATTTTTATTAAAATTTGTTTGTATGTTACTCTATCCTCAGGTGAAAGGAAAACATTAATTTAGATTTTTACCTACAAGTAGATTATTGCAGCCATTTTTCATACAGACTGCAAACAAATTTCACAGATTTCGGAGTTTTACGCAACTAGCAGTAACTTTTGTAATAATTCACCTATTGAAGAGTTTTTAGTGTAATTTAAAATCTTACATAAGATACTATTACACTGTATATTAATATTATAAAATACATTTTGTATTTACAAGATGGTGGCCATCTGTTTTCAGCATTCAGATAACTATTTTACCCCACCCTGCTTCATCAAAGTTTCATTTAGTGATCTGATCTTTTGTATGCTTAGTGTCTACATGTAGAACAGTGTACAACATCAAAGTTATCTGGGTTAAATACTTCCTTTCAAAGAAATTCCAACTTGGGAAGAAATTAAAATTTGCTGTTTTCGAAGCCAAAAAAAGGTTATGTGGGGGAGATTGGAGTTTTTTTATGAAAGATACTCTTGATAAATAGCTATAGGACACAAGTTGGCCCATTCTGTTATTTTCACCCCTGTTGAGTACACTGACCTGTAAAAAATCAAAAGTTGATTTTTANCCATCTGTTTTCAGCATTCAGATAACTATTTTACCCCACCCTGCTTCATCAAAGTTGCATTTAGTGATCTGATCTTATGTATGCTTAGTGTCTACATGTAGAACAGTGTACAACATCAAAGTTATCTGGGTTAAATACTTCCTTTCAAAGAAATGCCAACTTGGGAAGAAATTAAAATTTGCTGTTTTCGAAGCCAAAAAAAGGTTATGTGGGGGAGATTGGAGTTTTTTTATGAAAGATACTCTTGATAAATAGCTATAGGGCACAAGTTGGCCCATTCTGTTATTTTCACCCCTGTTGAGTACACTGACCTGTAAAAAATCAAAAGTTGATTTTTANACACAAGTTGGCCCATTCTGTTATTTTCACCCCTGTTGAGTACACTGACCTGTAAAAAATCAAAAGTTGATTTTTAAAATTACTCTATTTTGAATTATATAATCCCACTTCATTCTGAATGTGATTAATTAAATTGGGTCAAAGAAATGCAAATGTGAATTATCTTTGCTTTAGTTAAAGTACGTGCCAATATAAGTTTTCTTAGTGTTGGCAAGTAACCTCAAAACATCAAAAACAGCTTTACGCATAACAAATACCTAATCACTGTACAAGTTAATTTATTCTAGCTGTGGTAAAAGTCAATTAAATATTACTGCTATGTCTACTTTTGAGTCTTCTTTTTGTACATTCACAATTCAATTTTCACTCAAATTTACAGTCACTGTTTGCACACTCATACTATTATTTACAAATTTAAAAACTTCCTGTTTATGCGGCAATGTTACTGTGTAGTATGTGCCATTCTCTCTATGAAAATCACTGATTACATTTCACTCAGTTTGTTGCCAATTTGTGTGTTTTTCCATTGTAAGTTACTACCTTAAGTGGCAACAACGTTCTTAAAATATTCACTTGTTTCACCCATACCAATTCCTTTGTAAGTTTCAAGTTAGTGCTGGGCCTTTAGAATGAAAAAATATGACCTTGTACTCTTCTTCTCCCTCCACAGTTTTTTTGCCTTAACAATCCCAGTTCACCAGTTACAGTCATAAATAAAATACACATAATCATTCAGGTATGGCAAAACAACTTGTTTTGGTTTGATGCTAGGTACCACTAAATAGTTCTGTGATGATGAGTATTGCTAGACAGCAAGATTATCTCCATCTCCTGGAACAAAACCATGATACTGTCTTGTATTGGGAATGGTTTCAGCTTCTTGAAATTGTCTTTCAAGTAACTACGCTTCACAAACAATATTTTCTGATGGCATAAAGAAAAATGGAAACAGAAATTTTGCTTGATCAAAATTTGAACATTTCTTGTGGTGATACAATGCAGTTTTCAGTGGTTTTTTGTAAACTAGCCTTTGTCACAAGAAATTTAACTGTACCTCCCACACCATCACATGAACTTTTGCCATGTGATGTGGCAAAAAAATGCCATTCAGACAGAAATCATCTTTGTGCTTAGCCATGTTAACAAAGTTTTTTTTGTATTGAGCAGCTGAACCATCACTAATAAAATATGACACTTTTGTTCAGTAGGGAAACTCTTCCGTATTTTTCACTTATGTGGCACGCTCACATTGGTCAGTTGACAACCATTGTTTTACTTTATTTCACTCATTAACTCATCTTCCTCACAGATGATTCCATCCAGGACATTTATGATATTGTGAAAGCATACAACTTTCTTATAAATCATTACACACAATCATTTTCATTAAATCTTTGTACGACATTTTACTCACTGTAGCTGCCAACATAAATTTCACATTTTGGTGCAGTAGGTGCACACATAGAGAATGTGTGCCATTGGCACCAGCTAACACGTAACACTTGGGCCTTAATGAAGCAAACTTTGAAAACTCTATCTTTATACATGAATGAGTTTCAAGTAAACTTCATTTAAATTGAAGAGTACTTGATATTTTTGTTCTTTTATCTTCGCTCTACTTGGAGAGCTGACTGTTACACAGTTCTTTAAACCAGGCATGATTCTGCTTGCATAATCACTCTTGTAAAAATCTGTTACAACTTTTACGGTTTCATTACTTAAGCAATTTCCACTTTTTTTTTTNTTGCATAATCACTCTTGTAAAAATCTGTTACAACTTTTACGGTTTCATTACTTAAGCAATTTCCACTTTTTTTTTTGTTATCAACATTTGGTAGCACACTGTTTTGTCTTTAAAATTCTTGCATTTCTTACTAAATATTTACTGAACTTAAAACTCAGTTTTGGTTTTAGAAATGCTCCATCATTTTGGCACCAAACTTAAAATGTTGTGTTTCTTATGAAATGTGCTAGCATTTGCGAATTTCTCCTTTAATTCTTCTATTAATTCAAGGTAACCTAAATNCGAATTTCTCCTTTAATTCTTCTATTAATTCAAGGTAACCTAAATTGTTATTTGGAGTAATTTCTTCATCGTTAGTAGCATCATTGGAAAATGAGATCCTTATTTCTAATTTCTTGATTCCTTGTCTTTTACACTGTGGAAACCTNCGTTAGTAGCATCATTGGAAAATGAGATCCTTATTTCTAATTTCTTGATTCCTTGTCTTTTACACTGTGGAAACCTTTGTAAATGGATAGGAGAATTATCTGGAGCAGCACGTGCATGGTTAACTGATTCTGCAGCAATGCATTTTGGCTCAAAATTACCATCATTGTTGTATTATTCTCTGTCAAACTCTTAATTCTACGGTTTTATTCACCTTTTGAAAACAGCATGCGCATACAGCCTTTACTGGTATAGGTTTCAGATGTTCATGTTTAGCAGACAGCTGCACAGTGATTTCCCTTAAGGACTTCAAAATAGGTTTCTTGTGCATGACAAATGGGTCACACCACTTATTACCATACAAATGAAAGAACTTGTATTGGTAAGTACACATATTTACAACTTCATCCACACCTGTTCTAAGTTTAATTAATGTTTTTATTTCATCACTTATGTCACTTTCAATTATTAACTTAATAAAAATCAAAAGCAAAATTCACAAGATGTTTTAAGTCATGTTATTACACGTAATGGTAACCACTCTGTAATTTCTCCTGGAAATGTTAGTGGTATGGGCTGAAGTAAGGCATAAGTTTTGAATGCTATTTGCAGTTGATTAAGACGTTAAGCTTGAGATCTACTTTTCTGTCTTATTTTGTATACTTGCACTACATGTAAAATTTAAAACTCAGTTTATTTAATGACTAATGTACTTAACATGAAATATTGAAGTTGTTAGCAGTGTAAATGTGTTAACTCTTCTGCATATGTGTGCTCAATAGGAAAACAAATATTTTCAGTGTCTACAAATTAAAAAATGAAATTTTTTACACAACTCACTGAACTCCCTTTTTTTTCTTTGCTGTCACCTTTACTCACATAATTCCCAGTAAAACCCTGATTTTGTGAAAATTATGTTTCTGGGTTCTTTTGTAAGTAAAATTTTCACATTTGTGAGAAACTGCAGTCTTTTGATGTATAATATTAGGAAATAATGAAAATATTTGTAAAACACACAACTTTCAGAACTAAGAAGTAAACAGTAACCACTATTCATGCACATAAATAATGTGTTGAGTATTTACTAACCATATCTAATGTGGGTACTGGAACTATGTAAGACTTCCTAATGGTGAGGATAAATAAGCATTTATTACATTTTAAAAAGGAGACCCAAAAAACAAGTACTCACAGGGGGGTACTCATGGATAAACACACACCTGCGTCAGATGAATACATTTCCCATGCAGGTTTGCAGTCTCATTTTTAAAGGCTGTTCACAGTAAAGTGAGGACTTTTGAAATCATGAAAAATGTCTGTGTCCCTACTTGCATGTAGTATTTTAAACGTCACAGTTTGTGGCATGTGCCCAGTAACATTTGGTAACAACGTCTGGAAAGTAGTTCCACGACTTCATGTTGAATGAAAAGTGTTAGGTGCACATTTGTTAATACCGAAATTATTTAATTTTCTTTCAGTTTGTTGAAATTGTTTTAAGTGTAAGAATTAGCAAATTTGTAAAACACTAACATTTGTAATATTTTCTCAGTTTCACTTGACTGACGCTTGCATGGCGATATTACATTTACGTATGGTGGAAGGATACAATGTAATCCGAGAAGTAGATCATAAGCAGGTCTTTCAATAGTGTTCAGTTTGCCTTGAACAGCAAATAAAATGTAATTGGCAGCCTAGTGGCCTATTCCCACCATAATAAACGTTTATGTAACAGGTTACATAACTCAGGGTATGTAATTATGAGCAGTAAATATTTTCTTTAAAGTTAATGTTGAAAGTGGTTTGTCAGCCATGAATGAGGTGACGGTGAGTAGTTGATGGTGAGGTAACTGCTCAGGGACGAAGCAGAGGTTCCAGCCAGCAGGACGGTGGAGCAGCGTATGAAGGCATTGCAGAGACTACGGAGTATGGAATGGAAGAGGAACCAGCAGGACCAGGTTAATATTGCGAGGTAGGTTGGTGGGGATCGTCCAGGGAAAAAACAATCAACAGCAATGCAGCAACCTATTTCAAGTCCAAAATTTTCACTCCTTGTTGTCATTAGACCAATCAGAACCATATTAATTTGGCTGTTANGGAGTATGGAATGGAAGAGGAACCAGCAGGACCAGGTTAATATTGCGAGGTACGTTGGTGGGGATCGTCCAGGGAAAAAACAATCAACACCAATGCAGCAACCTATATTTCAAGTCCAAAATTTTCACTCCTTGTTGTCATTAGACCAATCAGAACCATATTAATTTGGCTGTTAAGACANATATTTCAAGTCCAAAATTTTCACTCCTTGTTGTCATTAGACCAATCAGAACCATATTAATTTGGCTGTTAAGACACCAGCTTCTAAATGTCAGTAAATTTCCTGTGACATTATTTTATTTTAACTATGGCATATTCAAGTTTTAACTATTTTTTTTTAATGTAAAAAGATGCATGTTGTTGAATATTGGATGTAAACTAATGTCGGTATCGTGTTTGAACAAATGATGTTGATAATTCTGTTGGCAGATAGTAGGCCAATGTCGCAAACATACTCAGAAGAGAATCGGTCTACCGTATATTTAGTGATTGGTGAGGACCGCTGATTTACTATTCTTTAAACCAGCAGAGAATATACTGTGGCATCTGGACAAGTTTGTAACTGTACTTCTTACAGTACGTAGGCAGCCATGTTCCACAATCAGCTGAGTGTGTGGAGGGGTCAAACAGCGTGCTGCACATTTGATCATTCTCAGGGTTTGGAAAGTCATCAAAGAGAGGAACTAATCCCAGTTTGATTTCCTGGAAAAGTTCCTTATACTTTCCACTTGTACTCTCATTGATGTTTTTGTCATATTTAATGCTGTATATGATTTCAAACAGTACTTACAATAAGGCCATTCTTAGTCCTTACAACAAGTGATCTCTTTATTCTAACTGCACTCACTCTGAAACTACATTTGTTAACAGTTTTACATAAATACTATTTTTGACTGTAACTACACAGTTAAAATGTTCATATTATTTCAGACCTCGAAGTGGGGCTATGTAAGTAGGCCTAACTCAGTGTAAGTAGTAGAATAAATTAGGATTGTAGTCCCACATTTTAGTGCTTCTATAAAAAAAAATTTTCTTTGCATGACAGATAGTAAATTAATTAACTGTTCAAACAGAAAAATGTAGTAAGTAAAATACAAGTTATAAACAATAAAACATAATGAATTCTGGTGAGACAGCCTACAAATGTGCTCAAAGTAACACAAAACAAAACTGAAACTGAACTAGGAACGTGAAACACTGATAATTTTTTAGACGCCTTAATGAAAATCATTTTCCTCTCATAAATATTTTTCCGGGTTCATGATTTTGTATATGTTGCCAGAGTTATAATTTTTTTTTTNAAATCATTTTCCTCTCATAAATATTTTTCCGGGTTCATGATTTTGTATATGTTGCCAGAGTTATAATTTTTTTTTTTGTGATGTAAAAATACTTTATGGAAGTAAAACCTTGTAGTTTAAAGTCTTTATCTTGGCTACTGTAAGACACGTCTGAAATGTATTGGTGAAAAATTCTTCCAATTTTCCTCATGCATGAAATATCACATAAAATGGAGCATAATTTATATGTAATAAGCAGCTCAATATTTTTTAATATCAAGCCTACCAATGGTTTGTCTATAAATTTAACAAGCTAATACTTTTTCATCTCTATTATTTCACTTTAATAAAAGCATTAGTTCTTATTTGTACATCACAAAAACATGAAAATTGCAACCTTGGCAGCTTATATTGCAAAAACTAAGCATAAAAATTGTGCACTATTAGACAATTATTGTAAAACCGTGTTGAAAACCCTTACGGCAACAGTAAAAAATCATCCCTGTACTGTTACTGGATCACTGCACAAACTAACTGCGCTTCATTCATACATACAGTAATACATAAAATGCCTGAGATTCTGACTATGTACTCTTGGGCCATGTTCAAATTTAATATTCTATTATTTATTAATTTGCTATTTGGTAGGTTTTAATTTGGATGCATCAGCGGTCACTTATTTGGCAAAAGTAACAACACATCAAAATTTTGGTTGGAAAAAATATTTTAGGGAATGTAATTGTTAAAAATAAATGTGTGTATGTTATATAATTTTGGAGTAACCAGGATGTTAGTCTATTTCAAAGTCCCGCAATATTTCACAGTACATTGCTGTCACTGCAAACTAGTTTACAATGGTCCCAAGGATTTTAAGCAGTAATTTCAATGACAAAGCACAGTTCTTTATTACAAATTAAGTTAATTATGGACTTACGTGTATACTTTACATGTTGAACTAATATGCAGCCTCCAGATGAAAAAAAGTATGGTGGCAATTTGGTATCTTCATATTTTCATAAAGGTTTGCTACCTACAAAATTCCAAATTTCTTCTCATTTTTGTTTACAAAATCGAGTCACATAACCATTTTGTTATTAAAATCTGCCAATTTGAATATATTCTTGCTGTGACCATCTGAATCTGTGTGCTTGTATGTCAGAATGGGAGAACTTTTTATAATTTTTTTTCTTTTTATACATTAAAACCAGTGACGGAGACGAGCTCCAACCGGAACGATGCTCCGGCACCACTACGCAACTGGAATCAGTTTGAAAGGACATTGTATACTGACTACGTAACCATTGCAACAATAATTTTAATATTTGTGGCACTCAAACACAACAGAACCAAAATAAAGATACTTTAAAACTAGTAACATTAAAAAAAATGCTAGCGTTATACATTGTGGTACCAAACTTATATCTAACATGGTGTAGTATAAAACTCACACATAGCCTAAACATAAAACCTCATTTAAAAAAAATGTTTTTTCAACAAAGAACAGAAAGTTGTGATGTATATAGTTAACAGGAGTATACAATTGGTTTTGACTAGGGATGGGTTGATTCCTTATTTTTTCAATTGCGATTCTGATCCCAAATTTTCTTTGATTCCGGTTATAATAATGGTTCTTTTGCAAGAAGTACATTTACATAATTAAATTGTAGCTTTAATACATGTTTTAATGTTCACCTTTATTATTCATTAATTTAAGATAAAGGTGTAATATAATAAATCAAAATAAATAGTTTACTACAGAACAAACTGAAAAATCAAGAATAATAATATGTTTAATCTGCATGAAAATGTTTACCAAGATTCTTAGTTCAGATGTTAAAATATCCCACAACTTAAAACAAATAGTTTATTGACAACTAATTGACGAAAATCTCAGTTTTCAACTATGCTGAATTGCTGAAAATCAATGCATATTGTTTCACTTATCAAATTAGTAATTTCATCAGCAGTACCATCTTCAGGTTAGAATTTTCTCTTGGCATCAAATAGAGATGGAAGAGTACTTTGTACCATCTTCACTGAGCTNATTTCATCAGCACTACCATCTTCAGGTTAGAATTTTCTCTTGGCATCAAATAGAGATGGAAGAGTACTTTGTACCATCTTCACTGAGCTTTCGGACACTGACTTGAAAATAGAAATTGATGTCGTAGAAATATGGGTTATAACTTTGTAATGGATTTGCTGATCTGTTTTGGTGAACGGCATGTGAATTTCATGTGATGAACCAACTATAGTTCAAAACATTCTGACACACTGCCATAGTGAACTTTAACTGGAGCATCTCTCTCAAGGGCCTCTGACGTCACACCTTTCTCTAAAGAAAGAACCTTGTGNCATAGTGAACTTTAACTGGAGCATCTCTCTCAAGGGCCTCTGACGTCACACCTTTCTCTAAAGAAAGAACCTTGTGCTTTGTGTGGAAGTGTTTCATTAGGTTAGATGTGGCCTTTTGAGTGCCCATGAGAGATTTTTCTCTTGCAGTAATTGCATACTGCAAATTTGTCTTTATACTGACAAATAGTAGAATGGTTACAAGCTTCGGACATAATTAACTAAAAATTTATATGTTGTAAAGATAGCATTTGCACACGTTTGTTGCNCATAGTGAACTTTAACTGGAGCATCTCTCTCAAGGGCCTCTGACGTCACACCTTTCTCTAAAGAAAGAACCTTGTGTTTTGTGTGGAAGTGTTTCATTAGGTTAGATGTGGCCTTTTGAGTGCCCATGAGAGATTTTTCTCTTGCAGTAATTGCATACTGCAAATTTGTGTTTATACTGACAAATAGTACAATGGTTACAAGCTTCGGACATAATTAACTAAAAATTTATATGTTGTAAAGATAGCATTTGCACACGTTTGTTGCCTGTAAATTATCACAGAAAATCATAAATTAGGTCCAATTTCTAATTGGACAACTGCCAGGAAATGGAACTATTATGAAACAAAACTTTTTTCACCCTTTTTAAGTTACACACTTTCACACAACTGGGCTGTAGGCCTAAGGTTGAAAAACCTGCATAAAGTTGAAATGTCAAAATTTTGCGACTAATAGTCACTTGCCAATTTATCTCAAAATGTGTGAGCAGAGACTACGTATAAAACAGCATAGCAGAAGTCTGTAAAACAATTAATCTTGGTTAATGAAGTTGGCCGCAGGTTGAAGCTAATGCTACAATGGGCTGATGCAGACTGTAGTGCCGATCGTCGCTCTCTGCGTGCTACAATGAATGCTGTTGAGCGTAGTTCCACTGACGTGCTATGGGGGGCAGGGCAATCACTTTATTTACGTTTGTTGGTTTTTTCCATGCACATTAGATCTATGAGTGATGTTTTTGCTGTTTAAGTGAGCTATGCATTTTTTTTTTATAACACACAGCATTACAGTATTAAGCCATATAAACAAAATACTTGTTTTCCCATCCTTATTTGCACCTGCGCAGCTTCACCTTGCATTTTATTGACTTGTTCATCGTGACGTATTTAATGATGACCCATCACGTACACCCTGCCGATCAGCTGCCGACCTCGAGTTAAAAGTTGGTTAACTTGGTCTGCACTGCACAGCACTGCTCTGCACATCGGCACTGAAGTCACAAGTCACATGAGCCAATCACATTTCAGAAATGCATCGGAACTGCACTACACTACACACCATCAGCCCAATGAGTAGAGCCTTTAATTACCCATCTATGAATTATTGTGAACCAAAGCTAAAACTATGGAAGTTACAAAGCGTAGTATGCGTTCTCCTACGTTTGTTATTTGCTACCTTTAAATGAAATAAACTCAAATTCAACTATTTTATCACAATTAAATCACAATGCAGGGCAGGTGCAAAAAAGTTTTCGCAACAAAATTATTAAAAGTACGTAGGGTAAACAAACCACCTGGTAGCGCTTGCACAGAATCAGTGAACTTGAAGTGCGGTCCTTGCAAGTTGTACAACTATTGTTTTGAAACATAAATAACGTTGTTGTTACATGATATGCTCAGAGTTTAATTTATAAGCATTTAAATGTGTTAATAAGTAGTGAAATGTTTAAAACAATTGCGTATATATCAAACATCGTACAGCTGACTGTGTTACTAAATTTTCGTAAGTAATTAATGTTTTACAAATGCGTGGTGGGGAAAACTATGTTCAAAGTAGATGCTTGAATGATATTTTGTGAACTACAACTCTTAGTTAATTACGATTATCAATACATTTAAGATAAGGTACTGTAGTAGGCTATCGCAAGGATTGCCATTATGTAAATAAAAATATGTGTTTTACTTATTTATTTGGGTACAATTCCTGAAATCTCGAGAAAATAATCAACTATTTCAATTCCAAGAAGAACTGGTGGTGTCAAAGCATTGAAGAATCAATACGACCCATCCCTCATGAGTTTATTGAGCTGGGAACTAAGTTTTAAAGACAATTTATGTCTTTACTTGCATGAAATCTACTGTGCTCCAAATTGTTATTAATCATTTGCACTTTAAGCACACAGCTCAGTCAAAGTTGTACAAAATTCGGTTCACGTGTCCCAAAACTTTGTCCAAGTCAAATTTCAAAACTCGCAGTTTCTTTATTTATTTTTTATTTGAATGGAATTCATTTTATTGCGGATTACTTTTGGAATTAGTCGTTTCACATACCGATGAAAAATAATTTATTAAAGTTACGTCATTATCCTGCATGTGCCGCCCTACAGTTGACTACAAATTACTTGCATATACATTGTTTAATTAAATATTTCTACTTTCTTAAGTCAGTTTTTTTTTGTGAATTTAAGTAGGAATGCAAAATATTGTTCCAGTTCATAGAGAAAAGGGGAACAAAGTTTGGAACTTCATTTATTTGACAAAAATGGTCCACATGACCAACACAAAGGCCTTTTAGATGGGGGGTGGCGAAGCTCTGTAGCATGGACCCTGGAAGCAATATCTCTCATAAATGTCTGTATCTCCTTCAGAATCTTCTTGATGTCGTCTTTGTTCAGCATCGCTGCCCGTACTGGACTTCAGGGTGCGGCCCCTGTCTTGNCTCCTACGTTTGTTATTTGCTACCTTTAAATGAAATAAACTCAAATTCAACTATTTTATCACAATTAAATCACAATTTCAAACTGGTGTTGCAACTCCCACCATGAAGTCTGGCCATCGTAAGGGGCGGTCTTAATTAAGACCCCCTTCNAATTTCAAACTGGTGTTGCAACTCCCACCATGAAGTCTGGCCATCGTAAGGGGCGGTCTTAATTAAGACCCCCTTCCTTACTCCTGGCTGCGTGACACCAATTCTCCTCCAAGGTCGTTGTGTTAGTGATGGCTCGTAATGCTTCCCCACTTTTCTCGTCTGCTGGTGTGGTGATATTGAAACTCAGTTGTTGAAGAGATTCATGCAATTCCTTCTCTAATGCACTCATATTCTGTTTCATTTCATTCTCGATGCTGTCCATTCTTTCACAGACACTGTCCACTACTTCANCTCTAATGCACTCATATTCTGTTTCATTTCATTCTCGATGCTGTCCATTCTTTCACAGACACTGTCCACTACTTCAATTACACTGTCCACTACTTCAGTTACACTGTCCACTTTTTCATTTACACTGTCAATCTTCTTGTCCACAGAGTCAGCTNTACACTGTCCACTACTTCAGTTACACTGTCCACTTTTTCATTTACACTGTCAATCTTCTTGTCCACAGAGTCAGCTCTCATATTCACCAACTTGCTAATGCCCTCTATTTTCCTTTACAGTGTTTATTTTCCTGTCTACATTTTCATTTACAGTGTCTATTTTCTTGTCTGTGTTATCTATTTTCTTTTCTACTAAATCACTTACATTAGTTATCAGGCTATTTACATTCTCATTTACACATACTACTTTTACAGAACTAACTTGGTTATTTACATTGTCTTTCAAGCTATTTACACTTGCGCTCACATTAACCNACATACTACTTTTACAGAACTAACTTGGTTATTTACATTGTCTTTCAAGCTATTTACACTTGCGCTCACATTAACCATCTGGCTACCTAGCTCCTCAATTAATGCTCGCAGTGCTTCCATTTCTGCAGACATTTTACTTGTTAACATTCACTGCGTCAGTTGTACAAAACAGTCTTAATTATTTTCATCCACAACTATTACAATTCATTTGTTTTAAAATCACTAACTANTGTCAGTTGTACAAAACAGTCTTAATTATTTTCATCCACAACTATTACAATTCATTTGTTTTAAAATCACTAACTACTTGCCTATAGTGTAACTTTAGTTACAATTGATTAATTAATAATTGCCTCCATCTCACTTCTGACACCAGTGCTACATGGACACCTGAGGGGCGTATCTGAGTTCGTTAAGGATGGGGTTCCTAGTAAAAATTAAAGAACTAAATTTGATTTTAATTTATTTACACAGCTATTATTTACAGCATTATTCTATCTATCTCCACTATTATATTTCTCAATGAGCCCAACATTTAATGTTTATTTTTACTGTAATTAACATCCTTCTTAATGTCTGTTTGGTTATAGTCAATTAACTCATACTCATCATTAACACACTTTCAGACTGTCTGTTGCCATNTGTCTGTTTGGTTATAGTCAATTAACTCATACTCATCATTAACACACTTTCAGACTGTCTGTTGCCATCATTTGTAGTACCGTTCACTCATGCACCCAGTCCAATAATCAAGTCTGCCAGCCGCAGTCTTCACTGCTTGATACTCGTCGCAGATTTCCCTTCTGCTGGTCACTTCTCCCGCCGCTCGTCATCTGTCGCTGAAACTCAGTCACTCATCCATTCAACAACTCTTGACCCGAATGCCCGTTGCATAATTTATACTCTGCTGACCTTGACCTGGAAAGTTTGATGTACACAGAGTCATGCAGACAGAATTTAGGGCAGTAAACAACTAGAAAATTCCTCAGATAGACGCAGAAACTTTATACAACCTAGGTCAGCAGTGTGCTGCAAAAAGATTGTCGGCTCTCTTTTTGCTAATAGATACATGGTTCTTGTTTAGCGCGCACCTGTAATTCAAAACATTCCATTGACGTGCTGCCGCCACTATCATATAACTGCTGTCCTTCACTACCACTCGCTCGCGCAAGATGCGAAGTAGCGAGCATGTTATAATACGTTTTACTCTAGAAACAGCTATCTTCCAATATACTTTGACCCAGAAACAGCGGAGTGCTTAACAATCACAAATGGATTGAAACAGTAACATTACTCTGCTTTTCCACCACACAACTGCTCATAAAATGGCCTATATTTGTGATCCAAAAAGGTTTCATTGATAACAGGTCGCCATTTCTCTCGTTGCTTAGTACTCTTTGCTTTTCATCTCTGCAGAGTATGACATTTCTAATGTCAGGAACAGTCACTCCTTTCTTTAGAACGTGAATATGCATCCATGTTTCCGCTTCATTGAGCGTTTGCTTCACTGCTGCCTCTCTTGGATTCTCTGTGGTGAATAGGGTAACTATAAATAGTAAACCTCGTTGTTGTTATTAGGGAATCAGCCGCAGCCTGAATATTAATTAATCTGTATTTACTCATTGCCATGACTTTAAACGTATTGGCATGTATAGCAGACATTACCACATTATGCAGCTTGTCGGTTACAATTGCCTCACACTCTCTCTTCCTCTTCTCTATCAGAGCAGGGGCTGAGTGGTTAGACTGTTCATCTCCCACCAAGGCGAACCGGGTTCAATTCCTGGCTGTTTCACTCCGTATTTTCACTAATGGGAATTGTGCCGGTCGATGCCGCTGGTTGGTGGGTTTTCTCTGGGATCTCCCATTTCCCCCGCCCTTTCATTCTGGTGCTGCTCCATTCTCACCTCACTGGTTCTCAAGACCTCAATGTTAAGAGCCACTCTTCACTTCTATCAGAACATAGTACCTGTCTCGCGGCAAATAGCTGTGACCAGACACAAGTAACTTCTGTTTAATGGTATGAAACATACCCAGTGAGACAGTGTAAACAAAAAGGAAGGCCATCATCCTGTTTTGGTTTTAAGCTGCAAAGTTATCAAACCATATTATAATATATCCTTTTATGTCAATACAGTTCAGTACATGAAGCAGACACGACACTATTTCGTTACCCTTTCTGCCTGCCGTAATCTCATGCCACATGCGAATGTAAGCCTTATTGAAGTCGCACACATATCACTATGCACTAGAGTCGGGACAAATATAACATGCTACACTTATGTTGCTGCCAGGCATTTTAGTAGATGTTATAGAGTCGTCGTTACGGCATTGTATAGTCACTTCAGATTTCCTGTCATGTTGGTCCAGTGTGAGTTTTACTTTTCTTGACTCTTGAGCTGTTTTGCATGATTTCATTTCACATTGCAGTTGGTCACAGGTTCTGCAAGTGTCTGCACGTGGAGACCGGAATGACAGATCAGGAAACTCTTCTTTAAATACTTTCCCATAATCTCTGTTCCGAAACATTAGTTGAAGGATTAGTATCTTTGAATGCTTTGAACAATCTGTCCACATTGAGATCAGGGCTCAGGTATTCTTTTTTCAATGTATCTCGCGAATAGTGACTCTCTGCTCATGGGACACTGTGTAAGTGGTCTTTAATGCTCTCCCTAACATCATTGGAAAGCTTGGATTAAGCAGAATGAGGGTTTAAAGGGTGCTCCTAAATATAGCAAAAATGTCAATGAAGGTCCACCAACACACCTGAACATTATTTCCTTCTTCAGCTGGAAAACAGTACGTAACTGTAGCATGCTGTCGACTACCTTCTGGTGTTGTATATGTCCCATGTAGTTGCAGCTGCACTGGTATAACTTCCATTACTCCATGAGGTAGTTTTGAGTAGCATAATCACATGTAAAACAACCGGGTGAACAATGTCTCTTCCAGTTCAAATGACAATGAACTGCATCTGCATCTACACTTGCTAGACACCTATGAAAACAGAGAAACATACTGTACAGATTTGTATTCTGGAACCAAAGAGGTAAACAATAATTAGATTCTAGGTTAAAAATGGTACCTGTTCTGCAGGCAGCTTCTTAGCTGGTTTCTCTTTATTCCTGTATGTTTTGCACTCTTTCTCACTTTATTCTGTATCGTTTCTGCATGTCTAGCTTATATCCGGAACCTGTCGTTCGTCGCCCTTCCTTCATTGCAACACATGAATGCACAGCATCAGAACTGCTTTCTTCCATGTCTGCCATCGGTAACTGGCACTTAGAAGACTTATAGGTACACATTTTCGCTCACAGCAGCAGTGCCATCTTGTGAGGGCTGTATTAATGAAAGACATGGCTGTGGCACATAGCGCTGCCTTGGGTACATTGGCAGTAGCACATGGACAGATTCTGATATGAATACACATTTTTGAAAAAAAAATTGATAATTAGCAGGTTTTTGGGTTACACCCTTCAATTACAAGTGGCAGAAATTCATACAGCATGACTCATATTCTCACAGATATCAGCAATTGTAAAGTCTCCTTAACTAGGTTTTTTTTAATGGTATTCCAGAAATACACTACACAGTACAGTGGAACCACATTATTGTGAGTATGGCCTATAGCATCACGTCCACCATTGCGATAGTTTTTAAATGCACTGGCACTTGCCCTATTATTTGAAAGGTACTTAATTTCGTTTATAACGCAAGTCTGTTAATGAAGCCTTTCACTATAGCAATATAAACATTTGTAAACTTGTATTTTTAAAATGTTTAAATAAGTCGCATTGCAAGTGACATCCACCCATTTGCCATGCCCGAGCCTGCTTTTGTTAGTCTGTGTTGCCTGGCGTCACTCGCGTCGGAGGGAAGAGGTGCGTACCAGTGTTGTGAGGAATAAGAGGGAGGGGTATGAAGGGGAGAGGTACAGTCGGAAGTGAAGCTAGTAGAGAATAAGAAAGGTGGGGTACGTTGGATATAGGCTAGAAGGGGGCGGAGGGGAATGGTACATACTGTTGAATGTAGGAGGGGCGGCGAGATGCTATCCCCCTACTGCTCCTTCTATGTTGTGGGGGTAGGAAAACTTTGTCGCTTGCCGTTTCTCCACGTGCCAGGCATGTAAGGGGAAAAGCATGATTATTAACAGTTGCTAGACAATGTTACATTGTTTATGAAGGTTCGTGCATTTTTTGCATCTTATGTTAAGCGAATTTAAATTGTGAGCGTAGCTTTGTGTTACGGTTTTTGTAAACTCTAGTTCTGTTTAAATTATGGAGTGTGCTAATAAAAGAAAAACACTTGACATTGCAACAAAGTTCAAAATCATATGCAAGGTTTTAAAATGTACTTGGCCTAAATAAACACACTTCTAGTGTAGCTCATTATATAAAAAAAGCAACAATATTTGTGTGTTGAGTATTTCCCGCATTGGTGNATGGAGTGTGCTAATAAAAGAAAAACACTTGACATTGCAACAAAGTTCAAAATCATATGCGAGGTTTTCAAATGTACTTGGCCTAAATAAACACACTTCTAGTGTAGTTCATTATATAAAAAAAGCAACAATATTTGTGTGTTGAGTATCTCCCGCATTGGTGCAAACAGCGACACATTTATTGCATTTAGTTCATTCGATGACGTTAAAATTTAATTTTATTTCCGTACAAAGAAAATTTTCTACAGCATCATCAAAAAACTCTCTAATAAGAACCGCAAAAGAACGACAACCAGCTACAATAGTCTACATACTGTTGTGTGAATTATACTGTTGAGTTGAGCAGAAATATCAATAGGGCATGTATGCAATTTTGAAGTACAATCTATGAAATGTTATTACAAGTGTACAAGACAATGAATTCTGCACAATAAAAGTAGTGGAAAAATTATGGTAATGTAAATTTTGTGCCTAAGTAGGTAAACAAATTGTAAATATATATGCTGGTAAATGACACTTTTCTATTGTAAAACAAGTTAAAAAATTTATAAGTTTTTCATTTGTTGTAAATGTCGGTTTTCTATGTTTACAATTTTTATTTTCTTCAAAATATTATTCCTGATTGTCTAAATATTTTTCTAACTTACCATAAAGCTACATTTTTTAACGTTTGAACAGATACACGTGTTGTCCGCGGGTTGGAACAGAACAGGAAAGTATCATCTGTTCATAGTTCCAGCCCTTCCCATAGCAAAAATTTACAGTGTTTACACATGGGACTGAAGGAAGTGTATTATTGATCTGCTGTTTGTTTGCGAATGAGAGAGAGAGAGAGAGAAGTCTGGTATGGTAAACTAAGAGAGGAGGAACGAGGGACGGGAGGAGAAAGGAAGCGGTCAGAGGGGCATGAGATGGGCAGAAGGGGTAGCGGGGCGAGAGACTGGGGGAGAAGGGAGAGAGACAGGAGGAGAAAGAAAATCGGGCAGAGGGGCAAAGACAAGNTAGCGGGGCGAGAGACTGGGGGAGAAGGGAGAGAGACAGGAGGAGAAAGAAAATCGGGCAGAGGGGCAAAGACAAGGGTAGAAAGAGAAGCGGGTAGAGGGAAGTAGAGAGAACGTTCATTGATCTCTAGGCTTTGTGTGTGTGTGAGAAAGAGAGAGATGCAATGAATGAAGTAGTGCGCTGATTGGTAGGCAACGAACTCCCTCACGCCCCTTCCACAAACTTGGAGGAAGCAATGTCGCGCCTGTTGGTCGTTACATAATGCTGCTGTCAGAAGTCTTGATTTTTTTTGCATTAACTTGTTGCTGCATATGCGTAGTTTGTGGCATTCGTTAAACACAGGATCTACAAGGGCAAATACAATTTCAAAAAAATTATGGGGCATGGTAAATTTTGTTATAACGATAATTTATTTTGCCATTGTCTACTATCGTTATAACGCTGTTCCACTAGTCCGTTACATGCAATAGGTAGACAAAATTAACATTGCAAATTAATAATTCAGTCAATCTAAACTTCTCGCTCAGGAAGATTTACTCATAAATGACAATACACTTCAACTAATTTTGTTGCTTTATCAACTCCTAAACGATTGCGTTACTTGCCTCAAACTAGTCCAAATGTAGAAATTATCTCTCAATTGGAGCTGGTGCTGAAGCAGAAGAAAAAGTGACAACCAAAAGGGAAACTTAGAGATTCTTTCATTCTTTTTTGCCATGATCTGCCACCATTTTTGTACAACATTTGCATGCATCATAGAAGAAGGCTAATAGTCAGCATCACTTATCTAGAAGGCCATGATGCCAGGCAGGAATTCAGGATGGTGTTCAGCGAACCACATTTCTGCAGAGTTTTCTTATTCTTCACTTAAAGTTGCCCTTTGAATTTTGGATCTATTAGGTTTACAAGGATATGTGGTGGTTGGATTGCTTTTTGAAATCTTTTCTTGAAAAGGTGATGATAAAGCTCCAGAACATCAGAAGATGTCGAACCATATTACAACTGCCTCTGAAATACATAAATTTTCTTTCTAAAGCTTGCCCAGGTCTTTAGCAAATACACACTGTTTCTCAAAATACACTGTTTCGTAGAAAATTCCGAAGTTGTTTAAGGTCTTTGCAATATTTAAATGAAATTTTTAAGCGATTTATCTGTATGTGTGATAATTTGTCACAAATAATTTTACACAGTCAGGATGAGAGTTCCATCGTGTTTCAATTTGCAACNTAGCGGGGCGAGAGACTGGGGGAGAAGGGAGAGAGACAGGAGGAGAAAGAAAATCGGGCAGAGGGGCAAAGACAAGAGTAGAAAGAGAAGCGGGTAGAGGGAAGTAGAGAGAACGTTCATTGATCTCTAGGCTTTGTGTGTGTGTGAGAAAGAGAGAGATGCAATGAATGAAGTAGCGCGCTGATTGGTAGGCAACGAACTCCCTCACGCCCCTTCCACAAACTTGGAGGAAGCAATGTCGCGCCTGTTGGTCGTTACATAATGCTGCTGTCAGAAGTCTTGATTTTTTTTGCATTAACTTGTTGCTGCATATGCGTAGTTTGTGGCATTCGTTAAACACAGGATCTACAAGGGCAAATACAATTTCAAAAAAATTATGGGGCATGGTAAATTTTGTTATAACGATAATTTATTTTGCCATTGTCTACTATCATTATAACGCTGTTCCACTAGTCCGTTACATGCAATAGGTAGACAAAATTAACATTGCAAATGAATAATTCAGTCAATCTAAACTTCTCACTCAGGAAGATTTACTCATAAATGACAATACACTTCAACTAATTTTGTTGCTTTATCAACTCCTAAACGATTGCGTTACTTGCCTCAAACTAGTCCAAATGTAGAAATTATCTCTCAATTGGAGCTGGTGCTGAAGCAGAAGAAAAAGTGACAACCAAAAGGGAAACTTAGAGATTCTTTCATTCTTTTTTGCCATGATCTGCCACCATTTTTGTACAACATTTGCATGCATCATAGAAGAAGGCTAATAGTCAGCATCACTTATCTAGAAGGCCATGATGCCAGGCAGGAATTCAGGATGGTGTTCAGCGAACCACATTTCTGCAGAGTTTTCTTATTCTTCACTTAAAGTTGCCCTTTGAATTTTGGATCTATTAGGTTTACAAGGATATGTGGTGGTTGGATTGCTTTTTGAAATCTTTTCTTGAAAAGGTGATGATAAAGCTCCAGAACATCAGAAGATGTCGAACCATATTACAACTGCCTCTGAAATACATAAATTTTCTTTCTAAAGCTTGCCCAGGTCTTTAGCAAATACACATAACTGTTTCTCAAAATACACTGTTTCGTAGAAAATTTCCAAGTTGTTTAAGGTCTTTGCAATATTTAAATGAAATTTTTGAGCGATTTACCTGTATGTGTGATAATTTGTCACAAATAATTTTACACAGTCAGGATGAGAGTTCCATCGTGTTTCAATTTGCAACNTCTGTATGTGTGATAATTTGTCACAAATAATTTTACACAGTCAGGATGAGAGTTCCATCGTGTTTCAATTTGCAACTGTGGGATCACCTAATCTTTCTCCAGAAGCCACCCATGTGCTTGATGAACATTTCAAAAATACTTTTGTACTTCCACAATATGACCCATAACTGTCTTTCTCAACTAAATTCAAAAGATGTTCTGAACAGCCATAGGATGTTTATCTTTCAAAATTTCCCACATTTTGCCAATCTATAATTGCTGCACACTGCTCAGGCGTTTATTTCTGTGACCCTGCATCATGGACTTTAAGAAGGTATTTTTGTGTCCCTGTATGGATCGTGACGACTTGAATTGGGTCATTCTTAACACTTGACCATCCATCCAATGTTGTTAAACGGGAATTTTGTACTTTTTTTTACCAGATGTAGCTCTATTTGTTGAGCAGCATTATCCAAAAGCTTCCCATCAATATATTTTGCTGATGGTGCTCTATATGCAGATCTTTATCTGTATCATCATCTTGAAGTTAAGTTCAGCAGCATTAAAAGGTACATTTGCAGTATAAAAAAACATTGACACTGTCTTGTCAAGGTTTCATTTTTACTTTTTGCTCCGCAGATATTACGCACATAATCACTGATTAAATGGTGCTTTCTGTTAGTGGGTGAGGAAGTACTAGGTACTGGACTTGAACAGGCTGATGCACAAATGTTGGTGAAAGAGGATCTACTCGATTCGGTAAAGGAAGGCTGTGCTGCTGCTACCAATTTATGTTCGAGATTTTCTTCACTTTCACTTTCACTCTCCTGTATCTTTCTAACTGAACATTTTGGTAGGCGAGTTCTTAATCTTTCTATCTCACAACTTAAAGTCTATTCACAATGTTTACATCTACATTTTGAATCACCGTTAATTTTTGTTACATCTCTCCACTCATTTGCCAACTTAGTACGTCCACTCCCATGTACTGTTGGCATTTTTCATTTGATGTGTTCCTGGAATCTTAGATATTTTAAAGTGTCTTTTACTACACTTTTCAAAATTTTGGTATTCGCATGCACACTACACTTGATATATTGATTGCAAACACAATATGAATTCTAATTTATGTAATGANCTCTCCACTCATTTGCCAACTTAGTACGTCCACTCCCATGTACTGTTGGCATTTTTCATTTGATGTGTTCCTGGAATCTTAGATATTTTAAAGTGTCTTTTACTACACTTTTCAAAATTTTGGTATTCGCATGCACACTACACTTGATATATTGATTGCAAACACAATATGAATTCTAATTTATGTAATGAGCTGTAAACGTTTTCAGTTACAAGGTAACACCACTACACTTCCCATTCAGGTGATAATTCCTTATAATAAACTGGATTATCCATTATATAGCAACGCTAAAACTTTCAATACCTGTATCAACTCTTTTGAAACTTCAGTAGGAAACAGTTTGTAGGTAGCTGCCACATTACTGTGTATTTAACGAGATAACTCATGACTGGAGACTAGAGAGGGGAGGGAATTTCCTACATATCTATTGCCTAACCAATCAGCTTCATTTGTGTGACTGGAAAGTGGAACTTCTAAAATATACTACTCTTCAGTCTGATTCTTTAAAGCCTGGGAATCCCGTCCAGCAATATAGAAGGAATCCCCTTCAGAAATGTAGAAGGGGAAATACCCTTTTGCTTGCAGCAAAAGTGAGTCATCTGTACAGACAGATGACTCACTTATTTCCTGTTTATAGTGAGTCAAACTATTTAATGTGAATAAAATAAAATTTCATTATCATGTTTGATTATTTTATACAGTAGCAAAAGTTTAAAATTTTGAAAAAACCCACTTGGTGCATAAAGTGGGTTTTTTTCAAATGGGCCTACTTCAAAAAACCCAGGCTGGTTTTTTTGGGTCGGCCCACTTCTGCGAACTCTGGTTTTTACTAGTTAACTCTGGTTTTTACAATTTTTGCTAACCAAATGAATAGATATGATGGGCTGTAAAACTCGCTTTGCATTACTTACAACCTGTACATCTGTATGGAATCACCATATTTTTTAAATATTTTCCTGATAGCATTTTTTAAATAAATAATAATTACACAATAAATAGTATTATTTTTTTGTATACTCATAAATAACCTGTTTCCTTAGTGGCAAATAAGATATTGTATGTCTTGTTTGTGGTTAACCTTGCGATGTCACGTCAATAAAAAGTACAAATAAGGTAGGTTAGGTTGCAGTGTTATACTATTTTAATTGTTCTAAAGTGAGGTGAGTACTTAATCAGGCTTTTTAAATTAACTTGAAAACATTTTTGTTATTTATTAGAATTTATGGTTAATACAAACAAACTATTAAAAAACTCAAGTATTTGGAGCCTGAAAAAAATTTCTTCTATTTCAAGTTTTGATCCAAAACTCCACCCAAGTCGAAAATCGGAGTACTTGCAGACCCCTTGTTTGCACATATGCTCACATACAAAGGTTAGAATGAGATGTTCTGAAGCTCTTTATTTCTGGAGAAAATATATTTAAAATCTCTGAGCACTAAATACGGTTATGGTAATCATTGTAACTAAAATAGTCAAGATTCTGATAGCAAGGAGTGAAATATACAGCTTTAAAATAATTGTGTGACGAAATTTGGGCTCTGTTCTAGTATTACTTAAAGCTTAAAACATTTTGGAAAATGGCTTTTTTATTTCATTTAGTAGAGGTAGACCTGCCCCTTTAAAAACTGTAATCTGCTTAATTTGAATAGTGTAAAAGAAGCAAAAAGTTCTTGATGCTTGAATTACATTGGTAATGTTTCATTCACATGCATTGATAAAAATTACTACAATGTTCATTAATTTGTATATTTTTCTTTTTAAAATTAAAAACCGAAATGAAGAGTGGTGCAACAGTTGCTGAGATCATGTTTACAGGGAGCAGGTGGTGCGGTACGAAGAGGTGAAGTCCCAGCGTGCTGCAGAGGAGGTGTTCTTTGAAGGAACTCGCCAAGGCAAAACAAAAACTCGTCGGAAATTCAGAAAGGAGGAAGTTATTCATAGTTTGGACGAGATTGTGCCTAAATATTCGCTCCAGCAGGAAAGTGAGTTTGTTTTGAGCTTGTAGTACCTCCAGCAATGTTCACCATTACTTGTTGGCATACGTAGGTAATGATTTAAACGTGTGTCAGTCGAGTTTGTGCTCTGGCTAGCCCAGGTATTGCATTTAAATTAAAGGAACTAGCAATTATTACAAAGTCAATAACTTTTCAGGTGTCAATCCCCCAAACCACATATTCCATCACGATTTGCACAATTTCAGAATTAAAAATCTTGCAGCTTGTTAAACACAAGGTTCAGGGGTGTAGCCAGGAATTTACTTCAAGGGAGTGGATTTCAAATTTCTATTTTTGGAAAAATATGAAAGCTGTAATATTAAAGATAATTTAAAAAAATTATTTACAACCAATGGGCTAATATACAGACATGTAACCACAAAATGCTATAAACATTCTACATGTTCAAGGGGGTCACATATTTCTTACATTAAAAATATTAAAAGTTGTGTTTTTTTTTCTTTAATTTATTGGGGGAGGGGGGTCACATTATCCTCCCATCCCTCTGGCTACACCCCTGTACACTAGCACCTAATCTCTGCATCCAATCTGTCCCGTTTACATCTTGAATCACTCTGTTAATATTCAAAATAAAATGTCTCACTGCTGGCCTAACACGAGCCCAACCCATTGTCCTGTGACAAGATGAGGAAATTCAAGGCAGCCCGCGTCTTCCCATGGCACCTGCCTTGACAAGCCAGCCAATCAAAATGCTTGTTTCCTTTCATACCAAATAAGGCATCCTTTGAAAATGACACTATTTTCCTTTTCATCAAACATCATTTTATTTCATGCACTACAAATTTAATCAGTAATATTTACTTCTTACTTTATTAAATTATTATTCAATACTAGGCTATTTATTACTTTTTTACACATTACTTCCCACTGAAGGTGTGGCCTTGAGGTGGGAGAGGGCAGAAATATAGACTTGTCACAAGAAAACAAATTGTCTACCCATCTTGTTTTTATGCATTCTTCCAGCCAGCTATTCCTTTTCATAATTACTGTCTTTTGTCTGTGTGTGTCACATTACCCTCACATTGATTTGTGCTCAAACATTTTGAGAGTGAAACAATGTTGAAAATGTGGATATATTTTACTATTGGAGACAGTACTAGCACCATATCTTGGTGTCTACCCACTACATACTTGTACCACCCTACACACTTTCATACGTAAATACTAGTCTACACATAAAAACTACTTTCTTGCTGTGAGCANCATACTTGTACCACCCTACACACTTTCATACGTAAATACTAGTCTACACATAAAAACTACTTTCTTGCTGTGAGCAAAGAGAGAAGATAAACAAACAACTGAAAAGACCTCCCGCGTGAAAACCTCTGTGAACACGTCACACCACAGTAAGTTTAGTGTGCCTTGTGATGCCGAAAATCTAAGTCCATATTCTTGAAACATGAAATGAGATCACTAAACCAATTTCAGTCAAACAAACTTTATTGACATTTATGCGTTATACACAAGCTCTACATGACCCACAAATTGCAAGTAGTACCAATTAATTTTCTGTAAAAATATATATAATTGCCAAGCTCAAACTTTATTTTCCTATGAGAGAACAAAACAGGTGATGAATAAATGCTAATTACAGCAGTCTGATTAATAACATNCAGTCTGATTAATAACACATTCATGTACTAGCACTGTCTTCTAACTACTTTACGACACCTGACGTGACCAAGCTTGGCTACGGCGAGAAAGCCAACTTGATCTGCGGTGAGCTGATGAGATAGGGTCGTTCGTCGACGGCCTAGGGGCTCTGGTGGACACTCCGTCAGACACACTATGCCNATAATTGCCAAGCTCAAACTTTATTTTCCTATGAGAGAACAAAACAGGTGATGAATAAATGCTAATTACAGCAGTCTGATTAATAACATTTTTATGTAATTGCACTGTCTTCCAACAAATAATGTCCCAGGGATCCAATTCAGGCATACTGGTAAACATTTCCATAATTCCACTTCTAGCTTTAGCAGTTATATCTTGCAGACCAAACATATACAAATAACTAAAAGAATATTACTCTTCTACTCTAACTACTTTATGACACCTGACGTGACCAAGCTTGGCTACGGCGAAAAAGCCAACTTGATCTGCGGTGTTCCCAGAGTTGTTAAGTAAAATGTGGGTGCCCGGCGCCACAGCTCTGCGGTGAGCTGATGAGATAGGGTCGTTCGTCGACGGCCTAGGGGCTCTGGTGAACACTCCGTCAGACACACTATGCCGAGGTTGTCGGCCACCTCGCACGCCGTACTTGATTATCAATAAAGAAACAGTGATGCTGGTTGTGAAGGTATTTATTACCCTGTTATGTACACTCAACTACACAGAAGGCACGTGGCCTGAATGGCCCGGAACTACAAGCGACCACGTGGTCTTATAACCTGAGTCTCGAGATGCACTTTTGATTTCCAATAAATAATCACGTCGCTCTCCCCCCGACACTATGCAAGTTAAATAATAAAATATATGATGATAATGATTTATGATGTTGTGGATGCGACTGGATACTATTCGACAGATGATGTCCTTGCTAGTGCTTCTGCGGCGTGGGAGAGCTTAACGTCTGTGCTCGTCCAAGTCCTGGCGATTACTGCCGGAAATGTGCGTCGGCTTCCGCCGCCTAGACGCCGCCGACGCCATGCGGTGGTACAGTGAAACATAATATACACTAAAAGATGATTATGGGATGAAAAATGATATGAACTAAATTAACACAACAAAACATAATTACAATTACACAAATACATAATAAAAATGATAATACTTATTCTAAATGTTTTCATTGCACCAGCCACAGCATTGCCAAATGTAGAATGTCACATGTCTCTGGCTGTGGCTGGGCAAATTGTCTCCTGATGACAAAACAAATTATAAATGAATTACACACTGACATTATTTACAAATACACTGACGAAATAAACTGAATAAATAATAAACACTAATGCACTCGTGCCCACAAGCCTGTCGGTGTGGTGCGTCTGGTGTGGGCATACTGCGGCAGTCAGTGGGCAAAAGGACTCGTGAACGTGCGGTTCACGTCACACCACATGTCATCTTCCTTATCTACATAATAATTGACACTTAAGATTCATCACCTGTTTTGTTTTGGTGTAAGAAGATGAAGTTTGAGCTTGGTGATGAAATATGAATTTATAGAAAATTAATTGTGACTACTGGCAATTTGCATACTCTTGGTCATGTAGACCTTATTTATAATGCATTAACATCAATAAAGTTTGTTTGACAAAAATTGGTTAAGTTGTTTTTATTTTAGGCTGACATAACCTCAACATGCATAGTCGCACACTAGACTTACTACAGGGTGATGTGTTCACCTCTCCTAGGTTAAAGTCTTATCTGTTGTGTGTTGGAAGGTCTTATTTGTTTCTTTATCTTATCTTTTTGCTGGGATTTCACATCTCAGGTCTGTTATCTTGTTATCTATGACATAATATAGCTTATCAGTTGCAAGTTTGTACAAGTTTAACCACTTGCTCATCTGTCTTTGTATGAAAGAAGAGACATACACAGGCCACGCTCACGTGGTGCTAATTAATTTTTCTTTGACTACAATGTCTGCTCTTTTTTTCTCTTTTATAAATATAAATTTCTGTTTCTTTTTGTCGCCCTAAGTTTCGCACTCCTGTCATGTACAGTGCAGGACAAGATCCCCTGATTCATCAGTGCTGTCTCTGTTAGCATTTCCAACAATCATGACATAATACTATATACTACATTGCCAGGTGGCTCCTCTGGGGAGGAAATTAGTCTTTCTACACATTCAGCATGAACTTGCCTGTATATCATTTCATGCGGTGTAAAACCTTTTGCTTTCAGTTACTGGGGCTAATTTGCTCTGTGTTTTCGATAGGAAAGACCGCATACTGTTCAATTCTCAGTTCACTCACTCTACTGGATTTGCTTGAGAACAAAACAATGAGACCGTACTCAACTCTTTGACTTTCTTCACAAATACACACCCATTGTCAGTGAGGATCCTCTTGAAGTGAACCAGTCTGCAATCGCTCCTTGCTATTTTCAGTGTGACTGCCCTTGTGGCTGTGCGGTGCAGCATATACGATTTGACATGCCTGGTAAACACATCCAACACTCCTGATATGTTTTCAAAACCATTTCAGCCTGTAACGAAAAGTCTGTGTTAGAATGTAGAAACAATTTCCAGCTTCTCTGTGGCGGCCACACATCCCGACTCCCCTTTCAATGATCATGTGTTGTGTTTTTTGTTTTCAAACATATGTTGCACATCTATATTGCCCCTTGTACACATTTCTATGAATGGGAAAACCTACAGCATTCCTTTATTGCAGCTGCTGTTTTCTTGGTTCCGGAGTGTCCTAACTGCACATGATATTAATTCACTAATTTGTTCATTCTCTCTTCCGGCTTGCAAAGGAGACATTTTCTTTCCTCTTTATGCTTAAACATTACGTAATCTTTGACAAAAAATCACCCATTTACATAATTTTCATTCCCTCCTGATTACAACTGCTGTTTCAGCCCAGCCAGGTGGGGATCACTATCCTATGACGTGATAATATTTTTNCATTCCCTCCTGATTACAACTGCTGTTTCAGCCCAGCCAGGTGGGGATCACTATCCTATGACGTGATAATATTTTTGCCCCATTCTTTACTCTCTTTCCTACTTGATGATTTCATTTCTAATTCCTGAAACTCCTCACGACTGGTTACCGTAATACAAACATTTTTTTTACAAATTTCCTCTTCTCCTTGTACTGCACGGTGTTTAGATTGTCGATTGCGACCTGACAGCCACTCAAACACGCAGCCACCCCTTTTTCTTCATGTTCACCTGGCCTCGTTTTAGCTGGTTGATTGATTGTTTTACAGTTCTAAACATTCCTTTAGCTGAGCAGACTGGGTTTTTTTTTACCCCACATTTTGATTATGGCCTTCTGAGCAGTCCCCCCATCCCCAATTTTTATTAGGGTCCTCGTAACCTGATCTAACAACTCTTCTTTACTCTGCAGCGTTGGGTCCAAACTTTTGTTCCCCTTAAAATATGTCTCGTAAATCCCCAGTAATGGGTACCATTATTTTTTCTTTCTATTCTGTACCTCTCTATCGAAGTAACAAAGTCTATAATGTCTTAATCTTCACTTATAAAAGGTGAGGTAAATGATTTGTCAAAAGGATAAACTAATTGTGCCTTTGGAGAGATAGATTGTCAAGGAAGTTGCATTTGCTAATCAGTTCCCACACGTATTCAGACGTTGTTACCCTGCATTCTGCACACTGAACCGTCCTTGGAATACATGTAGCATTAGCATATCTTGCTGCTACACCTAGGCATGCAGGATGACTTACTACAATTAACACTAACACCACACTACACTGAAGGCTCCTGCTGCATACACTGTCCTTTGCTTCTGCTGCAAATATTAGGCGAGTCTCTTACTTATCCATCTTGAGTGCCGATGTGGTTTTCTCTGCGGCCTCCTGCTTTGAAGCCTGGTACACCACTATCAGCTCTCTCGCGTCGCTGGAAAAGGTGGCAAAGNTTTCTCTGCGGCCTCCTGCTTTGAAGCCTGGTACACCACTATCAGCTCTCTCGCGTCGCTGGAAAAGGTGGCAAAGGTGGCACCTAGTAGACGAGTCTCTGCTCACCCCTGTTATCAGCACTGGCATGGTTTTCTCCTCGGTTTCCTGCTCAGAAGCCTGGTACACCGCCAGTACCGAGTGCTACCCTCGTGCTGCTGGAAAAGGCAGCCGAATCGTCCGCCTGAGTTTGCTGCGCCATTTATAACACACACACCATGTTCATCATTACTACTCNTTTCTCTGCGGCCTCCTGCTTTGAAGCCTGGTACACCACTATCAGCTCTCTCGCGTCGCTGGAAAAGGTGGCAAAGTCATGCACCTAGTAGACGAGTCTCTGCTCACCCCTGTTATCAGCACTGGCATGGTTTTCTCCTCGGTTTCCTGCTCAGAAGCCTGGTACACCGCCAGTACCGAGTGCTACCCTCGTGCTGCTGCAAAAGGCAGCCGAATCGTCCGCCTGAGTTTGCTGCGCCATTTATAACACACACACCATGTTCATCATTACTACTCANAAAAGGCAGCCGAATCGTCCGCCTGAGTTTGCTGCGCCATTTATAACACACACACCATGTTCATCATTACTACTCAGTGGTGTACCTGTCCCTGTTCTTGGTACCCCATAGACAGGCGATGATTTAAATATCAGTAAAGTTCATGCTGTGGCTATCCCAGGTATTGCATTTAAAGGAACTAGCAGTGATTACACAGTCAATACCTTTTCCGATGTCAATCCCCTCACCACATCTGATTAAATTACGAGTTGCACAATTTCAGAGTTAAAAACTGGTGGCTGGTTATACACTAGGCCAGGTATGCTTTGTAAATCTACTGTTGTTTACACTCTTGACTTTGAATTTGAGGCTAACCCAGGGCTAATAAATAAGTAACACAATCTACCTTTAGTCTTTTATATAAGAATAAAACAATATTATACAATAATAAATCCCACAATTTATATACTAAATTCTAACTTCTACTTTACTATTGTCTCCAAGGACAGTCACTATTATTAAATGTTTAAATCAATACTCCAATAAATACTCTCGTGTTCCACCTCTGAGCTAGTTGAGTGAAAGTCGGCAAACTTATAGTCGGCGCTGTAACTGTAGCNTAAATACTCTCGTGTTCCACCTCTGAGCTAGTTGAGTGAAAGTCGGCAAACTTATAGTCGGCGCTGTAACTGTAGCGTCGCAACGTTAAAATGTTCACAGGTACAATAAATTACTTTGATTTTGCCTCTTGTGTTTTCTTTAGTGTATTGTAATTCCAAGGAAAATGTGGGAAGTGTATGAATAACTCATCTTGCAGTCTGCTGGACACGATTATAATAAGAAATGGAAGAAGAAAACTCCAGCATTGCCTTTCAGTGTTGTCCATGGCCTTTTTTTCACTGGGACCACGGTGGTTGAACGGTTAGCCTGATTATCTCCCACTAAGGCGTACGGGATTCAATCCCCATCCGGGTTACACTCTGATTTCTGCAAGTGGGAATCATGCCGGATGATGCTGCTAGTCTGCAGATTTTCTCTAGGATCTCCTGTTTGCCCCGTCCTTGCATTCCGGTGCTGCTCCATACTTGCGTCTCTTCGCCCTCATCTGCTCTCAAAACATCATTGTTAATTGCCGCTCAAATCACTCATCTCAACTCCTCTCTCTGCCCTTTTAAAACTAAATAAACATTAAGATGTACACAGTATATTGGTGTAATTCTCATACTGTTTTAAGTAATGTGAGTTGCAGTTTACATACATTGGATTACTGTGAAACACCCTGCCCCCCCCTTTAACTTCTTTATTCTACTTCCTCCAGTTTTTAAGCCATTTCCTCTTTATAAGTTACAAATTAGGATGAAAACGGAAACTATTCTGTTGTGAAGTGTTTCTTGCATGTTATTCATAAGCAGACGTCACTAAAACATGTTCAGCCCTTATTTAATAAAAAAAATTGTACTTTGAAGCTCGGCTCACCTTTTGGTTTGCTTATGTAGGTGGCACCCGTACACTACTTTCATATTATAGTTAACAGTGGCTGTTCCTGCTATAGGGTTGCAGCCCCCTTAATTATTTGTGAATTACAGTAAACAATTTTTAATNTGTTAACAGTGGCTGTTCCTGCTATAGGGTTGCAGCCCCCTTAATTATTTGTGAATTACAGTAAACAATTTTTAATGTCGCAGCTGCTCGCAATTTAATAGAAACATTATGATTGCTTCAATTTTTCTACTCTGCCAATGGTCGTAGACCGATCCCCTCTACTGAGCAACGCATGCTTATGTAGCTTTTACGGTGCTAGACCGGGTAGCGTGGTTGGGCTGCAGCAGAGGCAGCCCGCCCGGCCTTGCTAGCGCATTTACACGCTGGTGGCAGGGACGTTGAGTGCGGATAGCAGGGAAAGGGGGTGTCCCACCCTTTGCACGCACGTGGACTGTATGGCTGCCAGCCCATCCCTACAGGCTGTCGTGGGATGAGCAACTGGCATGTGCGTTTATATTGCGTTCCTGTCATCAAGCTAGTGATTACTTAAGGTGTGAAGTGAAGCATTTAGAGTTTNGGCATGTGCGTTTATATTGCGTTCCTGTCATCAAGCTAGTGATTACTTAAGGTGTGAAGTGAAGCATTTAGAGTTTAACATGGACATAATAACTGTGACAGATTTACTATCTATCTCTTTTTTTCAATTATCACTAGAGAAGAAAAATGAAATTAAAAACAAAGGTGACTTACTCCTGACATACATAACTATTNAATGACTTACTCCTGACATACATAACTATTAATCAGTTTTCATCAAGTAGACAGCAGACACAAAAGAAAATTTAATTGTGACATGTGGCATAAGCACAAATGTCTTTCTGGATGTGAATCAAGAAATGTTCTATTTTATTTTCATGAAAGGTATGTTAAAATATGATTAACTTATTTAATTAATTTGCATGTTTGTTGTGTTGCAAATATCTTTTTTTTCGTAAATAAAATAAAAAAATAGAGGGAATATTTTATTTTTACAGCAGAAAATGTATGCAAAACGGAATTACCATGTTAAAATAATATTTGTCAACAAAAATTTTTGAGGCAAAAAATTTATTACAGGANTTATGCAAAACGGAATTACCATGTTAAAATAATATTTGTCAACAAAAATTTTTGAGGCAAAAAATTTATTACAGGATTAAGTTATTCAAAAAGTATTGTGTAAAAGTAAAACTGATGTATCCATGCACCATTATTTTTAATATCCCTGTATACTAAAGCAATAAAAACAAATTAAATCTTTTATTTTCTATTTNTATCCATGCACCATTCTTTTTAATATCCCTGTATACTAAAGCAATAAAAACAAATTAAATCTTTTATTTTCTATTTCGGAAAGAAATCTAAGTACTTAATGAAAATCTGCGCGAAATGGAAATTTGAAGTTCACTGAATATTCAGTGCTTGTNTGGAAAGAAATCTAAGTACTTAATGAAAATCTGCGCGAAATGGAAATTTGAAGTTCACTGAATATTCAGTGCTTGTCAAATGTTCGTTTCGGTGAATAGCTATTAAACTATTTGTACTTTGTCTATGTTTATTACTAAAATTTTACTAAAATAATTACTTGAAACATAACTTGAAATGTTAGCAAAAGCTATTTTGTAAACATCAAGAATTTTATTACAGCATTTATTCCTTCCTTATACAATCCAGTCATATCTATTATTTTTTTACGTGTACTTTAAGGAAATATTTAGGTGCATATTGATATACTGTATGGCCATTATAACAGTAGGTAGGTTTGATTTCACAATATTAATTTAATTTAGTTGATTATGTGCAAGTATTTAGTTGACAAAATATAGTAATGAAAAACTTGTTCAAATTTTCAGATTTTCATTAAAAATTTGTTAAAGCTGTGTTCTCATGTAATTATTGTTAGTTTTAGTTTTCAGGTTCATGAAATTTTACAACACATTTTTGTTTTTTGTTTTTGTGAAACAAAAAGTCACTTTTGCACAACCCTAGAACATTGTAGGGCCTAAAGCTTATTTTCACACTTAAAAATTGTTTTGTAGTTCATTAGCTCACTCTCCCTCCCCTTCTCAAATATTCAGTATCACTATGCAGCCCTCCCTATCTGTTCTGAAACCCACGAGCCACGACTGGTTGTTCTTTTATGGATTGTGAAAAATGTTAGTTACAAGTAAAAAATTGATAAATTTGCAATTTGAATTCATTTTAACCCAGGCAAAATTAATAAACAATGCAATATGTAATGGCAATAAAACAAAAAAAATTTCAACCAGTTTAAAATTTTACTAAAGCTGCAAGAGCTGTTAGAAACTACTAAAGCTGTTATAAACTTGTCATAGTAAAAACAGTTGAGAAAATTTTTATTTATAGAACTTTATTGGCAACTACTGGGCACAGAAAAAACCTAAGGGCTTAATGTGGGAAGAAGTTGGGTGTTTTTGTGTAACCGTATCAATGTAAATTGAATTTTAAACAAACTAAAAGTGTCCATATGTATTTTTATTTTGTATGTAAATACATTATTGTGTTAATAGTTTATTGTTCGGTATGTTTGTATAACTTGCTTAGGAAATTTATTTATTTTAGTGATGTATTTTCATAGATTTATAACAATATTAAAGATATTAAGCATATTGCCATCACTGGCATTTTTACATGCCTCAATGCTATTTCTAAAAAATTGATTTGTTTAGTGAATATTTGTTTTTTGCCATCAAAAATTATTTAGTTTTATTGGCGACAATNATTTCTAAAAAATTGATTTGTTTAGTGAATATTTGTTTTTTGCCATCAAAAATTATTTAGTTTTATTGGCGACAATGCTAGGAAGCACATTACCAGTAGTCTTTTAGAAGAGGGGAGTTAAACTGAGTAAGTCTAAGCAGAGTTAACACAATTTTTCTTGCACTGAAAAAAAAATTTCTAGTAATTTTATGCCAAAAGTATATGCTCCATGTTGGAACACTAAAGAAGCACAAAATGTACTTAAAATTGTGATACTGGAACATAAGTTTACCTAAGCAGCTTCGCAGCTGCCTTCTTCCAACCAAACACAAAAACTGGTAGTTCTTGTCTTTTCATACTTCTCATATTTTATGTACTGTTCGTAGCAAGGTACAGTAAACAACCCGGTTTGTACTGTGATGAAACTCGCTTTGGTAAACAGCAGAGGGTAATCAAGCCATTACCAAATAAACTTGTCAAAAAAAATAGTTGCACCCACAAGGAAGTGTTATTTGGAATGAAATTAAAGGTCACCAAGAGCAAGAAACACTAATGTGAGCGAGCGCCATGTTTGTGCCAGACGCCACAGCATGGAGTTATAGAGGTCCCTAATGGTAGCCATCCCATGCAGCTTGAATATTCCTTCGCAGTTCCTGCACATTTTGCCAGACGCCACAGCATGGAGTTATAGAGGTCCCTAATGGTAGCCATCCCATGCAGCTTGAATATTCGTTCGCAGTTCCTGCACATTTTGCCAGACGCCACAGCATGGAGTTATAGAGGTCCCTAATGGTATCCATCCCATGCAGCTTGAATATTCGTTCGCAGTTCCTGCACATTTTGCCAGACGCCACAGCATGGAGTTATAGAGGTCCCTAATGGTATCCATCCCATGCAGCTTGAATATTCGTTCGCAGTTCCTGCACATTTTGCCAGACGCCACAGCATGGAGTTATAGAGGTCCCTAATGGTATCCATCCCATGCAGCTTGAATATTCGTTCGCAGTTCCTGCACATTTTGCGGTAGGGATGGGGTTGCAATAGAGTGGCTAAAAGGATTCCACAAATGTTTAATTGATGCTAGATCTACCGATGTGGTTGGCCAAAACAGAGTATGAGTGACTTCAAAGCACACTCTTGAGACAACAGTGGTATGTGGACGAGCTTTGTTCTTTTAGAATAGAGCACTGGCATGGGCATTCACAAACAGCAGGGCCACTGTTTGCAGGATCTCGTAAACATACCGTTGGTTTAACGTGCCTGTGCCTGTGGTGGTCAACTGTTATTGGGCATCGTACAAAATCACACTACATGCCATGACACCAGGCCATCTGGACGTGTGATTTGTGATAACATGTTGTTCATCTTGGTGATGCCCACGTTGCCTCCACACACAGATGCATCAATTGTCACCACTATGACGTAAGCACAACTCATCACTGAAGATTACCTGCTGCCATTCTGCATGTCTTATGACAGTAGGTTACGACACAATTGCAGTCTGCAACAACGTCAATGTGCTGTTAAGGGTAATTGTAATAGTGGTCTGCGTGCATACAGTCCTACATCGTGCAACTGCCTGCCACTGGCACTGGCACTCACAGGATACTACAGGGTGGGCATCACTGCATGCTGGATGACTGCAGTTGTGGCGATTGGGGTACTCCGTGAATGCCGGACAATCCGTTGGTTCTCTCTCGGTGTGACTCGTGGTGATTTCTCAGATCATGGTGTCGTGCTTACTTGCCTTCCTCTATCCACTGGCGCTAACAGTATGATGCAGTAATAACCACACAATTGGTGTGGCGCACGATACAAAGACATTACTTTTCTGTTTCCTGCAGCTCTGCGACATGACTCCTCTCAAACACGTCCAACTGCTATAAGTGCTGTTGAACTTGTCTCCGAGACATACTACACTTTGAAGGGATGCTATCAACACAACAGCACGAATCGGAATGAAAAGCATGCACGCTGGGATGATCTTATATAGTCCGGCAGATACTGTGATATGGCTGCCCTCACTGATGTCACTTGTGCAGCGAGCATGAAATGTGAATCATCTTTGTATGCCATATAGATAAACCTGCCCACCATGTTTCATTCGAGTAGGTTGCTTCCTTGTGGTTGTAACTTGTTTTGCCTATGCATGTATTAAACAAGATTTCAGTTAATCTTGAACAATGTGTATTACATTAAGTATAAGTTGGAATGCATTCCATACAAAAGATTCATGCTGAGTTTGAATACTTAACGTTCTTGTGCAATTTGTGTAATGTACTCATAACTTACAGTTTGCATATTACATCACCAATTTAATATTTTTAGAACTATTAAATTTATGTTTGATTGCAAACATAAATTACTCCCTGAAAGTAAACACAAAGTAGTTGCTGCTTTGTGTTTACTTTCAGGGATAGTAAAATCTGAGGTAGGCGGAAAGAAACTGTAATTTAATCTTTGGTTTCATAATTGCAAATGCACAGGTGCACAATGGCATGGCTATAAATATTAAATATTTTGCTGTATTCCATTTGTGAGAATTTCAGTCTGTTATGAATTTTTGTATTACTATTACATGACTAGTTGGTGGTACATAATATGAATTCATTCTCATGTGGTATGAAATACTAGCGCTGGTCATCATCATTATAGTCAATCATCATCCACTGCTGTTTTCAGCATGCAGCCAGTCAACATAGTAAGATGTAAGATGCCCCTTTCACCATTCCTAATACTACACAGTGCTTTGCACTTCCCCTTTTTTCTGTACTTCTACCATTATCTGTTCTTCCCACCTCTTCTGTGATCATCTTTGGGGGCTCTTTCCTTCACATTTATCTCCTTTATTCATGTGTGCAGTGTTTTCATATTTCATTGTTACTTTATTTTATTTTTATAGTTTGTCTTAAGCTTGCTCTTACTTGTGTATGATTACTATTTGTCTCTTGCTTAACAACTGCCAATGACATCAAATGAATACTTGTTTTATACAGACATCACTACAGAACATGGCATNACTTTATTTTATTTTTATAGTTTGTCTTAAGCTTGCTCTTACTTGTGTCTCTTGCTTAACAACTGCCAATGACATCAAATGAATACTTGTTTTATACAGACATCACTACAGAACATGGCATTAAAAACCACCAAAAACAGCTGCCCTATACTCTATTTTATTTTATTTTATTTTTTGGTTCTTTGTTATTATTTTATGGAGTGTCTGTAATTTACAACAAAGCTGTGCCCAAAAAAATAGTTCATTCTGTTATGTGCCTAGATAGCAAGGAATTTTCAAGGACAAGTGCAGAAATACTTCTCTTACACTTTGATTGTACAGCTGTGGTACTGTGAGTTGCTGTTAGTGGTGGTGTGGCTGGTATGTCAGGGAAGCAGAGTGATGCGGTGCCCAAGAAGCTGCCGCAACCGCCCGCGCCACCACCACCACCAGGCAATGCGTGGCTGCAGAAGAAGGGGTCGGAGCTGTTTGGGTCGCTGGGCACGGTCCCGAACCCGAGCAGCGTGGACGAGGAGGACAAGGCATTGCGCTTGGCACTGGCCGCCAGCATGCGATCGTACTATGCGGAGCAGAAGACCGCTGAGATGGCCATCACCAGGTGTGTTTCATCTCCTTTCGTTCCTCTGCACTCCCTCCCTGCGTCAACATGCACCTTTCTGGTGGAAAAGTCAAGTTACTTAAGCAAAAGCTTGAGGAATTTAATTTAGTGGAAGCAACATTATTGCGGGGCATTAATCATGGTTGAATATTGCATGTAAGCAATTTAAGCAGTGCTTACACTTTTAAAATATCACATAAGTGTACTCAGTTGGCTACATACCTAAGTCTCCTGCATCTTAAACACTTGGCAAAGTAGCATGCAGGGTGGCAGAGGCACAGCTTTTATTTCCCCTTATAACAATCTTCCAGGAAGCCATTTTGCAGTTCTTAGCTTACCCCTTTGGACAGCCTTCTGTAAGCAACTCCCCCCCCCCCAGTACCCTCCACATCACAGGTTCCAGCACTCCAAGAAATTGCTTGTTCCAGCATGGTGGGCACCCGTCTGTAAGCAATTCTGCTCCTTATTTACACTCAAGCTGCTCATCCTATTGGCCGGGCTGTCGCTCCCCACACTTCCCTGTCAAGCTATCCCTGGGTGTCTAAGTCTCTCCACCTAACAGTATGGCATGAAATTTTTGGGAGGGGAAGCAACTGGTGCAGAACAGAAGTATTTTGAAAATTATGAAAGCAGCTGCCAATAATTACATATTGATACATTTATATGGTTTGTTTCAACACACTCCTCTTAATTTAGTATACTACTTACGAATACAATATGCAGCCGATATTGACCACTAAGCAAGTTGTAATATAATTTAACTTAAGAATTTACCAGCATGTATATAGGCTCTCAAGACCTTGATGTTAAGAGATGCCCTGATCACTTCACTCGCTCACTCAATAGCACTTAAAAAGTTCAGAGAAATTTTTAAAACTCAAAATTACTGTATGCCTATAGTTTAAAATTATCTTGGAAAAACTAGGTAATTACATGAAACCAATGACAGGTGTGCAGTTTTAAAATACGTCACGACTATTTTACTGTTGCTTCACTGCTAGTGTACTATTTTTAAATATTTTTGAAACCTCATTTTAGTATTTAATTTTATAAAAACTATTGTGAGTAATATTTTTTGTAGTATTTATTTATGCAATTAATTATGCTTTTATTATCTGTTTGTGCATCTACAATTTATTAATAATGTCTATTTGTCCAGTGTTATAATATAACTTCATAGTAAATATTTTATTTATTAATTTATTGCATATGTAATGTGTTATTTATGTATTTCAGTTTATTTGATAATTGTTTATCAATATTTTATTGTTTACATATTTTTCTCGTAACTTTGATTTCGATTCATTTTTTTTTCTGTACTTTGAAAGTTGTTTTTAATCCCGTCTCACCTGCAGACCCGTGTTTCAACAGATATTGTTTCTCTACCAACCGGATATGCAATGTTGAGTTACAAATTCTTTTAATCGCNCAGACCCGTGTTTCAACAGATATTGTTTCTCTACCAACCGGATATGCAATGTTGAGTTACAAATTCTTTTAATCGCCGTCTGAGACTACCCCATCCACTTTCTTCCCTGCAGCTGCAGTTCTTGCAACTTTTCTTCAGCGTCGCTCTGCCGCTTGACGCATGATTTTACCAAAATAATGGGTCTCTGTTCACGTGATATGTTCCTCCTACCTCTGTTCTCATGAGCGCAATTTGCCTCTTTTGCACAGCCTGCAGCGTCTATCAGCAACATTTTAATCTTTTTGTTTTTAATGTTACTACGTGCTTCACAGCTTTGTTTCTGGCACTTCTGATTCGGCAGGGAAGCAAGATGGCANCAGACCCGTGTTTCAACAGATATTGTTTCTCTACCAACCGGATATGCAATGTTGAGTTACAAATTCTTTTAATCGCGTCTGAGACTACCCCATCCACTTTCTTCCCTGCAGCTGCAGTTCTTGCAACTTTTCTCCAGCGTCGCTCTGCCGCTTGACGCATGATTTTACCAAAATAATGGGTCTCTGTTCACGTGATATGTTCCTCCTACCTCTGTTCTCATGAGCGCAATTTGCCTCTTTTGCACAGCCTGCAGCGTCTATCAGCAACATTTTAATCTTTTTGTTGCTATTTGTTTTTAATGTTACTACGTGCTTCACAGCTTTGTTTCTGGCACTTCTGATTCGGCAGGGAAGCAAGATGGCACNTTTGTTTTTAATGTTACTACGTGCTTCACAGCTTTGTTTCTGGCACTTCTGATTCGGCAGGGAAGCAAGATGGCACGTGGCTGATGTGTTCCAGTCTGCGTGTTCTTTGGAACGTAGTTCCTATGTGAACTGGTAGTCTTACCATACTGTTGTCCTTCAGTGCTAATAATGGCGTAGTTAGGTTGTGCATATGGATTTATTTTGGAATTTCGGTGATGCTGACTACATGACTTTCTCTGTTTGTCTTTTTCCCTCGGTGAGTAAAGTTTTCAAATAACTACTTTCTCCCCTTCTTTAAATTGTTTAATCATTTAACTGATTATTTTTGCACTCTCCGTTGTAGAGAGTAATCCTGGTTATTGAAAATTCTCCCAAGTTTGGTGTGTGCGGCAAAGTTCTGCCTCGACCTCAACTGCTAGTCACGACTGAATGCCATAGCTGTCGGGCATTACATCTGCTCTCGGAGCTAGTCCTTGTCGCAGAAGGCAGTTCTGTTTTTGTGCAAGTGTTCGCTGGACTCAAGCCAAGGGGATAAAATATTTTTTTTTTTTATAATTTATCTTCACACATATGTTACTGAATGATTTTTTCAATGGTTTTCGTAATGTCTATTAAATTTGTTGTTAATAAATTTTTAAAAAATTTTATATGAATTAGCAGTTTTAGATGTTAGGGATGCATCACAGGGGCTATAAGCTGTGGTTTACTTGATAACAATATGAAGTTAACATAAATTAATTTTTCTGCACTTTATTTGTTGTATATCTAAAAGAATATCTTTCTAATATATAGTAATACAGGATGAGTATAAAAGAATACCCCAAATTTGAAGGTCTATAGTATCAAAACCAAACAACCTACAACCTTGATTGACCAATCAAATGAACCGTGGAACCGTGAAGTTTGTTTACCATACATTCATAAATGTTCAATGTGACCACCACGAGCAGCCCGAACGACATATACGCCATAATCAAACTCGTTCCACGCTCTTGTCAGCATGTCTGGTGTTACGGTTTGGATGGCGTTCGTGACTCTCGGTTTGAGGTGGTGAAGGGGTAGCAAGCTTGCATTCGACATGTCAATGTGAAAGGGATGGTCTGACTTTTCCTTTATGTGCACAGAACGAGGTAGACGATGCCTTCGTGTCTAAGATGGTTTTTAGCGATGAAGCGACATTCCATACAAATGGTAAGGTAAACCGGCACAACGTGCGGATATGGGGTTGGGAGCCTCCACATGAAACCACCGAACATGAGCGCGCTTCCCCCAAAATGAACGTGTTTTGCGCTGTATCCAAAGACACTGTTTTCAGCCCTTTCTTTTTTCACGAGCCCACTGTAACTGGAATCCGTTATTTGGACATGCTTACAGAGTGGTTATTTCCTCAGTTAGAAGAGGCGGCGGGGGACTTCTTTTTCCGGTAGGATGGTGCGCCATCCCATTGGCACCTAGCTGACAAGAGTGTGGAACGAGTTTGGTTATTGCGTAGATGTCCTTCGGGCCACTCATGGTGGTCACATTGAACATTTATGAAGATATGGTAAGCAAACTTCATGGTTCCACGGTTCATTTGATTGGTCAATCAAGGTTGTAGGTTGTTTGGCTTTGAAATTGTAGACCTTCAAAGTTGGGTTGTTCTGTTATACTCATCCTGTATGAATTGCGTTTGAAGTGCAATTAATAATGTTACATTTCTGAGAAGTTTTGCTGTAATTTTTGTTTAAAAGAAAGAGTTNATGTATGGTAAACAAACTTCACGGTTCCACGGTTCATTTGATTGGTCAATCAAGGTTGTAGGTTGTTTGGCTTTGAAATTGTAGACCTTCAAAGTTGGGTTGTTCTGTTATACTCATCCTGTATGAGTTGCGTTTGAAGTGCAATTAATAATGTTACATTTCTGAGAAGTTTTGCTGTAATTTTTGTTTAAAAGAAAGAGTTTGGATGTACTTAGGTTATTTATGCATTCCAGTTTTACTGGATTTGTCAATTTGTTGATAGATTTTCTTTTCGTCCATCATTTGTTAAAGAACTATCATTCAGTTTTTATATTTTTTTATAACTTGGTCAAAAAAAGAAAGAAATTTAAACAAAATTTTTATTAATGCACGACCACAAGTCTGGCATTATTTGATGTTACTCAATTTTCCTCCGTGCCTATTTTGGTTATACTAGAATGTTTTCTGTTTACCATTTCTCTCTCTCTTTTTTTGTGCACTTGTAAGACACCCAGCATTATTATTTATTAGCACTTCCCGTTTATATTTTTATGTTGTGTCTGGTTGCAGAGTCTTGGCTTTTATTATGTTGTTCATTTTTTTTTTAGCCACTGGGGTCTTTTTATTGTACATGGCTACGCAGGCTAGCGTTAAAGACATTCATACATCTGCGACACTAACCCATGTAAGGCACACGTACCAGTTCACAAAGTGTAGTTCTTAAACAACCGAAACATCACACATAACGCAATTATCCGAAAATCCTGTTCCCCAGTCAGCCATGAGATTCTTACGTAAAGACACAAACAACATAATATAAAATATATTATTAAAAATTGTCTACTGAACATGTCTGTTGATAGCATTGTTGTCATTTATGGAGTATTAACTTATACTTGACATTTTTTTTTAAAAGCAACTACACTATCAAAATTTATCCTGTATTCGCTGCTTACAAAGAATTTATTTGGTGGTACCGAGTATTGATAGTGAAGACAGTTATTCATCACCGTGTGAGTTTCACAAATAAGTTTTAAGTAGAATCGTTTCAAAATGGAAAAGGATTGTTCTGCTTATATACTTCGAACGGAAGTGGTGAAAATAAGATTTGATAGTGTGTATGCATTCGCTGTTAACAATGAGTCAAAAGTAATAGATTAACTACCAATTCTCAGTTATTGAAAATTGTTCACCTCGCCCATGTGGACACGTTATAAATTTCCCAATATTAAATATTAAGAGTACAATTAATTATCTGCCAGTTAAAAAAATGGACCCCACCGCATTGTGTGAATTATTATTTTGAATACGACTTCCAATTCGAATAGAAAATTTTCTGAAGTTATACAGTAGTCCCAAGAGCAAGTGTGACCAAAACTGCGTAGTTTTTCCTAGTGTCCTTAAAAAATTCAAGAAAATAATTTTTTACTCTGAGAATTCAACTTTTGTTTTTTTGTGTCTCAACCTCGGGAATCTAACATACATTATAAGTAGTAATTATTAGACACTTTGTTCACGCAGGCACACGAGAATGATGAAACAATCTAAATTTTCTGTGATAACATACATACAAGCACACACTGCACTTCCCATAAATATGTTCCAATTAAAACAAAACAAGTTAGTTCTTAACTCCTTGGTGAATAACAAGAAATAGATGAACGTTGCAGTTACACACATTTCTGTAAATATCCACTCACACCTTCATTTGCATCATAAATCTTTTTCAATAAGTTAAAGGATATCTCAAAGTACGTTTCAGAAAAGAATGAATAACATGTTAACAAACAAAGTATTCCCATATGCATGCGAAACCCATCGCTGTTGGTTGTTTACAAACCAGACAAAAGGCGGTTGATATTTAGATTACTCGCGTAACTTCGGTCCCAACTCTGCTAACATTGTGCCGTACGCAAATAGTCCCGTTGCTTCCACTGCTCCCTAAATCCCTCGACTTGGGACAGCCGACACCCTGGGTTCTATCACCACGCTGACCTTGAGCAGTCGTAACACTAGCAGCACACTACAGATTGCTTCCAAGTAAAGAACATTACGAGATGCGAACTGCCGTTTGCCGTGCACAGCCATAGGAAATTACATATTGCCCTACGGTGAATTACACCACTCCTAACCAAAGATATTCGGCTGCTAACATTCCAGAGTAATTATTATTTGACAAACGGAGATTAAAGGGGAAGCAATGCTTCCATTGTTTCCATGGATGCTTCGCCCCTGCCTGACAGGTCTTTGTCCTACAGAACATTTTGCAAGCAACATGTCCCACTGCTCGCAGCCGTGTAGAACCACCCTTTAGTGGTTTTTCACTTTCTTGTGGCAGGGAGTGGGGAAGTACTTTCCCTTGCACCCTTGGATCACTACGTTAAGGGGCTAGTTTTCGTAAACGAATATACTGTGCGAATATACTGAAATCGTATAAGCAATGATACAATAAAAATTTGGCATGTAGTGTAAACTGGACCAAATTAATTTCTTAAAGCTATAATTATAAAAAAATTATATAAATTAAAAATTTAAAAATTTGAATAACTTCTATTTAACAAAAATAAACCACCAAGGATAACCCATATAATTCAAAACTAAATTAAAATCTTGACGCATTCTGCATCCCTATATTTTATTCGTCGGAACACACGCTCTGGCGGAGCTCGCAGCCGGATGACCGCAATAAGGATTAAGGGTTTTGTGGACGTGCCGGCAGAGTGACGCCAGGAGCNGCGGAGCTCGCAGCCGGATGACCGCAATAAGGATTAAGGGTTTTGTGGACGTGCCGGCAGAGTGACGCCAGGAGCTTCGCAGGTGCAAAGGCACCCTACCAAAGGTTTCTGCACGTGCAACTGTTGCTGCACGTGCAGACAACATCCGGAGACAACGGAAGGCACCAGGGCGCGGACACAGCTGCATTTTGCAGCTGCCCAAGGGACACCGAGATCCCACCACCAGCTGCG